>CM032455.1:107202201-107369701 GCA_019049505.1 Pachyrhynchus sulphureomaculatus | reverse complement strand
CAATTATTATTTTATTTTATGCAGCTTTGGAAGAAATCAATTGTTTTTTGATTCGAGCTTTCAATCAATGCATGGATGTATTATTCAACAGGTAGCGAAAAACCATCTTTATTGATGGTAAAACACTTACATACTAAAAACATGTTTTCCACAAGTTATTTTAAGGGTAATATGTATTAAAATGACCCATGTAATAACCAAGGATGCAAGTATAATGACCACGGTATTTCTATTTTACGTAGGTGTACATATAACAACCTGCATAGAAAATACTCTCTAAACACAAAAACAACGTATACAAGCACACTTTGCATGAAAAATTACAGTAAGATCGCAATCAACAAGTGTCCAAAAAACACATTTAAAATTAAACAAAATATTTCGAGTGCCTTTAAATGGTTACTCAAAACACTTGTGGCCGTAATCATATATGTAAAATAGTATTAATTTACATATCAATAATTTTACTCATGCAAATTTATTTATCGACGACAGATGTTCAGTGGCGGCACTACTGGTGAATCTGACTTTACGATAGCATAATTACAGGTCTTGTTATGGTGTCATTGATAAATAATAACAGTAAGTAACAGTTTGTCGAGGAAACCAAGAAGGCACACAATCAAAAAATTAACAATAACAAAGTTCTTGCTTGCCCCAACAATTCCAGGTCTTTCTGTTCAGTTACAATGGCCATTAATCAAAATTTTACGAAATCCACTCTACCACCACTCACTCAGTCAGATAATATTATTGCAACAGCACCTGTTGAGAAAGCCACTTTTGGCTGAACTTTTTGCTTCATATTCTACTGTCGATTTCCAAGGAAAAACAACACCCACTATTTTCATAGGGCAGTTAACGATCCCCGATTTTGTCTTCGGACAGCGTATCAGAAAACGTATTTTAAATAAGCCAGGCACCAAAAAAGCTACTGGCACTAATGGAATACCTGTAATAGTACCCAAAAAATGCGCGAGCGAACTAACTCTGTTCTGTAGACTTTTCAACCTATTCTGCGGAAAAGGAATATTTCTTTCCTGTTGAAAATGCGCTACAGTTCAGCCGTTATAAAAAAAGAAGGCAAGAAGACTTTGCGAACCAACTACCGACTAGTCGTAGAATAATATCGAAACTGCTGAAAAAGGATATCAATCAGCCACTTCTAATTTATCTAGAAGGATTCAATATTATTAGCGACCATCAATATGACTTTCGTAAGCAAAAACCAACAGGAGATTTTTTAACTTATGTAACACATGTTTGGAGAATCTCGAACCGTTGCACTTGTTAGCTAAGCTATACTCTTATGGTATATCTGAAGGGTTTGTTTATGGCTCAGAGAGCTTTCTTTACGAGTGGCAGTTGACGAATATCTTTCTAATACCTTCACTATCACTACCAGTGTGCCCCAAGTTTCCATACTGTCTTCTACTATCTTTTTCATTTACATTAATGTTCGGCTGGAAATGACAGAAATCCAATCTACTGCTTTGCAGATGAGAGTACGCTTATTTCTTCATTCACGTTGATGCTCGAACGTCGGCATGCAAATATCCGCAAATAGCGGGAGCTCGTTCAACTTAACAAGGACCAGGAAAGTATTCTATTCGGGGGTGACAATAACCAAGTAGAATTTAACGCTACAAAAACCCAGGCGGCAGTTTTTTCTAAAAAACATAACGTTGTTGAACTCGACATAGTTACCTCTGGATACTCCATTGCTCTAACATCGTCACCTAATTTGCTGGGCGTTACCTTGGGAGCAAATATGCCTTGGCATGGACTTGTCTAGGAAAGAGAGTTTTTCAGAAGGTGAGAATATTATTTCGAACTAAAAAACTTTACACTTTACAACAACTGTTAATACTGTTCAAAGTTCAAATTCGACCAACGATAGAAAACTGTACCCGTGTTTGGGGCTCTACTCTCAAACATACACTCTATGGATTCTATTCAGAAGAGAGCTGTTCGTCAAATTCGAGACCTATAACTCACTGGAAATCTTGATTTCTTGGAACATCGAAGAACTGTTGGCAACTTGAGTTTATTCTACAAATATTTTCATGGAAAGTGTTCGATGGATCCGTATGAGATTCAGCTTATTACTCCTCGTACATCCCTTTGGAATCATCAGCCTAGGACCGTGTGTGTTTCCCTCCGAGTACAATTTAGAGCGATTTAAGACCAACGTGAATCGGTTTTTCCGCACACGCGTTGCTCCTGTAGCGTTTTAAAGATTTCCCTGCAGCGCGTGTGCTACACCCATTAATTTTTTTTTTAGTTTTTTCTTAATCTTGGGTGAAATACTAATTTTAGACCTAATTGCTTTTTATTGAATATATGTATATGGGATTTGAAAGGTTGGTTGAAGGAGGTGAAAGATGATAACTTCCATTATAATAAGTTATATGATACTTTGTGCTATGTTTTTGTAGGCAAGGAGTTTGAAATTCATGTCGAAATAATTAGTAAGGTTATTTTTCATTTGTGTAGTCATACAAATGGAATTTTATTTTAGATGTCACTTTTTAACGCAAAAGAAAATTTTGTACATCCTAGAAAAAAAAGGTTTTCGTTTTAGTGAAACCTTAATAAAAACGAAAAAAAAAAAACAAAAAAACTAAGGACTGTTGTTTCTGCTTTATTTGACGAGTTAACGCTGCGCTGATACGAGTTCTAATATAGTAACATTTTAACTCGAAAATATATTGGCTGGATGCCATTGATTTAAATAATTAAATTGTTTTTTTATAGTTGAGATGACAGGAATTCTTTGTATGATTTATTAGGATTAGATTATAATTTATTGATGCATTAAATAAGAAAAAATATTTGGGTTATAAAATTAATTAAATTCTTTCGTACTATTTTTATATTTATCGGATATTGTGCTACAAAAACCCGGTTTAAATATACCAGCATTTGAAAACTACCGTCCTTCATCGTATGACAGTTATTACACAGCCCACAAAAAAAAAAGTGGGGTATACTTTTGATGCGATATATCAGATCCGTAGTATTTTTGCCCACTGATCACGAATCTGACGTCAGAATATCGCCATCACATCTCAATTTTTTTCTAACCTCAAAAAATAGGTAAAAATTAGTAAAAATTAAGAAAAATATACTCCTAAAAAATTGATTCAAGCTTTTTCATGAATCCAAAGATGTATTAATATGTATTCGGACACGCTAAGCTAATATTCATCGGTTGGATTGAGCCATACAGTTCTGTTTTCTTTCTAACCTCAATAAATCAGACAGATATAGTGCTTCTCGAATGCAAAAACGAATTCAAATTAAAATTCAACTGATCCTTACCAAATTTGGTACACGGGGATTTTTTGGGTCGCTGATCACGAATCTGAGATTGGATTTGCAAAAATTCAAGATGGCAGATGTTTTCGCGCCATTTTGAACGCCGAGAAAATTCATCGGTCGATTTTTATTCTTCTACCTGCATCCAGGGCACCTCCACGTGGTGACGGTAGGCAACGGTGTTACTCCACTAGCCGGCAGAGTCCCTGGATAATGGCTTAGATGCCGTCATGGCAGGTAGAAGAAAGATAATTACGATGCAGGGACTCGGAAACCCAGTATCGGCGGTTGGTCAGGGTGGGAAAGCGGGCCCGCAGCCGTCGTCATCCAGCGACCGTAGCTCTTCATGTGTGGGTGACTTGGCTCATGTAGAGTATAATGCTACAAGAAAACGGTCTCACGGTACAAGGACTTTTCATAAGTGCGATAAAAACAGTGATTCATTTTGTTATATTTGCTGTCAACAGGTATTGAGTAAAATGAAGTCACCGATAACGGATAAGATTAAAACCTTATATAAGGATTGTTTTAACATTGAAATACAGCACCAGGATACAGATTGGGTTCCCCACATCATTTGCAGTTCTTGCAAAATAATGTTGTACATCAATAAGAAGGCGATTAAATATTCCAGACCAGCAATATGGAATAGACCATACAGTGGAAATGATTGCTATTTTTGTATGAATGCTGTATCTAAGCATAACCGAAAAAATAAAAGCACTATTACTTATAACGATGTTTCGACAGTAACAAGACCAACTAAACTAATTCCGCCTCCTGAACGACTTGATGCTGATGTTATGGAAACAAATGATTTCACCTTATCAGTTCATGCCGAAAACATTGAGACTGTCGAAAAAGATTCAAACACTGTTACTAATGAATGTTCTAGTGACAACCTATCATATACTAGTCACACAGATAAAGAATTTCTACCATACAACCGTAAACCAGAACCAATACTCGTATCACAGTCAGAACTTAGTGATCTAGTCAAAGATTTAGGCTTATCCAAAGATAGTTCAGAGCACCTTGCTTCCTTTTTAAAGAAAAGACATTTACTTAAGCCAGAAGCTACGATTTCTTATTATAGAAACAGAGATGAAGAATTTCGAAAATATTTCACAATGGACGAGGAATTGTCACTTTCATATTGTACCGATGTAAAAGGTCTAATGGATGAATTTCAAAATAACTCATACGATCCTGAAGAATGGAGACTGTTCGTTGATTCTTCTAAACGGAGCATTAAGGCAGTTTTGCTGCATAATACTAACGTTTACGCTCCCATTCCGATTGCTCATTCCACAGTTATGGAAGAGCAATATGAAAAAATGAAGCAGCTTTTGATAAAAATAAAATATGCTGATCATAACTGGAAAATTTGTGGAGATCTGAAAATTGTAACAATATTGCTTGGCCAACAGTAAGGGTTTACACTTTATCCCTGTTATAAATGTCTGTGGAATAGCAGAGACAGGGAACGTCATTATAAGAAAAAAATTTGGCCAACAAGAGAATCGTTCACTCCTGGTGAAAATAATGTATTGTTTCCACCATTGGTAGATCCAGGAAAAGTTCTTATTCCCCAGCTTCACATTTAGCTTGGACTTATGAAGCAATTCACGAGAGCATTAGATACAAACGGCCCATGTTTCAAATATTTGCATAAAAAATTTCCGAAATTTTCTGAAGCTAAAATTAAGGCAGGCGTATTTGACGGGCCACAAATAAGAAAATTGTTTCAAGATTCATTATTTGTTACTAAAATGAATAAAGTTGAAAAAGCTGCTTGGCTTAGTTTTAAAGAAGTCGCAACAAACTTTTTGGGAAATAATAAAAGTCCTAAGTACAAAGAAATAGTCGAGAAAATGGTAAAAAATTTTCAAACATTAGGTTGCTTAATGAATCTAAAATTACATTTCTTGGACTCCCACATCGATGATTTCCCAGATAATTTTGGTGACTACATTGAGGAGCAAGGGGAACGTTTTCACCAAGATCTGAAAATTATAGAAAATCGGTATCAAGGACGATGGGATGACCATATGCTAGCGGACTATTGCTGGTCGCTAAAAAGAGAAACAAGTCCTCAAAAGCGTTTGGGCAGAAAGCCTTTGAATAGGTCATTCGCGGAAAAAAGAACAAGATACAGCCAAAAAAAGGAAAGTTAGGCGCGGGTCTAACCTTCGCAATTCTAGGGCTTAAGGGTCTACTATTTGAGAGTATATGGTTTAAAAGTCCTGGTTTTGAGTTTGTTGGGTCTCATTTTTAAAGTTACAGGGTTATTGAGGTCTATTTTTTGAGGTTACAGGGTGTGGGAGTCTAAGGTTTCAGGGTTTAGGGTTTAAGAGTATCAGGTTTGAGGATTCCCCAACTGTATACCAAATTTGGTAGGAATCGGTTGGTTTTCAAAAATTTTGTCCGCCATCTTGGATCCGCCATTTTGAATTTTGCAAATCCGACCTCAGATTCATGATCAGCAACCCAAAAAACCCCCGTGTACCAAATTTGGTAAGAATCGGTTGAATTTTAATTTGAATTCGTTTTTGCATTCGAGAAGCACTATATCTGTCTGATTTATTGAGGTTAGAAAGAAAACAGAACTAGAACTGTATGGCTTAATCCAACCGATGAATATTAGCTTAGCGTGTCCGAATACATATTAATACATCTTTGGATTCATGAAAAAGCTTCAATCAATTTTTTAGGAGTATATTTTTCTTAATTTTTACTAATTTTTACCTATTTTTTGAGGTTAGAAAAAAATTGAGATGTGATGGCGATATTCTGACGTCAGATTCGTGATCAGCGGGCAAAAATACTACGGATCTGATATATCGCATCAAAAGTATACCCCACTTTTTTTTTTGTAGGGCTGTGTTATTCGGTTTCGTTTTTACCTCCTTTGCTAAAGGGAACTGTTAAATATGCCTCATTTCCGTCGATCTGGCTGTTTATCTGCTTGTGTGTGTGTGTGTGTGTTTGTTAGCACGCTAACTCGAGATATAGCTTTAAAATTTGGTAAAATATGTATATATATATATATATATATATATATATATATATATATATATATATATATATATATATACATATATATATATATATATATATATATATATATATATATATATATATATATATATATATATATATATATATATATATATATATACACATATATATATATATATATATATATATATATATATATATATATATATATATATATATATATATATATATATATATGTGTGTATATATATATATATATATATATATATATATATATATATATATATATATATATATATATATATATTTATATGTGTGTATGTATTGTTATGTCGTTGCTTTGTACACCTTGCTGCACATAAGTGGGGACTTACTATTATTATTATGACAAAAAAGTTCTTCTTTCTCACATTTGGTCAATGTGGTTCCATGTTTGGCTGACGGGCCCAAGTCAAATCAGCACAAACACTATTACCATTGTGTATTAAGGAATGACCTGACAATGTTACATGTTTTCAAAATCACTGACTTCTGAATGTTTCTGTGTATGTTTGTATTGAGTCCTAATTGTACCAAGTGTGGTGTGAATATTATTGGTGTAAGGCCTGTGGCTGATATAATGAGGGGGACAATGATGACCTTTTCTTGTTTCTATACCCTTTTTATTTCTGTTGCAAGGTCGGTGTATTTGGAGATTTTGATGTGTATTTCGTTTGGATGTTTGTGTCGTTGGGGACAGCTATGTTAATTAGATAGGTGAATTTTCCTTTTTTACACTGAAAAGTAATATCGAGTCTATTGGCGGAGACTGTTTTATCTGTATGGATACTGATGTCCCAGTAGAGCTTGGTGAACTACTTTTAGAATAGCTGCCCATCCTGTAACCAGGTCTATGATTGTTTTTTATTTACGTGGTCTTGTTGTATGTGGTATCTGTGTTTTCCATGGAGTGTTTTTCGTGACCACGTTTTCAGCTTTTTCTGTTGTAATTGGGTGTGACTGTGTGTGTCTGCTGGGTGATCTGCCCAAGATAAGTCGAGAGGTGTGTAGTTTTTATGTGCTTTCACTGTTGCTGTGTGGAGGCTAGTTTGCTTGCTGTGAAAGAATTTCCTAAGTGCCTGTATTTCTTTTGTGTGTAGTGATCTGATCTCTATGATCCCTCTTCATCCTGCCTTCCTCGCAATGGTAAGACTCTCTTTGCATGCGTTGGGATGTACGTATAAGAATGTGAATGTTTTCTATGTCTATTTGTGACCATTTGATAATAGCTTAAGCTAAATCAAATGATGTTACCTTTGTGTATTAAGGAATGACCTAACATTGTTACATGTTTTCAAAATCACTTACATCAGAATGTTTTTGTATATGTTTGTGTTGAGTCCTATTTGTACTAAGTGTGGTGTGAATGTTGTTGGTGTAGGGCATGTGGCTGATATGAGGAGGGGCACAATGATGACTTTTTCTTGTTTCCATAGCCTTTTTATTTCTGTTACAAGGTCTGTGTATTTGGAGACTTTTTCTGTATATTTCGTTTGGATGTGTGTGTCGTTGGGGACAACTATGTCAATTAGATAGGTGATTTTTCCTTTTTTGTATTGAAACGTAATATCAGGTCTATTGGTGGCGACTGTTTTATCTGTATAGATATTGACGTCTCAGTTGTAGTTGCTGGTTAATATGACTTTATCCTGGATGGTAAGTAAGAAGCCTTCTGTTTCAAGGAATAGCTTCCTATCCTGTAACCAGATGTATGATTGTTTTTTATTTACGTGTACTTGTACTATGTGTTATCTGTGTTTCCAGTGGAGTGACTGACCACGTGTTCATCTTTTCCTGTTATAATTGGATGTGACTGTATGTGTGTCTACTGGGTTGCTTGTGATAAGTCGAGTGGTGTATAGTTTTTGCCTGCTTTCACTGTTGCTGTGTGGAGGCTGGTTTCCTTGGCATGAAAGAATTTCCCATGTGCTTGTATTTACTTTGTGTATAGTGATCTTATATTTATGATTCCTTTTTCTCCTGCCTTCCTCTCAATGGTAAGTCTTTCTTTGCATGCGTTGAGGTGTAATTTTCTGTATTTGGTATTATTACTATTATTATAAAGGGAGTTGAAGGATTCGTTAGTATTGTGAATTTTTTCTGATTTCTAATGGAAAAATTTTAGGCAAAATTATTTATAGTCAAACATATAATAAGCTAAAGGGTTGGGGAGATGATAAGAGAGGTTACCTTGAGTAAATCGTATTATGCGTCCTTTACAGGGAAACTAAAACTGACGTTATTTTTTCATTAATTCCAATTTTGACAGAAACTCCTTTTCAGTTTAACTCTCTTTTTTACGTTTCTTGTTAAACGAAAGCATTGTAGTCGAGGAAACATTACCCTCCAAGTTTTTTGGATTTCTAGATCATGAAAAACGTAGTCGCTCATTTCCGTCGATCTGTTTGTATGTCTGAAAGTCTGTAGGTTTGTTGTCTCATATATATATATATATATATATATATATATATATATATATATATATATATATATATATATATATATATATACAGTCCCTGGCCAAATTATTAGACGCACTGCAAGATTTCATGTAAAATATTAATTACCGAGTGATATTGTACCGTTTTATTATTTTAAATTGATTTGTTTTTTATTTTTATATTATCCAATCAATTACCTATTTATTTGACATAAATAAAACAGCATTAATTTAGAAAAGCATAAGTTTATTAAGTTTTAAAGAAAAGTGGAATTAATGTTAGTAAAAGTCAATATTTAGTTGAGCCACCTTTAGCCGCTATCAAAGCTTTAATTCTGCGCGGCATGCTATCAATGCAAGATTGTACTATCTCCTGCATTTGAGGATGATGATTCCACACATGAATAATCTTTTCTAGGAGCTGGGTTTTGTTGGTAATCACATCTTTAGCCACTTCTCTTTTCATCAGCTCCCACACATTTTCAATGGGGCCAATCCAACAGAGGGATATTTTTTTCTGCCAAAAAAGCTTTAACAGACCGAGCAGTGTGGCAGGGAGCTCCATCTTGCATGAAAGTGAATAGTTCCCCATTTGGAAACCATTCTCTGAGCTGCGGAATCAACCGATTTTGTAATACTTCTTTGTACTGATCTTGCCTCATTATTCCTTTGACGACGTACAGACGTCCAGTGCCCTTGCCGCTGATGACTGACCAAATCATCACTTTGGTGGGATGTTTAACCGTCGGGACGACACAATCAGGATGAAACTTTTCTCCATGACGACGACGCACATACTGAGCTTTATTCTGCAAAATTTCGAATGTGCTTTCGTCACTGAAGCAGACCTGTCAAAAATAGGAAAAAATATATAAACTTCCATGTTTATTTGCTTTATTTAACTGAAAATGATAATAATGTATCAATTATTGATTAAATTGCTGTATCTTACCGATCTCCAGAAGTCCACATCTTTGTCTTGCCATTGTTTGGCCCACTTCAGGCGCTTTGCTTTCATTGCAGCTGGTAACTTGGGCTTCCTGGCGGGGCGACAGGCCTTAAAATCTAATTCTTTCAATTTTCTTCGAACAGTGCGCTCAAAAGCATTTACGCTAGCATCCTGGAATTGTGATTTTATTACCTTTGTGGTAGCAAATCTGTTTTCTATACAAATTTTCTTCAAACATCTCTCTGACCGTGGAGTGAAAATTGGTTTTCTCTACCGCATCTTTTCTTTCTTTTCGGGCTTAATTCCTTCCCTGACTCAATTTTCTTTTTTATGCGTCGTACACTAGCTTCAGAAACCTCCAATCTTCGTGATATTTCTCGGTTTGTAAATGTTTTCGCAATCACAAGGGCCTTCACTTCAGCTTTTTTACGTGGTGAAAGATCGCCTTTTCTACCCATAATGAAAATAGTCCAATTACTTTTTTAAAACACTGCATACAAAATAAACTAATAACTGAGTAGTATAAAACTGTCAAACAAACAATCACAGTCCATAAAGCCACAGAAACACGTCCGTACCTGACTCGATTCCGATCGCGACTGATACAGGTTTGTAGTTGTTTACGTTCATGTATCACTTTGTCAACACAGTGTTGCCATATGTTAAAAATAAATACAAATATGTAGTCTACAACAATTCTTTTAAATAAAAATCAATAATATTGTAGTTTAAATATACCATTATTGCATAAAAACTCTTAAGAAACATAAAATTACTAAAAAAAATACAGTGCGTCTAATAATTTGGCCAGGGACTGTATATATATATATATATATATATATATATATATATATATATATATATATATATATATATATATATATATATATATATATATATATATATATATATATATATATATATATATATATATATATATATATATATATATATATATAGAGTATATTTCATTTAGACTCTCAAGATTTTTTGTCCCCCTGTATTGGAATACAAACAGTTTACTCGAATGAAATAAACAAGCACACTATCGAACATATTAATTAAACAACAATATTTAGGGAGAACACGATGTACAGTGCCATTTATTATGATTGTAACTTTATATCCAAGTAAAAATTTGGGGTATTTTTTTAATATCTCGATATAACGGTTTCTGTTTTGATGAAACCCTAAAAACAAATTATGTTTGTGATTTATTCGATAAAATTTCCGTTGTTAACATAACTGTGCCTGTCCAATTAAAAAAAGTAGTAAAAATATTAAATAAGTTGTTTTCTGTTCGTTAGTAGTTACTAGTAGCTCTAAATCATATCTTAATCTTTTTACTACCGTGAGAGTCGTACAAATATATGAAGATAAGGTAAAAAAGGCATTATTTTTTGTGAAAGAAACATACATGTAGAAAATTTAACATCTGATGTTGTTTGTTAAGGATTAGAGTGTGAAAATGTCACGTCTTTATGGTGTTTTATTAACTTAATAAAAGTATGGTTTGTGGAACTCCTGGAAAGGGCATTACCCCTAATAAAATTTTATAAATTAAATTCCTAAAGTCTTACTGGGAATGATGCATTTAAGTATTATCAAACATCTTGGTTCTGTATGGTATGATTTTGTACGTGTTGACACTGCGCTAAGCTTTGATGACCAAGATAATAATTTACCAAGCTCGTTAAGAGTTATTTACCTAGTACATCTCTCGCAAATACGAGGGGTAGGATAAATATATATATATTTTATATATATATATATATATATATATATATATATATATATATATATATATATATATATATATATATATATATATATATATATATATATATATATATATATATATATATATATATATATATATATATATATATATATATAATCGTATATCCCTTCTACCATATGGTGTAGAGCAGTTGTACATTCTCCTTTTTTTTCCCTCTCAATCTCCACATATAAACTTCTTCCATCTATCTTTATTCTTTGCCGTTTTCACTGCTTCTTTCCAGGACTTTCCGTTCTCCTCAAGTATACTTCCAATACTCCCATTCCAGGTTTGTCTAGGTCTTTCTCGCTTCTGTTTTCCCTGTATTCGGGCTTCATACACTTGTTTCACCTGTCTATCATCCTTCATTCTCTGTACATGTCTCTACCATCCCAGCTGTCTTTGTTGTATATATTCCATAATTGCTTGTACTCTCAACCTTCTCCTTATTTCTGTATTCCTTATTCTGTGCTTCCGTGTAACTCCTTGTACTGCTCTCAGGTATTTCATTTTGACGGCTTGTATCTTGTTTTTCTGCCTGTCTGTTAGGGTCCATGATTCACATCCATATGTCAGGATTGTTCTAAAAATTGCCTTGAACACTTTTATTTTTGTTTGTTTCGTCACCTCTTTCTTCCTAATGAATTTATTATTTATTGCATAGTAAAGTTTGTTCGTTTTTTCGATTCTTTCATCAATTTCTTTGTCTTGTTTTCTAGTTTCATCCATTATCACTCCCAGATACTTATATTGGTCCACTCGTATTTTATTCCCTTCTATGTAAATGTTTGTTTGTTGGTTTTCATTACTTTTGTTTTAGCTATATTAATTTTCATACCTTCTTCCTTAAACGCTTTATTCCAAATATTGAGGTTTGTAGTTGTCTCTCATTTTCCGCCACCAGCACAATATCATCAACAAAAAGCCGCTTCAGATACTTCTAATCTTTTCAGCTTGCAGTATCCTATTGTCAATCTTTTCACTTTTATTTCGCATTTCTTGATTATTTTATCCATGTATACAGTGAACAATGTTGGGCTCAAGCTTCCTCCTTGCCTCAAACCTTCCTGTGTTGTGAATCCCTCCGACTTCATGTTGTTTTTTTATTACATACTGCACATTGTTGCTGTACATTCCCTTTATTATTCTTATTGTCTTTTTGTTTATTCCTTTGTTTTCTAGGCTTTTCCACACTTTATTTCTCAGTACACTGTCAAATGCTTGTTTTAAGGCTATGAAAGCAAGGTGTAGACTCTTATTTTGTTTTGATCTTTTTTCGATAATCTGTTTCAGTGTAAATATGTGGTCTTGTGTACTTCTTGCTGGTCTAAATCCACTTTGCGATTCCGATAGTTGTAGTTCTATTACTTTCTTTATATATAATATATATTTTAACTTAATCTAAATATCATTAAATAACCAGCATTTTATGATGAAGTGTATGGTGTTCAAGTGTGCATTTTGTGTGTGAGAATTTATAATGGCAATAATGCTGCGACCAACGCAAAACGAAAATTTTGGTTTCAGTATCATTTAAATACACAATACCTAAACGATCAAATGCCGTAAAGACGCCCAGAAGTTGATTACAATGCATTATTATCTAAGACATGTCTTTACCACAACAAGATATAGATATTTTTTTATGGGCCCAGCACAAGTGCTACAGGGAAGTCCCTAAAGCGCTCTAGGAGCGGCACGTGTGCGGAAAAAGCGATTCACGCTGTTCTTGAATCGCTGTAAATTGTACTCGGTGGGAAGCACAGCGCTGGGCAAATTATTCCAAAGGGATGATGTTCTCCATATAAAAGACTGCTCGAAAAGCGTTGTACGCGGAGTACGCTGAATCTCATACGGATGTGAAGTATTAGCGCGACGTGTATTTCTAACATGCACCGCTTTGGGAGGAATTAAGCGGGCTGCATCCTTCGAATACTTTCCATAAAAATACTTGTAGAACAGACTCAAGTCGCCAACCGTTCTTCGATGTTCCAGCGAATCAAGGCCGCTGGTCAGTTCCGGGTCTCCAATCAGACGAACAGCTCTTCTCTGAACAGAATTCAACAAATGCAGTGTGTCTTTGAGAGCGGAGCCCCAAACATGGAAGCAGTATTCCATAGTTGGTCGTATTTGAGCTTTGTAAAGAATTAATAGTTGTTGTGGAGTGTAAAGCGTTCTGGTTCGAAATAATATTCCCAACTTTTGAAAAGCTCTTCTTGCTATGCCTGCAGCATGTCCATGCCAGGACATATTTGCTCCCAAATTACCGCCCAACAAGTTGAGTGACGATGCTAGGGGAATTAAGGGCCTCAACATGACTATGTCGAGTTCAACAACGTTAACTTTTTAAAAGACTAGATAGTGCAAGAATTGAATTTAACTGATATTGCTCAACATTTTTTAACATCTTATTTTCCGATTAGCATATTTCCTAATTAACTAGGTGTCAATTAACCAAATTGCTGGTATTGAAGTCGCATAAATCCATAAGTAGAGTATTTTTTGAGGATTGCAGAGGCTGTACAATAACTGTTAATTCCAAGCAATATTTGGCCTTCAATTTGATTGTCATAACCACAGAACCTGGTTTCAGTAAGATGGAGGGACATTGTACATTTTAAACGCAAAATATTCTCGAATAAATTGAGATTTAAGAGAAGTGGCATAAATTGGCCTCCGTATAACCTTGATTTGACGCTAATATACTTTTATTTGTGGGGAAATCCTAAAATCAAATGTTACAGTAACTATCCTTTCCTCTGAAAGAGTCAAAAGAAATATCCGGCAAGAAATAGGAGCTGTTACGATAACGGCCTGCCAAGCTTTTATCAGAAATCTCATCGCTAGTCAGGAATGTAACAGTTCACGTTTAGATGGGATTATTCTTAAGAAAAAATTTTCAAAGGGCACAATAAATGTTAGTTCTTTCATTTATATATCTTCTTCTTCTAACTCTGCCTCATCCGTTATAGACACTGGCTAGCAGCATAGTGATTCTCTTTGTTAACGGCAATTCGAAATAGCTGAGTTGAGCTTAGTCGCATTGTCTACCGGGTCCTCTTCCTGCTTCTAGTTTTCTTTGGAGTAACAGTGGTAGTGTATTATATATCCTAGATATTGCAGCTTTCTTATTTTCAGTGTTAGTACGATTTCTGTATCTTTGCATTCTGTTTAGGAGCTCTTCATTTGTGATCCATGAGATTTTAATGATTCGCCTGTATATCCACAGACATCATTTAGTTTGTTTATAATTGTTTCATTTACTGCCCATGCTTTCGCAACATACATTAAAACAGAAACGTAACGGAGCATTCTGATTAAGAGTCATAGACAGTAGTACCCAAATAACTTAATTTCTGGATCCGTTGTATTATGTCACCATTTACAATAAGCGATTCCTGTACGTTTCCCTGTTTCGCCACTATCAAGTACTTTGTTTTTGAAATGTTTGGATTCAATTCGAATTATTTACAGTGTTTTTTAACTCTTCTTACCAATTGCCCTGTGCCTGGCGCACTCCGCAGCATATCTCGATTTTCTCTGACGGGTGTTCCCCTATTTTTATTTTCGCCTTTTGCCCCAATACAATTCTTTTTTAGGAAGGCCAGAAAGGTAGATATCATCCATTTTTTAAATATTTGCCCCCGACTCATTAATGTTATTAAGTAATTTTTGCAAGCGATTCAGAAATTTTTCGGTGTTCTCCATAAGTTTAAATATTTCTATAGGGATGTTATCTGGGCCAGCCACTTTTCCGATCTTCATGATTTGTAAAGCATATAATATTTCGTCTTAAATTATTCGGGGTGCCGTAGTTGCTTCTATCACTCTGATTTAGGGACAAGAATCACTAAAGAGATCGGCTATATACCTTCTTCATCTCTCCAGTTTTTATTCGTCGTCTATTATAATTTTGTCATCGTCATCCAGCATTTATATATATTTTACTATAATTGCAGTTTCTAAAAAATCAAAATTGGATATTACAAAACTGCACCAAAGCATAAACGAACCAGAACTCTGAATAAGAAATTAGGCAACCAAACTGAACTCAGAAATAAACAAATGCTATTTATTTCTATTAAGCTATACATAAACCGCCTTTATCTATCACCCACTATGCGGTTTGTTGTCGCAATTCAGGATCACATTGGTAAACCCAAGTCTCATCCACAGTTACAAATCAACGCACAAAATCAGTTTTATTCTTTATGAAATGAGCCAAAGGTTGTTGTTTCTCTCAAGTGCGTTTTTATTCCGATGTTAGCAAATACGGCACCCATCTTGTGAATAGCTTTCTCATATCCAAAACATTAGTTAAGATCTCATGTATGGATCGATGTGAGATACCTGTAGCCTCAGCTAAACTATCGACGGTCTTCCGTTACCATATACTTGCACAACAGGTTCGTCAGTTGTTGCAGTTTTTGGACGTCCGGAACGTGGATCATTCTTTACGCATGTACGACCACCTTTAAACTCTAAAGTCCATCTGTGAATAGTTGGAAATAAAGTAGCAGACTCCTTTTTCACTTTCACTAAATTTGCATGGATTTCAGTTGCCGATAAACCTTTCAAAACAAAGAATTTTTTGACTGCCCTATATCCATTTTTAAAAATACTCAAACACGTCTTTTTTAATCAGCTCATAAATAATAAATGACTTGACAGATCGACTTGAAATTTAGGGTATGTTCATGTAACAGATGAAGCTTTAAAATGATGTTTAATATTTGTTTCAAGTGATGCTCCAATACATACAATAGAATAAATATCTCAAAATTAAACTCTGTTTGGGTCACCTTGTACAAACGATCAGAAAACTGACTATAGGCAAGGCTTTAGACATATTTACTGTTGACAACTGAATACTTCAAAGTATATCGGAGCTTAACATTCTTTTATAGTGTACTCTAGTGTATTGATTTTTTATTCAAATGAAAATACTATACTGGCTGGACGGGATCGGAGGTCAAGAAATTAATTTTTCTGGTTTAATTAGGATTTATTATTATTTGGTAGCGAATAAAAACTAAAAGAAGAATTTGTAAAGTTGTTCCATTTTTAATCTTACTTACTTACTTCCTCTTCTGAGTAGGTCACGGACCTGTTCTACTTCGTTATTTAGCCTCTTGTGATTCGGATGTCCAGCTGTCTCTCCATCTCTTTGGTGGTCGTCCTTTTGGTCTTGTTTCATGTGGTTTTTTTGTTCATACATATTTTTGACATTCTCGTATCTTCCATCCTTTGTACATGTTCACGCCACTTTCTTCTTCTCTTTCTTCCCCATCTGACTATATCCTCTACCTTGCATTGTTCCCTTATGGTGTTGTTACTCACACTGTCTAATAAACTTCTTCCTGTTATTGCTCTCAGTATTTTCATTTTTATTGGTTCTTAGTAGCTGTTTGATTTTGTTTGTGTCTGCCCGTGTTTCTATGCTATAAGCCAGTATGGGTCTAACGCAAGTTGTATATATTCTTGTTTTTGCTTCTACACTTAGATCTTTGTTTTTCTAAACTACATCTCTGGGGGCCCCCTTATATTGGTGTTGCTTTATTTGTTTGTTGTCTCACTTCTTCTGTTACAAGTTCGTAGCTAGTAATTAGTACTCCAAGATATGGGAATTTCATTACTTGCTTTATTAATTTCCCATTTATTTCTAATTTACACCTTACTGGTTTTTTAACTATTGTGATGCATTTTGTTTTGTCGGTATTGACTCCCATGTTGTATCTTTCTGCTAATTGTTTGAATTTATAGAGCAGTCTTTGTAGGCCGTGTTCCGATTGTGATATTAGAGCAATATCATCTGCATATCCCAGTATCTTTATTTCTTTATCTCCTAGTTCATATTCCTCGATGACTAGTTTTACTTCCTCAATGATTTTGTCCATTATTATGCAGAATAGTAGCGAGCTTAAGCTATCTGTCTTATTCCTACTTTTATATTTATTTCCTTTGTTAATTCGTTATTACTTGTTATTCTTGTTGTATTACCGTGATTGAGTTTTTGGATTATTTGTGGTCCTTTATTAATTCTAATGTATCTTTCAACCTGGCTCTGTCGAATGCTTTTTAATCTTGCTTTTTACAAATCAACACCTTTAGGTATGATCCGTTTAATTACTGGCATTTGTTGACTGTTTTAACTTTATTTTCAAATTTTTTGGCTCCAATGACTCAGATAATATATAGCATGCTATATTCTAGACTAACTTCCTCAAGATCTACAGGAGATCTTCTAACTTCCTAACCAGTCCTTTAGAAAAGGAATATTTCTTTCCTGCTCAAAATGAATTAGAATTCAGCATATACCAAAAAAACCTTGCTAACCATCTCCCGACCCGTCGCATTGCTTTTAATTATATCAAACGTTATTGATGGAGCAACCAATCAACATCTACTAAAATATTTCTAAGGATTTAATGTTATTAGCAAGCACCAATATGGTTTCTATAAGCAAGGATCAACATTCTAACCTATATCACATATATTTGGGACAATACAATTGAACATTTTGGAGTATCTCGAGCGGTTGAAGTTGATATATCTAAGGCATTCGAACGTGCTTGCTATGAAGGATTGCTGGCTAAGCTACGTTCTAATGGTATGTCCAAAAGGTATTCTTTATGACTCCCATCTTTCGACAGAGAGCTTTCCTTACAAGTGGTTGTTTCTTCCTAATATATTCACTACAAGCGCCGATTTATCTCAAGGCTCAATACTGTCTCCTTTACACTAACGATCTATTCTTCAATCTACAGCTCTGCCGACGACAGTACGTTTGTTTACTCGTTTACCTTGAACATTCGAACATACACCAACCATGCAAATATTCAGAGAAGGCAGTAAGTTGTTAAGCTTTTCAAAGACCTGGAAAAAGATCTCTCTTGTCGACGGCAGTACGTTTGTTTACTCATTTACCTTGAACATTCGAACATGCAAATATTCACAGAAAACCCTTCGAAGACCTGGAAGAAATTCTCTCTTAGGGTGGGTGACAGTAATCAAGTAGAATTTAACGATACAAAAATCCAGGCTGCAGTTTTTTCTACAACAATCGTCTAGCATCGTCACGCAACTTGCTGAGCATTAACTTCGGAGCAAATACATATATCTTGGCACATTATATTCTGGGTATAGCAAAGAGATCCTCTCAAAAGCTGAGAATATTATTTTCTACTAGAAAATTTTTGCACTCCACAGCTTCTAATCTCGTATAAAGCTCAAATTCGACCAACGATCAAACATACGATGCGTTTGTTGGATGTTGACCAAAACCAGTTAGCAACTTTGATTCTTTGACGATTCTATAAGTGCTTTCATGGAAAATATCCGAGGGTTATAGCCTCTGTACTTCCTCCCAGAGTGGTGCATGCTAGTAATACACGTCACGCCAATACATCACATCCTTATAATGTTCATCTTATTAGTACTTGTACCCCTCTTTTTAAATTTCTGTTATACGGCGACCGCCTTTTAGGTTTTTACAAACGACCACTAGATGGCGCTATTGAGATGTGACATTACCATTGTTTTAAAATTTGACATTTATTATTGTTAAAACAGTAGCAGCTCAGAAATTTGCGGAGCAGTTTGTTTACAGTGAGCGTGAAATAAAAATCAGTTTTGTAACAAAATGGAAATTCCACCTAAAGGTATTCGTTGGATGATTTTTTACGATTTTAGTAGAGGCTTAACTCAACAACAATACGTCGAACCTCTTCGTTCAACTTTTCGTATTGAATCACCATCAGAAAAGACTGCTTACAATTGGTTTGCAGAATGTCGTCATGGTCGTGCTGCCGTCAGCGATGAATTTCGTAAAGGTCGACCAAAATCGGTCGTTGTTTCAAAAAACATTGTTCCTGTGCGCAACATGATGGAAAAGGATGTAACCTACCGTGAGATAGAGGCATCCTTAGACTTATCGAAGACTGCAGTACATTCGATTTTATGTGAACATTTCCGTATAAATTGACCGAAATTCAAAAACAGGCTCTTGAAATTGGTGTAAGGAAATGCTCAAAAAATTCGGTTAAGACAAGCAAAATCCGTATACAACATTGTAACAGCAGACGAATATTGGATATATTCGTGCGAGTTGGAAACTAAGCAACAATCAATTGTTTGAGTGTTTCAAGATGAACCGAATCCAACAAAAGTGGTTTGTTCACGAACCACTTCCAAGAAAATGAACGCTTATTTCTTTGGTTATACTAGACATGTTGCAACCATTGCTTTAGAGGAAGAACAGTTAATGCTAAATGGTATATAACAATTTCTTTGCCAGAAGTTATCGATGAAATCAGTAAAAACAACCGAAAATGTCGCATCATTCTTCATCATGACAATGCCAGTTCTCACACAACACGTCAAATAATTGATGGAGAAAAACATCGAATTAATGTCTCATTGCCCTCATTGCCCTATTCATCTGATTTATTGCCCAACGACTTCTTTTTGTTCCTGAATGTCAAAAAAAAAATATGTGGACAGCGATTTTCATCACCTCAAGAAGCTGTTGAATCCTTCCAAAACCATGTTTTTGAGGTACCAACTTCAGAGTGGAAAAAATGTTTCGAGAATTAATTCGAGCGCATGCAAAAGTATGTAAATTTTAAAGGCTAATATTTTGAGAAACAATAAAACGATTGTTACCAGAAGAATTTTTCTTTCATTGTTTTTTGTAAAAACTTATAAGGAGCCCCTGTATGAAGGACGTCATCACTTTGTAATCATCTGCCCAGGACTGTGTTTGCTACCGAATGCAATTTTCCGAAATTGAAGACCAACGTCAATCGTAAATTCTAATATATTTTTGTTTAAAAAACATAAGTTTCTTTTCGCTTTCTGATAATCAGTATAATGTAGATTTGGACAAAGTATTACATTAACAAAAATAACTCTCTACTCTGTGAAATGTGTCAAGATAAGAGTAATGGCTCTTTTCAACCAAGACAAATTTTGTTTTAAAGAGAGAAAGATCATATATTTAGATTAATATGTTTACTAATATGAAAACGATATTCATACATTCGTCTTTTCATAAAATATTCAAAGCCAGCATTCGGTCCGTATATGTTTACAAATGATGGCATTTTCATCGTATTGAAAACAGCTATTACTTAGTGTAATTACTTAGACGAGTGACTTGAATAGGCGCTATACATTAAATGAATACAAAATATACCAGGGAAGTTTTGAATTTTCGAAATATTAAATTAAAATATTAAAGATTTAATGAATATTTCAAGTAAGTACAAACAATTTTTCGGTAATTTCTAATTGTATTATGTTATGTGCCACTTCTTTATGATCTAGATGATTATTTGATTACTTAAACGACACAATATTGTAGCAAATTAATATAAGCAGTTTATATATATATATATATATATATATATATATATATATATATATATATATATATATATATATATATATATATATATATATACATACATACATATATATATATATATATACATACATACATACATACATATATATATATATATATATATATATATATATATATATATATATATATATGTATATATATATCTAATAAACCATCTTCTTTTCAATACCGGACATAGGCGTCCCCTTTCTTTTTCTCTTTCGATTCTGCATCATTCTGTTCCATCCCAAACAAGCTCCTCTTTTCAGGTCATCCTTCCATATTGTTTCGAGCCTTTCTCTTTATCCCAACCTCGACCACGATTCCTGTACTCTTTTGTTTCATCTCACACCTTGTTGTCTAATTGTGTAACGCCCATCTCCATTGCAGGTTCGCTACTTGTTCTCTGACGTCTATCACTTTGGCTTTCTGTTTCACACTTTTATTTGTCATTCTATCTAGTAGTCCTGTATTCAGCATCTGACGTTCCATTACTTCCTGTGTTTTACTTAACTGTTCCATCTTCCTCTTAGTTAATGTCCATGTCTGAGCTGAGTAAGTGAGAACCGATGAAATGCATTGATCAAATACCGTCTTTCTTAGATTTAGAGGAATTCTTTTGTTGGTTAGCATAGTTCTCAGCGAAATACTGCCCAAGGTAGTCTGATTATTTTCTGTATTTTTACTGTTTGATTGTTTACCTTTTCATTTCCTTTAGCATAAAGTCGGTATAGAGATCAGAAAACCCTTAATACATTTTTTAAAATGTTGTCTGTTTTATTAATTTCAACAACTCTACTCTCCCAATCTAATCCATGGTATAGTTCTGACCAATTAACCAATTTCTGATCTTCGTTAGATATCATGTTTATTTGCCTTATATCCCTGAATATCAATAAACACGTCTAATTCAAGCAAATCCATGTTTGATACAAAAATCAAATTGCTAATAAAAGGATTGTTTGGGTTTCCTTCGGGTATTTTCGTTGTTTTTTCCGTTAATTTTTCTTTTTTCTCTTCAACACATATATACATCATAATCTGGGAAGAGGACGCATATGTTAATATTTAAAATTTATTAATATTATTCTTGGGAGGAAAAGTTACTCTGTTTGTGGGAGGAGGAGGAAGATGTATTCCCACAACTACCTACTTTTAGCTAAGAGGGAAAAAAAGTAATATTATTTTATAAGTAATAGCGGAATATTTTCGAAATTTGTACGTTAATAAGTTATATATTACAACACCATTGAAATTAAGAAATATAAGTGATAACATCAGTACGTATGTATCTACAATAGACTTTATTACCAGACCATTCAGTTTTTTTTTGCGGTGTTACACGGAGGCGTAGTAAGATAATTTTTTGCATAAGATAGGGTTGCAATTCTGTGAATATTTTCTACTTGTTCTTAATTTAAAATAATTTGGCGGTAAATGATATTAAGAATGACATACTTTGTCTATTGGTAGAATGTTTCTGTAACGAACTCCAAGGCACATTTACGGCATTTGCCTTTGCCTTAGATCGGCCAGCCAAAGAGTCGACTCTGTATTTTCAAAGTTCAGGGTCCAATAATTAACCAGTTAATCACATGGATATAAAATGAATAGCTATGATTTAGTGGTAGTTCTTTTTAGGGGATTTGAATTCAAAAGTTTGCACCCGTAATAGACGCAGAAGAACTGTTTTTTTTACCTTTCGCATACGCTCTAGTGACATGCTCCAGAGCAACTAAATTTCCAAGGGTTAGGGTAACACTGAGTCACATACAAAGAAATTTAAACTTACTTATGTGATACTCCGTACATTTGATAGCTATTTCGAACCAGTTATAAAGTTTAAATACTTTTACAGTTACTTATTCCTTTTGCAATACACTTCCATCTTCATATTTACATATATTTCAATAAAATTACTTTAATTTAAATTATAATTCCTAAATAAATTGTACTAAGCAATGTCGCCTACTTCATATTTTATGCACCGGTGACGAGTGCCCTGCTATCCCAGATTTCCATAATGTAATTGAACGTAATGACATTTCCATGTTCCGCCTAGTTACCCTAATATGTTTTTAAAGATCACCGCATTGCTGGTCCTCGAAAAATGGAGCCAGATGTTAAAGTTGATCCCATCCTGCGGGAGGGTTATATCTAAGAGTACGTATGTTGCCATAATTCAGTGCAAAATGATTGGTCTTAGAAAAATGTATAGAATAAATTATTTCGCTTTCGCTCTTATTTATTAACTTCTGCGGTAATTAAGCACATTATTGATTATGGTGTGATGAATTATAAGATTATTTTGGGATCTAATTTAAACATTTGATTTTATATTCTTCATGCTCGCTACAAAGGATTTGAAACAATGTTAAATAGGAAAATATTAGGCAATGAGTTTTCTCCACTGAGCTATGTCTGAATACTGTGAGAAGCAACTAGTGTAATTGTGTGTAAACTGAATTATTCCAGAGAAAGCTGCTTCTGGATTTTGTCGGTTCTCGGAGTAACTTTAAGCTGTGCCCTAACATGTTACCGTGTAGATAAAATTTTTACTAAAATTGCAAAACATAAGAATAGTTAGTATGACAAATAATAAGATAGTCCAAAATAGACCTCTTGTACTATATTGGATTGGGTTTTATGTTTTAAACGTCCCTTTGAAAAGTGTTCTTCATCATCGATTTCTAAGTTGGGTTTAACCAATTAAAGTTTTATTGTGTGAATTTGTTATTTTTTTGTCAGTGTCTACATCCATTATCGCCAATTTTGAGTTGAGTCTAAGCCTTTAGAGTTACAACACAAAAGAGGGCTTTTCTTGTTTACATGGCTCCACCTTAGGTTGTCTACTGCCACACTCCACCCTCTATAAGGAGCTCAGCATCTTAACTTTTAAAATTTTGAAACGAGTACTTACCAGTTGTTTCAGTATATCGCACAAAACTTTCGCTATAGGAAATTCAGTGTAATTTTGACATATTCTTATAGATTACGAAATTTTCTTTTCAGAATTTTCTGTTGAATGATTCCAGAAATAAAATAAATCTATATTTTGACCTCGTTTTTAATACTGTTTTAGAATGCTCCAAATTTGATCATTCCCCTTTACGAGAATGAGAAAAAAAAATCTAAAAGTAAGGTATTGCGAAGTATAAAAATGCCCTCAATTTCAATTTAATATACCAAGTACCAAGCTTAAGAAAACTAATTGTAATAGGTGCATAGACAGCCAACAGAAGAACACATTAGTCGTTCCATAATAAATCCTGAAAATGGTTTACAAACATTTTTAAAGCTGCAACAGAATGCAGAAATGGGTTGGATCGAATAACCCGAACAAATGAAATTATTAGAAGCATTCCTTAGAAAAGTTATTAAGTACTATTAAATTCTAACTCAGTTAGGTGCAGTATTCAACTTAAACAAAATATAAATATAACTTTATACATTTTATTTAATTTAGTTTACTACTCCATTATTTTGAGCTAAGTTTTGGTAACATATTCCTACAGATTTCGCTCTTTCCCTAAACCGACTACTGTAACATCTGGCTCAATTTTTAGCGAATGGGCAATGCAGTGATCTTTAAAAACAGATTAAGGAAACCACGCGGAAAACTTAAGATATCTTAAAATTATGGCTAAACTGAGAGCCGACAGCTTTAAGAAAGTCTTAAGGGTGCCTGACAAAAAATATATCGTTCGTCATGCATGTTGAATCTCAAAGTTCACACTTATTTTTCGCTACTTTGTCAATGTCAACATTATGGTAGTGATTGACACCTAAATTGAAATAATTGCCAGGTTGAGTAAAATACTATTTTTTCAAAATATGCCAGAGTTATTCGATTTTGTACTCTATCGATATTTCATATGAACTTGAAGAGGTATTTCAGTCCTCAGCCTTAAATAAGTAACAGAAAAGTCGTTAATTCCAATTTTTCTACATTATTGGTTAAACTAGAGTGCTAGTGGGATTTGGTTTGGTCCAAATTGTTCCTAAATTTTTAGCTACTGTATCCAGATGATATTGAGACGATTTTTTAAAAGATATTTTAACGGTGGGTCCCAATTAAATATAAATAGCATCAATATATATAGAGGGGATTGGAGCTTTTGCGAGGTTAAAGAAATCATCTAAAATGGACCAGGATTATCCAACTTTGTATTATATATGTATTTGGTTCGGTTTCTACGAGTTTCTGTATAGCCAAGCGCTGAACAAAGTGTAATGGAATCAGTAATTCCGTATTTCCAACTATATGGGGGAAATTTTGGTTCTCAACGGTTCTGACGATCTCTAGTATGGTCCAAAATGATACGGAATTATCCGTCAATCAGTAATAGCATCATTTAACAATATTCTATCATTATTTTAGCAATGCCAACACAAAATTCACAAGTAAAGTAGCCTAGAATTAAAAAAAAATGCATTTTTTACACTTTTTTACCGGATATATTCCGACAAAATGAGTTTTGGTCATGGTTAGTTGTTTTTACCGTTTTTAAGGGTTAAATAAAGGTTAAATTTATTATATAACCACTTTTGAAAGTTTATTCTTGGGTAGCAGAAATGATATAGTCAACCATTTAAAATAACTAGAAATAAAGTTAAAAGCCTTCTATTATTCATTTTTTACGGTTTTAAGGGTTAAAATGGTTAATTAAAGGTTAAATTTACTACTTAAGAGTTAAAATAGTTTAATAAAGATTAATTTTTCTTTATTTTGTTAAAGGCCTCTGAGATTTTGAGCTTACATGACCAAAACTGATAAGAGTTTCATAAATAATAAAGAAAATACTCATTTCAGCTGTATAGGGGTTAAAATGATTAAATATTTAACTGTGCAGACGTTCGTTGTCATATTTTTCATAATATGCATTCAATATAACTATCGGAAAATTCTTTGAATATTAATTTTCTCAGTTTTTTTTAGCAAAGAGTGCGTTGTGTCGCCTACCTATTTATACAAACATCCATCCACTATTTCCCTTAAAGATATAAAAATATTGATTTTCCCTGTAGTCATGCATGCTAGGTACAGTTTGTATAGATATCGTCAAGCTCGAAACCCAAAAGTGATACGCGTGCATCCCATACAGTGGGTTTTGAATTTTCAAGGGGAAAGTAAACAAAATCTTTTACCGGAATCCTTTGAAAAGGGGAAAATCAGACACAAGGAATTTTCTTTGAGCAAAAAGGCAGGCGATTTTTAATTTAATTAATGTAACAGACGACAGGATAGGATGCTGAAAAGACAGAAGCCATGTCGGAATGTCTTCTTGAATTTTTCGATGTTTTTCTTTTATTGGATATATTATATATTAAACTTAAATTTAAAATGTTTTTCATTTTTATAATGTTCACTTATTCAAAATTTTTGGTAAAATTAGAATAAAATCATTTCATCGGACAACGCAGGTGATTATTCGTCCTCCAAAGAACTATGTTTTGGATTATTATAGTAATTATACATATCGATTTGTAACATTATAGGCGTAAGTTACGAGACTTCTACAATATTAGTGTTCCGTACGGAAGATTTATAAGATCACTTCTGTGTCTGTCCGTCTGTTCGTCGATCTGTCTATCTGTCACACCCGATTTTCTCCGAAACTGTTTGACGTAGAAAGTTGAAATTTGGTACTAATATAGGAATTGATGGCCTCATCAGAGCTGTGCAGTTTTCAAAGTTAAATTTTTACTTGAGGGGTTAATTCTAGGGAGTGAAAGTGGAAGTAAAAAAAAAATTACTAGGTCTTCGACTGGGGTGTCAAAAAAAGGCTTGCGAGTTCAAAAATATATATATAATGTAATACTAGTGCACACTATTCTTTGTATTATTTTTAAAAAATCGCGAAAAATCGCTATCCCGCGCAAATTTTTCTTCATAATATTGATATGAAAAGCCGCCAAAAATCGCTGTCTACTTAGTAAAAAAGTATAGATCAAAAAATTCTGGAATATTCTTCACAGGGTGAAGAATATTCCAGAATTTCCACTGAAAGAAAATTGCCACTAGTGCATTACCTTTAATAATTTATTTGGTACATAAAAAAAACAAAAATTTGAAGGACATCAGTTTTCAGTAAAAGATAAGGCGAGATAATGATAGATAAGTCCAGATAAGCCTAGATAATGGGAGATAAGGCGAGATAATGAGAGATAAGGGGAAATAATGGGAGATAAGGTGAAATAATGGGAGATAAGGCAAAATAATGATAGATAAGGCGATATAAGCCTAGATAATAGGATATAATGCGAGATAATGGGAGATTGAATCGAAAAGGCTATCAATCAGCATCTTCTAAAATCTTAAAGGATTCAACATTATTAGCGATCATCAATATGGCTTTCGTAAAAATAGATCAACAGGAGATCTTCTGACTTATGTAACACACGTTTGGAACAACGCAATTGAACACTTTGGAGAATCTCGAGCGGTTGTTCTTGACATATCCAAGGGATTCGACCATGTTTGGCACGATGGGCTGTTGGCTAAGCTACGCTCTTATCGTATGTCTGAAAAGTTCTGTTTGTGGCTGTCATGTTTCCTCAGAGAGCGTTCTTTACGAGTGGCAGTCCACGGATTTCTTTCTAACACCTTCATTATCAACGCCGGTGTACCTCAAGGCTCCATACTGTCTCCTACTCTTTTTCTCATTTATATTAACGATCTGTTGGAAAAGACCGAGAATCCAATCTACAGCTTTGCAGATGATAGTACGCTTATCTCTTCATTCACTTTGAACGCTCGGACATCGGCTACTCAGATGAATATCCGCAGACAGCAGGAAGTCATTCAACTTAACAAAGACCTGGAGGAAATTTTATCTTGGGGTGACAGTAACCAAGTGGAATTTAACGCTACAAAAACCCAGGAGGCAGTTTTTTCTAAAAAGTCAACGTTGCTGAACCCGACATAGTTATGTCGGGGCACTCCATTCCTCTAACATCGTCACTCAATTTGTTGGGCGTTAATTTGGGAGCAAATATGTCCTAGCATGAGCATGTTGCAGGTATAGCAAGAAGTTGGGAATATTATTTCGGACCAGAAAGCTTTACACTCCACAACAACTGTTAATTCTTTACAAAGCTCAAATTCGACCAACTATGGAATACTGCTCCCATGTTTGGGGCTCCGCTCCCAAACATACACTGCATTTGTTGGATTCTATTCAGAGAAGAGCTGTTCGTCTGATTGGAGACCCGGAACTGACCGACGGCCTTGATTCGCTGGATTATCGAAGAACGGTTGGCGATTTGAGCCTATTCTACAAATATTTTCATGGAAAGTGTTGAAGGATGTGGTCCGCTTAATTCCTCCCAGAGCGGTGCATGTTAAAAGTACACGGCGCGCAAATACTTCACATCCGTATAAGGTTCAGCTTGTTACTCCTCGTACAACGCTTTTCAAGCAGTCTTTTGTATGGAGAACATCATCCCTTTGGAATAATTTGCCCAGGACTGTGTTTCCCATCGAGTACAATTTGCAGTGATTCAAGAACAACGTGAATCGCTTTTTCCGCACATGTATCTCTCCTATAGCGCTTTAGGGACTTCTTCCCTGCAGCACGTGTTCTAGACTCATAAAAAAAAATAGGCGAAATAATGAGAGATAAGGCAAAATAATAGGAGATAAGGCGAGATAAGCCTAGATAATGGGAGATAAGGCGAAACGTGAATATATACATTGGATCTGAAGATATATACATGTTAGGGTCCTAATTAACTTACCCTAGGTAAGGATTTTATTTTATTTTAAAAGCAATCACCGTACGAAACACTAATTGCGCAAGTCTGACTTGCACTTGACCGTTTTTTTTTCTAGAAGTTGACTGTTTGTGAAAATTTATGCTTTCGAAAGGTTAGCTTCTCGAAAATCCACTTGAAATTTTTGCCTGCGCAAATCTTGTTTTTTGAAAATTTTGATCAATCAAAGCATCAAATTAAAAGTGAGTAATAAATTATCCAGTTTTAATAAAATATTTATTATGCGCCAGGCGTACTATAGTACAAATTGTACCTGCTTATAAAGGAAATCGTACATACATAAACAACAAATTCTATCTAACTATAATTTAGGAAATAATGCAACCATGCATGTTAATCGTATATTAAATGTGTAAAGAAGTAAAACAAAACATCCCATTACAAGGTGTTGAATCTATATGAGTTTATTTGCATTTTTAATTGTTGAGACCACACTGAATGGGTAGTCATTTCTTGTTAATTTCTATAAAAATACGAGGCTTTTATGGCGGTTTTTATGACTTTGCTATTACAACTTCATCGTTACCACCTATTAAATTGTAGTTGGAGAATAGGGCGTTAAATTGGAAAATATTTTTATTGTTATTGATGTGATTCTGCTAAAAACTGCGCTTCATATGGGAAAAATATTTACTGTTGACTTTTTACTAGCGTAAGCAAATGTTACGTTTAACTTAAACTAATTTTTTACAGTTATATTGAAAATAAAAGACATGTAAAAATAGCAGGAGGTGAATTGGAAAACCTACACAATTAAAATTTTTTGCACATGGGCAATAAAATACCATGTAAAATGCAAACAGAAAACAATAGAAGATTTTAGAACATTACCGTTAATTTCTGTAAAATTGTATATTTTAGAAAAATATTTTTTTCTGTTTATTTGAGAAATAAAATAGGAAATTCTTTATTTTCCTGCTTCGGAGACACATATAATTTGACTAAAATTTAATTTCATGTTAGGTGAGACTGTAAGGCCGCCGAAATACATCGGAAAAAGTAATTACAAGAAAAAAAAAAACATTAGAGTTTAAAGAATACAAGTAATATGACAAATGTGTGTAGTCTCAATTGGCTGGCTTGAGCTTGTTAAGTCTATACTATTAAAAATAATTGCATGGATAATCTTGGGTTTATTGTTTCTTAAGGGTGTAGCTCAATGCTGCAAGGAAATCGCGAAAGCGCTACAGGAGCGGCGCGTGTGCGAAATGAGCAATTCATATTGGTCTTAAATCGCTGTAAGTTGTACTCGATGGGAAACATAGTTCTGGGCAAATTATTCCAAAGGGATGATGTTCTCCATATAAAAGACTGTTTGAAAAGTGTTGTACGAGGAGTAACAAGCTGAACGGTGAAGTTTTTTATTAATATAAAATGGAGAGATACACACAAATTTATGTAAAACTTACCTATTTCAATAATACTTGGGTCTCAATTAAGAACGTTCCCAAGGCGCAGTCGTGCTCAACTTACAGAAAGACCCCCCTATGTAAACTACCATGCGTGCAATAAAAAATAGTTGAGGTCTTTTGCCCCGTCACATATGCACAGAACTACAAAAATATTTCCACTGCGTCGTTTTTTTTTTTTTTCGGATTTGGTAACGTTACATTTTTACTCTGTTTATGTTGGATTTTAATATTTTGGAGTATTTTTCGAGGTTATGTTTATATTGGAGATTTTTAATAGTGCATAAGTAATGACTTCGTGATATAAGAATAGCAGATTTGTTAAAAAAACTGTTGAAAACATAAATATAGCATTAACAAGTATGCTACAACAAAAAAAAACAGGAAATTCAAACAAGAAACAACGAAAAGTTCAATCTAAAATTCCTGATGAGAATTGAGTTTCATTGAGAGAGTTACCTAGAAATCTGAAATGCACCGGCTGCAGAAGTGTTTTAGATATGGAAAAATTGAGTGATTTCAAAAGGGAAGGGCTTCAGTCAAAGTTCAAAATAAAATGTGGTAACTATACTAAATCTAATTTAGTAAATACTGGAGTGATAAGAAACCAAGTCTCTGATATCAATTAATATGGTACTTTATATATATATATATATATATATATATATATATATATATATATATATATATATATATATATATATAAATATACATATATATATATATATATATATATATATATATATATATATATATATATATATATATATATATATATGTATATACATTAACATTTTATATACGAATGAACTCAGTAGAATATCCGGAGAATTTACTATACTTTACGCAGATGACACTACATTGATTTTTAGTGAGGAGAGCCCGCACGCAATGCTGACCAGTGTGAAAGGAGCGTGCGAAGCTCTTGATGGATACTTTTCGGCTCATGACTTATTAATAAAAGCTAAAAAAACACGATGCCTATTTTTCGGCAATAGAATAGAAAACACTTTATCTTTTACATATCGAAATATTAATATTCAATCAGCCGAACGTGTTTTCTTCTTGGGGGTGGAAATAGATCAGAGACTGGACTGGAGAGCGCATATTGAGAATGTTGCGTTGAAAATGTTTCAAGGTATTGCTGTATGTTTTAGGAATTATTTCGGAAAATGTTGGAGTCGATGCTGCTCTGTCAGCTTATCATGCCTCATACAGTCAAGAATAAGATACGGTCTTATCTTTTGGGGTAATTCACCGGAAATTGAAAGAGTTGTAATTCTTCAGAAAAAATGTATTAGATGTATGTTTGGCATGACGCCGCGTGATAGTTGTAGGAATGTGTTTAGAGACAGAAACATCTTAACCATTGTATATCTTGGATAGTTTTATGTTTGTTCACGATATTTTTGAGACTTACATGAACAATGACAGGTATGCCACTAGACACAAATTGAATCTGCTTCCCGACAAGTCTAATTACAGCTACATACGGAAAAATGTTAATTATGTCAAATTAAAGATATATAATAGTTTCCCAGAGAGTGTACGTGTTGTAGTACGTAAAACGGAAGTAAAGAGACTTTTAACTAAATATCTGCTTCAAGGAACTTATTACTCATTAAATGAATTTTTCTTAAGTCCGGTTGAAATTAGCATAGGGATTTGATGGCTCTGTCAGCAAAGGTGGTTTCTTGTCTTTTCCGTTGTGCCTCTTATTTCATTGTGTCTTTTTTACTATGTTGTAATTTTGCTTTTAAAGTGTTTTTACTTATTTACTATATATATATATATATATATATATATATATATATATATATATATATATATATATATATATATATATACGAGGCTGGTTTGAAAAGTCCGTGCAAAGTCCAACAGATGGCACCACCGGCGCGTATCGAGGTCTTGTTTAGTTAGCAGCATCTCTTGAATGAGCGCACACCAAGTTTCAGCCATATTGGTCTATTTCTTTGTGTTTGGCATTCGTGTGAATTAAAGAAGTCGAGTGATTTTCAAGAAATGGACGAAAAAGAATTTCGTGTGGTGATTAAACATTACTTTATGAAAGGCAAAAACGCCTCAGGAGACTAAAGAGAAGTTTGATAAACATTATGGTGACTCTGCACCTTCGATTAGAACAGTTTATAAGTGGTTTCAAAATTTTCGGACTGGCCATATGGGCACAAGTGACGCTGAACGTTCTGGACGGCCTGTGGAGGTTACGACTCCAGAAATCATTGATCAAATCCATGATATGGTGATGGATGACAGAAGAGTTAAGGTGCATGAGATTCCTAGTGCTGTGGGCATCTCGACGGAACGGGTACATAATATTTTGCATAAACATTTGGACATGAGAAAGCTATCCGCAAGATGGGTGCCGCGATTGCTCACGCTTGACCAAAAACGGAATCGTGTGAAGTGTTGCAAGGATGGTTTGCAGCTGTTCCAGAAGAATCCGGAGGACTTTAAGCGTCGTTTCGTCACTGTGGATGAAACATGGATACATTACTATACTCCTGAGACCAAACAACAATCTAAACAATGGGTTACCAAGGGGGGAATCTGCACCGAAAAAGGCGAAGACCGTTCCTTCGGCCGGAAAGGTTATGGCGACTGTCTTTTGGGATTCGCAAGGGATAATCCTCATCGACTATCTGGAAAAGGGTAAAACTATTACAGGTGAATATTATTCATCGTTATTGGACCGTTTGAAAACCGAGCTGCAAGAAAAACGCCCGCGATTGGCCCACAAGAAAGTCCTTTTCCATCACGACAACGCACCAGCACACACCTCAGCAGTTGTGGTCGCAAAATTAATGGAAATAGGATTCCAACTCGTTTCACATCCCCTCTATTCTCCAGACTTGGCTCCCTTGGACTATTATTTTGTTCCCCAATTTGAAGAAATGGCTGGCGGGACAAAGATTTTATTCAAACGAGGAGGTGATTGCAGACACTAATGGATATTTTGCAGACTTGGACAAATCCTATTATTCGGAAGGGATCAACAAACTAGAACATCGTTGGACGAAGTGTATAAGCATAAAAAATAAAAAAGGTTTACCCCAAACACATAAGTAGTTTTTATTTTTGCACGGACTTTTCAAACCAGCCTCGTATATATATATATATATATATATATATATATATATATAATATATATGTATATATATATATATATATATATATATATATATATATATATATATATATATATATATTTGATTTATTATAAATATTGACGATAATCCATATTTTTTTCTATATCTGTCAACTACACGCATTTATTAAAATCAGCTGTGCGTTGACGGCATTTCAAACTTCCCGCGTAGTGCGACGTTGCCAAGTCGCGAACTTTTATTTATCAAGTTATGCCAGGAAAACTGAAAACAATCAAAAATAGCTGACTTTTAAATATTTTATAAAAAAACGAATACCGCTTGCTATAAATTTTTACAGAAAAATATTTGTTATACTTCTTAGTTTATGTTTTTAAGTTTTTCAAAACAATCGTAAGAAAATTACCATTATTATATAATAAAACATCCGTTTCAACATAGGTCGGGATTGATGAAAATGTAAATTTTACCAGCCAATATTTACAAATTTAGTGCCATAAAGAGTACTGACATTTTTCCTACGTACAACACTAATAAATATGTATATTCAAATTTTCCATATAATCGTAAGAAAATTTATGTTCTTGCTAACGTCCTTATTTTTTTTTTTTAATTTTCGTACTGTACGTTTTATATTTAAACTAAAAATCTTCACTATTAAGATAAAAATATAGATATCTAATCTTAATCTGATAAATAACATTAGAAATATTTCGTTTGAAGCCCCACCAGTTTTAATGCACACCTAATTACATAAGGTATAAATTTAGATCAAATAACAATTAGTAAGATAAAATTAAAGTTTTTATGTGGGTGTGCGTAAATATTTTGGAACGCCTCCAACAACGAACTTCCAGTAGCAACAGCATGACTAAAGAATTGTGAACTGTCTCAAAAACTAGCTACAAAAAGATGAGTTATGCATTAGTACAACGTACAATGGATTATTGACTGATTTATACAATTTATAATGCAAATATTATACATGTTTATGAAAATTTATTGTTTTATAGTGTATTATACCTAAACTATCTGCGAGCTCGTTTAACCTCTGCCTTGTACACGCTCGTCATCATCATTTCCATGATAGAAATCTTCTTCTCCATTTTATTCTTCACAGTCTAGAGTTGGCCTTTTCTAAAGACAATAGTTGCACTACAGATTCGCATATACTTTCAGAACTATCGTTGACTTCGCTACGCACATTTCTTTTACCAGATCATTAATGTTCTGTCCACCATCATGATCAATTTTTTTACGTCAATTTCACCACTAGTTCCGCCCTTCTCTTGAGTTCAAAACGTTTTTTATCGGTTACTATGTCAGTAGTTACATAGTTAACAGATCCCCTGTACTTCTCAGTTATATGGTAAACATGTACTTTCCTGTAGTCCAACCAGTATTACTACCATCCTATGTTAGTTTCATCTCATATTAAATGCAAGTATTATCTGCTGGTTCTTTCATTTTTGCGTTTTGGATGCTACCCTCTATTATTATTTATTATATTTATCTCTCATTTATCCTATATATATCTATATATATATATATATATATATATATATATATATATATATATATATATATATATATATGTATGTATATATATATATATATATATATATATATATATATATATATATATATATATAAATATATATATATATATATATATATATATATATATATATATATATATATATATATATTTATATATATTTATATATATATATATATATATATATATATATATATATATATATATATATATATATAGTTATATATATTTATATATATATATATATATATATATATATATATATATATATATATATATATATATATATATATATATGTAAGTAGATATGTATGAGGCTGGTTTGAAAAGTCCGTGCAAAAATAAAAACTACTTATGTGTTTGGGGTAAACCTTTTTTATTTTTCGACATAGTCACCTTTTAGGCTTATACACTTCGTCCAACGATGTTCTAGTTTGTTGATCCCTTCCGAATAAAAGGATTTTTCAAGTCTGCAAAATATCCATTAGTGTTTGCAATCACCTCCTCGTTTGAATAAAATCTTTGTCCCGCCAGCCATTTCTTCAAATTGGGGAAGAAATAGTAGTCCGAGGGAGCCAACTCTGGAGAATAGGGGGGATGTGAAAGGAGTTGGAATCCTATTTCCTTTAATTTTGCGACCACAACTGCTGAGGTGTGTGCTGGTGCGTTGTCGTGATGGAAAAGGACTTTCTTGTGGGCCAATCGCGGGCGTTTTTCTTGCAGCTCGGTTTTCAAACGGTCCAATAACGATGAATAATATTCACCTGCAATAGTTTTACCCTTTTCCAGATAGTCGATGAGGATTATCCCTTGCGAATCCCAAAAGACAGTCGCCATAACCTTTCCGGCCGAAGGAACGGTCTTCGCCTTTTTTGGTGCAGATTCCCCCTTGGTAACCCATTGTTTAAATTGTTGTTTGGTCTCAGGAGTATAGTAATGTATCCATGTTTCATCCACAGTGACGAAACGACGCTTAAAGTCCTCCGGATTCTTCTGGAACAGCTGCAAACCATCCTTGCAACACTTCACACGATTCGGTTTTTGGTCAAGCGTGAGCAATCGCGGCACCCATCTTGCGGATAGCTTTCTCATGTCCAAATGTTTATGAAAAATATTATGTACCCGTTCAGTCGAGATGCCCACAGCACTAGCAATCTCACGCACCTTAACTCTTCTGTCATCCATCACCATATCATGGATTTGATCAATGATTTCTGGAGTCGTAACCTCCACAGGCCGTCCAGAACGTTCAGCGTCACTTGTGCCCATATGGCCAGTCCGAAAATTTTGAAACCACTTATAAACTGTTCTAATCGAAGGTACAGAGTCACCATAATGTTTATCAAGCTTCTCTTTAGTCTCCTGAGGCGTTTAGCCTTTCATAAAGTAATGTTTAATCACCACACGAAATTCTTTTTCGTCCATTTCTTGAAAATCACTCGACTTCCTTGATTCACACGAATGCCAAACACAAAGAAATAGACCAATATGGCTGAAACTTGGTGTGCGTTCATTCAAGAGATGCTACTAACTAAACATGACCTCGATACGCGCCGGTGGTGCCATCTCTCGGACTTTGCACGGACTTTTCAAACCAGCCTCGTATATACGCATAGATCATCCTTTATCCTCTATATATTTTTCGCACACATGCCGCCCCTGGAGCGCTTTAGGGACTTCCCTGTAGCCCGTGTGCTAGACCCACCAAAAAAAAACATTTATTTATTATCATTTAATACTAAGTACTTTTAATATTTTGATATATATTGATATACATTTTTAATACAATGAAAAATTGTTCGTCTGTAACTAATAAGTGTTATCGAGCCCTAAAAAAAATCTCTCTGAACCACCTGGCTGACAAGTTTCGTGCTCCACCCCGGAAGAAACGATCACCGAATCACTCTGACTGCCCAAATTTATTTCATAAGCAATAATAATATCCCTAAAACGTTCTGTCATCCCTTTTTAAGGGGTGGGCCAACGTTATACATCAAAATTAAATGTTGCACAAAATTGTTACAACACCCTGTCTGTGAATTCAGATGTAAAATTGTGTTTTTGCACGTGCTAGTTAAGGTCTTAGTTTTTATTTGGTGTTAAGTTATGAGAGACAGATGGTTATAGGCTATTTCCTGTTAATAATTTATACCTTTAGAATGGGGTGACATAATTTAAATAACTAGATGCTGTGTATTTTTAGAGATCTACATTTAAAGTCTAAAAGCATTTAGAAGTTATTAGCTATAAAATTTTATTTTTAATCTCCCGAATATTACAGTTTTTAATTGACTTCAGTTCCATGTAAAGGCGCCAAAGAAAATGATTGTACAATGTTTATCTTAGAGCGTATATAAATAAAATTGTGAAGTTCCCCAGTACTTTCGTTACAAATACAAGTTGTAAAGTCTATAAAGTTACTTTATAAACACATCCCTTCATATATTAATTTTATTTAAATAATAACTTAATTTGCTGATTTTTAGTGTTCCGTACGAAACACTTCGGTGTCCGTGCGTCTGTCTATCTGATTTTCTCCGCAACTATTTGACACAGATAGTTGAAATCTGTCACAAATATAGGAATTGAGCTGTGTAGTTTTGAAAGTTATATTTTGACTTAAGGGGTTAGGTTTGCGACGTGAAATCGGAAGCAAAAAAAATTCGAGTGGGGTGTTAAACGAAAGCTTCTGAAAACACGAGTTCAACATATATTCATATGTATATATATATATATATATATATATATATATATATATATATATATATAATATCTATAATATATATAAAATGCAACGTCTCTCTGTCTGTCCGTCTGTCTGTCTGTCTGTCCGTTAGTGCGCTTATCACTGGAGAACCACTACGATTTACGTATTTTTTTTTTTTAACATACGTATGTTCTCTGGCCAGGTTATAGGCTATATTTTTATTACGATAGGTAGCATAAGGAATGAGCAGTGACGGAAAATAGTGAATGAAGTTGGAAAAAAGTTTGCCGCTAGCGCGTTCCCTTGCAATAGCACAGCCTAAATCATTAAATATGGAACAATATTATGTAGCAGAGAATATCTATAATCTATAATTATAATATATATATATATATATATATATATATATATATATATATATATATATATATATATATATATATATATATATATATATAATGCAATCTCTCTCTGTCTGCGTGTCCATTAGTGCGTTTATCACGCAAGAACCACTTATCCGATTTACCTGTCTTTTTTTAAATTCATACATATATTCTTTGGCCAGATTATATAATAATAATAATCTATATCTATAATATATATAAAATGCAACGTCTCTCTGTCTGTCTGTCTGTCCGTTAGTGCGCTTATCACTTATCACAACCATTTATCCGATTTACATGCTTTTTTTTTAAACATACGTATGTTCTTTGGTCAGGTTATAGGATATATTTTATTAGGTTAGGTGACATAAGGAATAAGCAGTGACGATAATAGTGAATCAGGTCGGAGAAAGTTTGCCGCTAGCGCGTTCTCTTGCAATACACTGCCTAAAGCATTAAATATGGAACAATATCATGTAGCAAAGAATATAATATATATAATGCAACGTCTCGCTGTCTGTCTGTCTGTCCGTTAGTGCGCTTATCACTCGAGAACCACTTATCGGATTTACCTGTTTTTATAAATTTATACATATGTTCTATATAATTCGATATAAGCCTAGATAATGGGAGATAAGGTGAAATAATGGGAGATAAGGAGAAATAATGGGAGATAAGCAGTGATAAGTCTAGATAATGGGACTTATGGTGAGATAATGGGAGATAAGGAGAAATAATGGGAGATAAGGAGAAATATTCCGATAAGTCGAGATAAGCCTAGATAATGGGAAATAAGGTGAGATAATGGGAGATAAGGAGAAATAATGGGAGATAAGGAGAAATAATGGGAAATGAGCAGAGATAAGCCTAGATAATGGAAATTATGTAGAGATAATAGGAGATAAGGAGAAATATTGGGAGATAAGGGGAAATAATGGGAGATATTTTTTATTACGTTGGGTAACATAAGGAATAAGCAGTGACGATAGTAGTGAATCAAGTCCGCGCGAGCGGAGCTGCAGGCACGGCTAGTATATATATATATATATATATATATATATATATATATATATATATATATATATATATATATTAAAATTAGACGTTTTTAGTGAATTTCCTATATTCTTCTGGTGGGTGGTTTGCTAAAATAGCAAATATCTTTACTGTGGTAAGAAAGTACTTTTATTAAATCATAGGTAATTTCACGAAAACACTTGAACGTATCCTTGCAGAAAATATCTAGCTAAATTACCAAACAAATGGTTTAAAAGAATAGGGGCATGCATTCATTTTGCTTTTGTCTGAGATTGTACCTTTGCATAGATCCTTAAAGTCGAACAAGCATGATTTCGGAAGCCAATATCTCAAAAATTATTAACCTTTGGGTTTGCTGTGGTCAATATGAAATACATGGATATATTTTTAATTAAGAAAATTGTACTTTGATTTGAGAAAAAGGAATATTCTAGCTTAGCATACTATATACATATTTTGCGTAAAAACCTTAATTTTTTTCATAACTTCTTTTTTTATGAAATGTATTTTTTGGGGAAGTAAGAAAAGTATAGACCCAAAATTAATAAGTGTTTCTCTACATTTATAAGAATAAGTAAATTTGTAGCGATGAAATATCTTACCGTGAGGGATATATAATGTATTGTTGAATTAAGATCACCAGTACATTTTACCCTTGCATGAAAAGTACGAAAAGTCCAAGAATAATGCATAAGTTAAAGAAGTATGTAAAACGCTAAAAAATGGTAGAGCTCCAGGACCAGGAAACATCCCAGGAGAGATAGTAAAATACGGAACTGAAAAGCTATTTAGCGCTTCGAGGAACTTATTCCAAAGATGCATTAACACATCAGAAGTACCTGAGGAATGGAAAATATCACACATATCAACAATTCATAAGAAAGGAGACAAAAATAATTGCGATAATTATAGGGGAATAACGGTTACAGGATCTATTAGCAGAATATACGGAAAAATACTTAAAAATAGAACAGAAACTGAATACGCGGGGGACGTAGAAGCTGAAGAACAGGTAGGCTTTAGAGCAGGAAGATCCACAATAGACCATCTCTTCTCACTGACACAAATCCTAGAAAAGAAAACCGCATTTGATCAAGAAGTCCATGTCTTGTTTGTTGATTTAAAAAAGGCCTACGAGAGCGTGCCCCTAATGAGATTGTGGGAAACACTACAACAGAGTAATGTAAGCACCGAAATAATTAAAGCCGTAAAATCCTTAACCAAGACGCAAGAAGTAGTGTGAAAACCAAATATGGTATAACAACAGGGTTCTCGGTCACAAAGTTGGAGATTCTGGGAGATAAGGAGAAATATTTGGAGACTGGCTTGAATAATGATAGATAAAGAGATATAAGCCCCTGTATTACGGGAGAATTCGAGATTATGGGAGATAATGCAGGAAAATCACAGAAAATGCAATATATAAGCATTTATAATATGGGAAAGTTGGAGATTTTGGGAGATAAGGAGAAATATTTGGAGAATGGCTTGAATAATGATAGATAAAGAGATATAAGCCCCTGTATTACGGGAGAATTTGAGATTATTGGAGATAATGCGTGTGTATCCCCAACGCTATTTAAAATCTATTTGGAGAGTGCACTGAAGAACTGGAAAAGGAAATGCAGCAGTATGGGATTACCACTGGATGACGATACTACATTGTACACGCTATCATTCGCAGATGACCAGGTAGTAGTCGCTCAGGACATCGATGATATAGAATACATGACACGAAAACTTATGGAGGAATATGAAAAATGGGGCCTAGAAGTCAATATTAAAAAGACCGAATACATGGGCGTCGGAGGACAACAGCAGGACTTGAAACTGGCCACAGGACACACCATCAAACACTGTGCCAGTTATAAGTATTTGGGAACGAGAATATCTAGGGACGGAACACTGGAAGAAGCAATATTCGAGAGGAATATCCAAGGAAGAAAAGCGATTGCAATGCTTAATAGTATACTATGGGACAAAAACATAACCATTGAAAAATAAGAAGAGAATTTACAACTCAATAGTGAAAATTATAATAACTTACAGCTCCCAGGTGTGGCCATTAAAGGAAAGAACAGAAAAAATACTAAAACAGAAATGGATTTCTGGAGACGAGCAGCCAGAAAATCCAAAAAAGACCGCACCGAGCTTTAGAAATAAAGCACGATATAGTGGACGAAATCAGAACCCAACAGTTGGTATGGTACGGATATGTACAGAGAATGTCACAAGACTGACTACCTAAAAAGATTTTAAATTGGAACTTTCACGGAAAAAGAAAGCGAGGAAGACCACGCCAAAGCTGGAGAGCAGGAATCAACAAGGAAGTACTAGAGAGAGAGATCTGGAGGAGTAGGGATGGAGAAACCGGGAGGAGTGGAAATTAGGCATCGGAAGACGGAAGACGTTATAAAACCGATTGATATATATATATATATATATATATATATATATATATATATATATATATATATATATGTATATATATATATATATATTATAATATATATATATATATATATATATATATATATATATAAATTTGTAGCGATCTTACCATGAGGGATATATAATGTATTGTTGAATTAAGATCGCCAGTACATTTTACCCTTGCATGAAAAGTACGAAAAGTCCAAGAATAATGCATAACTCAACTCCTCAATTGGTCTGGACAAAGATGACAGTATTCAATATCTCGAAACACAAACACGACATCAGCAAAGTTTTAAGACTTAAATCTCAATCAATATTCATAGATGACAAGCCTCAGCACCATCTGATGAAAAACCTCAAAAACCTTTATCCGAGAGCACAACCCAAGGGCGAGAAAGTGGAACTATCTCTGGTAGGATCATATTCAAATAGGATACTAATACATGCATAAGCCACTACATGTTTTTCCGCGTACTTTTCACAGACGCCAAAACCATATTTCGTTTATGACGTCATCTGAAAACTTGCAACGTGCAACCTGGACAGATCGTCAGTACAATATTTCATGAATGGGGGGGGGGGGGGGGGGGGGGGGGGGGGGGGGGGGGGGGGGGGGGGGGGGGGGGGGGGGGGGGGGGGGGGGGGGGGGGGGGGGGGGGGGGGGAAGGGGGGGGGGGGGGGGGGGGGGGGGGGGGGGGGGGGGGGGGGGGGGGGGGGGGGGGGGGGGGGGGGGGGGGGGGGGGGGGGGGGGGGGGGGGGGGGGGGGTCGTAGCATTGCAAAGATGGGGGAAACTTATTCAGCAGTGTTCTTGTTTAAACTATTATTATTATAGTTACCCCTAAACTGTTAATGGCGATTTAACAAAAAATCGCTAGAGGAAAATCTAGGAAGCATTTTAATAAAAGTATCAGTGGATTCTGAACTTTCGTCGAAATCACGTAAAATCCAAAATGAGTCACTTGTTTGCGCGTCGGTTCAAGGCAGTCTTTCTTTGTTCCCATCCAAAAGGGCCTAAAATGACACATTCCGCGGCCGCTAAATATATTTAAAGTCGTGAAGAAGTAGGTAAATCATTTTAACGAAACGAAAAATGTCGACGACTTGTCAAAACGTGGATCGATAGGTAAAGTCACTCCGAAAATCGAAAAACGAATCGTGTCTTTGTTTTCAAGGAATATGAAATTGACGCTGCGTCAAGGAGCGGCAAAATTAAGAAAATTTGGTTCGAATGTGCCCCATAAGATCATTTGACATCTTCGTGCTCATAATGTCAAATTCCGAAGCACGTTTCGCTGGGCGAAAATCATGCCGCCAAGCGGCTCGCTTGGGCCCACGCTAAGATATTACAGTGGCCCTCATAATCGCCGGACGCCAATCCTATTGAAAACGTTTGGCCCCTTGTAAAGGGAAAACTTAGAAGAAGGATTTTGACTCAGTTGTCTCGCGAGATTCGAAAAATTTGCAGAGTATGCAGAAAATCTCGTCGACAACATGTCTCAAAGATACCAGGCAATTATTGATGCAGGAGACGACCGTTGTTAGTACACCAAAGAATACATTGATGGAAAAAAAAATTCTCGAAACACATTTTTTTAAGAATACGACCGGTCACCTTCTTACTTGACAGACGGATTAGTTCCATGTTTGCCTATGGCTAGCCATATTTATGTATTAGTATCCTTTTTCCCTAGGGTGATAACAATACAGTTTCATATATCTTCAACTAGGCTGGCTGACGAACTCTGAAGTGCAGCGTTACATAGCGTGTCCTAATTTGATAATTGACGAACAGCACGCTCGGGATGTTCATTATTTTCGGACCTGCCATGATTTCAATGCAATGGCAAAACTTACTAACGGCCACAAAATATTGTCTGCGTACCCTGAACACATTTTTCGTTTAAAATCTTTGTAGGATATTAAACGGTCTTTTTAGATTTAAAAAAAGGGGACCTACGACAAATAATTTTTTACCACTGATCAGGTCTTAAGTGTAATTATGTTGTCAAGATTAATAAGTAAGAATCCTAAAATAATTATTAAATCTGCAGAAAACGGAAGTAAAAACTGTTATCTTCCAAAGTCAGAATAATTAAGAATGAAAATTGCGGTAATCTAGAGTTTTAAAGGATCTGTTTTAGGATGGGATCGCCCCGCCTGCTTCTTAATGAAATATGACTCTGGAAGTGTAATTTTATAATTAGATTTTAGAATTTTTCTTGGTGACAAATAAAATTTATTGTTTAGATGGAACGAACACCCAACACAAGAATTGATTTTTTTTTATAGAAAATAATATTTCTGAACTGAAATAATTCTTTCAATGGACTTAAACTTCAAATTATTGTTTTCCCATTAGTTTGATCTCTCTTGGGACACATTGTGTCATACGATTACTTATCAACATACACAAAATATGAAGTATTTATGATCATACTAGTGCAATATTCCAGTAAGATGCAATAATATACCTACCGGAGACTGTTCAAGCCACAGATTGGTAGAGGGATTTTTGACAGGGGCATAATCACAGTTGCCAAAAGTCATCGCTCGGCAGCGTATATCACCAGATATCTTTATTCTTTGTACAAAGTTGGTGTGTTGAGTCTTCTCTATAAATAACTGGTAAAACTGGATGAATTTGGCTTGCTTAGTCGCGCAAATACATCACATTTATTTGAGTAGTTATATGTTATAGGTTCGGAAAGCTCCTGTTGATGTTTATTACGAGAGCCATATTGATGGTATGACCGGTAACAATATATTATTTTTCATTGTTACTTATTTATTTATTTACATGCTTAGTGTATATAGAGTTTTTTAACCTGATGTAGATCCTGTATTAGGATTATTTTGGAAATTAGAGCTTCAATCGAAAAATAAATTTATTTCTAAGTACACACCGTGATATATCCAAAAGTTATTAGTTTCTAGCGTTCTAGCGATAAATCATCTGTCATGATTTTTGGTAAACATAGGGACCGTTTGCAGCGTAATATCAGTATAAACATTGCTGGTCAACGTTTGGAATTGCAAAATAGTTCAAAAAATTTAGATGTTATATTAGATACAGATTTGCGTTTCAAAGAACACGTAGAGCATATAATACAAAGGGCCTATGTGTCACTGAAAATGCTTTACCCACATCGACATCTTTCGGAAGAATCTCTCAAGGTAAAATTGGCAGATTCCCTTGTTTTAAGTCACTTTAATTATTGTGATATTATGTATGGACCGTGTTTAGATAAAGTAAACTTAAATAGAATTGAAAAAGTGCAAAGGAGCTGTTTACGTTTCATTTATGGTATAAGAAAATTTCAGTCTGTGTCTCACAAATTAGAGGATGCTAGGTGGTTGAATATGCAGGATAGACGTAGACTACATTCTTTGGTAATGTTTCATGTTTTTGTTATTAATAACTGCCCCCCATACCTAACAAATAAAATTAGTTATAGAACAGACGTATATAGGTTGAATTTAAGATTTGGTGGACTTATATCTCCACCACCTCATCGAACGGCTCTTTTTAAAAGAAGCTTTTCCTATAATATTTATAAACTTTATAATACAGTACCTATTGCTTTTAAAATCCTTAAACCTGAGATATTTAAAAAGCGGATAAAAAGTATTTTAAACCAAATAGTTAAATAGGCTAATTTCTGTCGCATTTCTCTCTCTTTCTCTCCCTCTCTCTCCCTCTCTCTCTCTATCTCGTTTAGTTTATTATTTTCTTTAATTCATGAACATTTATGCTAGATAATGTAGTCTTCAGTTCCCTTTTCTTCTTTTTGTAGTAGAAATATTGAAATGTATAATGTAAAGTGTAATATTAATGTTGTTTTGCAGAAAAGAGGAAATAAAAATATTATTATTGTTACAAAAAGTTCTTCTTTCTCACATTTGATCAATGTGGTTCTATGTTTGGCTGACGGGCCAAAACCAAGTCAGCACAAAGGCTATTACCATTCCGTATTAAGGAATGACCTGACAATGTTACATGTTTTCAAAATCACTGACTTCTGAATGTTTCCGTGTATGTCTGTGTTGAGTCCTAATTGCACTAAATGTGGTGTGAATGTTATTGGTGTAAGGCCTGTGGCTGATATAATGAGGGGGACAATGATGACTTTTTCTTGTCTCCATACCCTTTTTATTTCCGTTGCAAGGTCTGTGTATTTGGAAATTTTTTCTGTGTATTTCGTTTGGATGTTTGTGTCGTTGGGGACAGCTATGTCAATTAGATAGGTGACTTTTCCTTTTTTGCACTGAAAAGTAATATCGGGTCTATTAGCGGAGACTGTTTTATCTGTATGGATACCGATGTCCCAGTAGAGCTTGTAATCTTCATTTTCAAGTATGGATGTTGGCGTGTATTTGTAGTAGGGATCTGTGTTTTCTATGAGTTTGTATGTTGTGGCTAGTGCTTGGTGAACTACTTTGGCAGCTGAATCATGCCTGGCTGTGTACTCTGTTCCGGCCAATATTTTACATCCGCTCGTTATGTGTTCGATCGTTTCATTCTGCTGGTGGCATTTCCTACATCTGTCCTCTGCAATAGTCGGGTCTTTGATGATATGCTTTTGGTAGTTTCTGGTTAATATGACTTTATCCTGGATGGCAAGTAAGAAGCCTTCAGTCTCAGGGAATAGCTGCCCATCCCGTAACCAGGTGTATGATTGTTTTTTATTTACGTGGTCTTGTTCTATGTGGTATCTGTGTTTTCCGTGGAGTGTTTTCTCTGACCACGTTTTCATCTTTTCCTGTTGTAATTGGGTGTGACTGTGTGTGTCTGCTGAGTGGTCTGCCCGGGCTAAGTCGAGAGGTGTGTAGTTTTTGTCTGCTTTCACTGTCGCTGTGTGGAGGCTGGTTTGCTTGCTGTGAAAGAATTTCCCAAGTGTTTGTATTTGTTTTGAGTGTAATGATCTGATGTCTATAATTATTGTTATTATTCTTATTATTATTATATCTTTATTTTGAACATCTTGAAAATGCTCTAAGTTTCTTACACGTTTTAAAATTTTTTACGTTTATACAAAATTGAAATCGCCTTGATTTCGTAAGTTAACTTAAAATATATTAAATTTTTGTAAATCTTTTAGACGAAATTGATAGCAAACAACTTTGGTACATAAATTTGACAGGGGAGAAATCTACTTTTTGTTTCTTTAATATCATGGCATTTATTTTTATTTTAAGGCCTTCGAACATTTCTGCACATCCAGTTTTAAATAACTTCTTTTACCTATCCGTACCTGAAAGCACGCAAAGGACAATGCAAAGTTGCGTGTAACTTATGTTATTTTGTATTCAAGGTAAAACGTTTTTGTGTTTTTTGTAAGGCAGTTATTCTTACTGCAGATACATTATACTTCTTTTGACCTAATATACTCTGACAAGTAAGAACGTGACCGCTGGTATTCTTGAAAAAATATGTTTCGAGAATATTTTTTTGACATCAATGTATTCTTTGGTGTGTTAACAACGCAACGGCACGATTACTTCAGTAAGTTGTCCAACCGCCTCCTGCATCCCTAATCGCCTGGCATCTTCGAGGCATGCTGTCGACGAGATTTTCTGCATACTGCCTCAATCCGACGCGCAAACAAGTGACTCAAGTGAATTTTACATGATTTCTACGAAAATTCAGAATCGATTGATACATTTACTAAAATGCGTCGTAGACAAAGGTTCCCTTTACCGAGTTTTTGATGAATCGCTAGAATTGCATCTACCAAAAATGAATTATCGCGGACACGTCCTTACTTGACAGATTGTATACAAACCTCCAACTACTAGAGAGACTTTTTCTGCTTGAATGTTTACTATTAACGTCGAATAACTGTACGCAGTTGACTCATTAGATATCGCTACAAAATCATCATTTAATATAGAACTAACTCCACCTATTATTTGACATATATATATATATATATATATATATATATATATATATATATATATATATATATATATATATATATATATATATATATATAATACATTAAAATTCCGGGTTTCAATCTGTTCGTCTAACAATAAATTTTTACGACGTTTCGCCAAAATCTCATTTGGCAAGTGCTCCCGCTGCTGCTGCTGCTTGGTACTGAGATCCTGCTGCTGCTGCCGCTCAATACTGTGATACTGCTGCTGCTGCCGCTCGAAGCTAACTCAGTTAGCGGGAGCACTTGAAAATGCCAAATGAGATTTTGGCGAAACTTCGTCCAAATTCATTGTTAGAAGAACGGATTGAAACCAGGAATTTTAATGTATTACATTTCACCATCCGTGAAGACTTCTATAGTAACATATATATATATATATATATATATATATATATATATATATATATATATATATATAAATTTGGAAAATAGCTTGGATGGGAAAACTATTTCGAAGCCCAACTAGGGCGGTCTTGTCATTAAAACGGTGCATTGTCTTGGTGAAGGAAGACGTTTTGCGCGCTAATCTTGCTCGCTTCTGCTTCAACTCACAATGCAAACGATATAATAACGTTGCGTAATAAGAGCCAGTCATTGTTTTACCTTTTGTCAAATAGTTAATCATGATGATACCAAGAAATAGTTGCCATAACTTTTCTCGCCGATAAAACTCTTTTCGCTTTTTTCGGTGCACTTTCACCTTCTCCAGCACACAGCTTTGACAGCTCTTTTCTTTTCAGGATGTAACAGTAGATGCACGTTTCAATTTTGAAATGTCCTTCGTTGTGCGTTTTTGATCCGGAGTCAATAAACACGGCACCCATCGGGCGCTCGCTTTTTTCATTTTTAGAGCTCTATGTATAAACAAGTACGTAAAGTTCTAAAATTATTGAGATGGACTACCATCTCAGCAATCTCACTAAGCTTAATGCGACGATCTTCTATCACGAGACCATGAATTTTAGCTACCAATTCTTTAAAAGAAACTTCAATCGGGAGCCCTAGTCCACTTTTTTAAATAAAAGTGTAGGATACCTTGACTTTATGCATTTCTACGAAACGTGTAACACCGGTCATTTACGATAGTTGCCAACAAACAACGGCACGTTGAATCTGTTTGAAACTTTGTACTTAACCGCTAGAAGAACCATGCTTACCAACAGTCATGCCGCTTAACAAAACTTCCCGCCATTTCGTAGAACTTCACCAGACTTATCAATCTACCCTCGTATATAATTATGACAGTCGCAAACAAAGTTTAAAAGTATTTTTTTATTGAATCAGATGGCTAGGCGGCTTTCAGAGTAGTATTTATTTTTTTTTTTTCCTAAAATGCAATATATATTTTACCTATTTTCAACTTTATACATTTCCTTTCTATGCCCATCCGTTAGTGGACGTTCGTACATTTGCATTCGACTCAGTGAAAAGCCCGGAGTTTCACACAAGAGTGGATCCATCGATTCAAATTCACTGTTGACCCTTATTATTATCCTGATTTATTTTCTATTGATCGCCCGTCTACCCCGTCGAGCTGATTCAATTTGTAAATTGCTTTATTTTGGATTTAGTCGAAAATCGTAAAAGGTAATTTAAATAAAAATTTTATTTTGTTGTATATGTACGAGTGTGGAATAAAACTGATGTTTTCAGTGGTTTTTAATTAACGCAAAATACCGCGTTTTGACAGTACGAGGCTTTTTTAAATATCTGCATGTAAAATTGTACTGAATAATAAAATAAGCATACACACATTGTGTTTGTATTATTTTATTTAGCTTAAAAATACTACGCCAAAATTTTATTTTTGTTTTAATAATTTATGCCCAAAAACTTTCGTGTTTCAGTTTTTAATTTCATTAGTATTTTATTTAAATTTATAGGATTAAATAATTATACTGCTAGTTATTTTTAGTTATACGTCCCGTCCGAATTTTTTAAATAAAACCATTCTCTAGAGTCTAGTCGACATTTCTAGTGTTCCTTTGGTATCTGTCACACCCGATTTTCTCCGAAACTATTTGATATAGAAAGTTGAAATTTGGCACAAATATAGTAATTGGTGGTTCAATCTGAGCCGTGTAGTTCTGAAAGTTAAATTTTGACTCGAGAGGTTAGTTTTGGGGGATGAAATCGGAAGGGAAAAAAAATTTACCAGGTCATCGAGTGGGATGTCAAATGAAAGCTTGTGAGTTCAAAAATACATACGAGGCTGGTTTGAAAAGTCCGTGTAAAAATAAAACCTACTTATGTGTTTGGGGTAAACCTTTTTTATTTTTTGACATAGTCTCCTTTTAGGGTTATACACTTCGTCCAACGATGTTCTAGTTTGTTGATCCCTTCCGAATAATAGGATTTGTCCAAGTCTGCAAAATATCCATTAGTGTCTGCAATCACCTCCTCGTTTGAATAAAATCTTTGTCCCGCCAGCCATTTCTTCAAATTGGGGAACAAATAATAGTCCGAGGGAGCCAAGTCTGGAGAATAGGGGGGATGTGAAACGAGTTGGAATCCTATTTCCATTAATTTTGCGACCACAACTGCTGAGATGTGTGCTGGTGCGTTGTCGTGATGGAAAAGGACTTTTTTGTGGGCCAATCGCGGGCGTTTTTCTTGCAGCTCGATTTTCAAACGGTCCAATAACGATGAATAATATTCACCTGTAATAGTTTTAAACCCTTTTCCAGATAGTCGATGAGGATTATCCCTTGCGAATCCCAAAAGACAGTCGCCATAACCTTTCCGGCCGAAGGAACGGTCTTCGCCTTTTTTGGTGCAGATTCCCCCTTGGTGACCCATTGTTTAGATTGTTGTTTGGTCTCAGGAGTATAGTAATGTATCCATGTTTCATCCACACTGACGAAACGACGCTTAAAGTCCTCCGGATTCTTCTGGAACAGCTGCAAACCATCCTTGCAACACTTCACACGATTCCGTTTTTGGTCAAGCGTGAGCAATCGCGGCACCCATCTTGCAGATAGCTTTCTCATGTCCAAATGTTTATGCAAAATATTATGTACCTGTTTAGTCGAGATGCCCACAGCACTAGCAATCTCACGCACCTTAACTCTTCTGTCATCCATCACCATATCATGGATTTGATCAATGATTTCTGAAGTCGTAACCTCCACAGGCCGTCCAGAACGTTCAGCGTCACTTGTGCCCATATGGCCAGTCCGAAAATTTTGAAACCACTTATAAACTGTTCTAATCGAAGGTGCAGAGTCACCATAATGTTTATCAAGCTTCTCTTTAGTCTCCTGAGGCGTTTTGCCTTTCATAAAGTAATGTTTAATCACCACACGAAATTCTTTTTCGTCCATTTCTTGAAAATCACTCGACTTCCTTGATTCACACGAATGCCAAACACAAAGAAATAGACCAATATGGCTGAAACTTGGTGTGCGTTCATTCAAGAGATGCTACTAACTAAACATGACCTCGATAAGCGCCGGTGGTGCCATCTCTCGGACTTTGCACGGACTTTTCAAACCAGCGTCGTATGATGTAATACTCACGCAATTTTTTCTTCATAATATTTATATGAAACCGCCAAAAATCGCTGCCCACCTCGTATCTCTAAAAGTACTGATCAAAAAATTTTGAAAAAAAGTGCAGATTAAATGAAAATTATTACGAATGCGTTACCTTTGATAATAATTTACCTGCTATATAAAAAAAAAACAAACTATTCATGGTCAGCAATTTTCAACAACGACCGGAAACAAACTTTGTTAAAAACTCATTTAGAGCGTGTTTTGTGAAGTCACTGATCATTTTATACCCCCGTAATATTTTTTTTTTATTTTAAAAAGCAATCACAGTACAAAACACTAATTGCGCAAGTCCGACTTGCACTTGGCCGTTTTTTTTTCGTATTATTTGTTTGAAAAAGAAACAAAAACTACAAAACGCAACGAACTGGTACAAAAAAAGTACAGTAAGTTGATGGTCAAGCAATTTTTTGATACGACGTCATTTTCATGACTAAAGAGATAACTTAAAAATAGCTATGATTCATAAATCTGGTAATTTTTTACGAAATGACGGATAATTTTATTGAGCGGTATGACTGTTGGTAAGAGTGATTCTTGTAACGGTTATGTTCTAAGTTTCAAACAGGTGCAACCTGCAGTTGTTTGTTGACAGCTATCGTATGTGATCGATGTTACACGTTTCGCAGAAGCGGATAAAATCTTTATTCAAAAAAGTGGACTGCAGCTCAGATGGTAATTGACCTGAAGGAAGTTCATGGGGGCTCTGCACCGGTACTCAAGACCATTTATTACTGGATAAATGAATTTAGACGTGGCCGTACGAGCACTGCAGACGCTATTCTTTCAAGACGCCCGGTTGAGGATTCTTCTGAAGAAATGGTCAATAAAAGTCGAGGTATCTTGATAGAAGATCGTCATATTAAGTTTCGTGAGAGTGCTAAGATGGTAGAAAACTCATATCAACGGGTACCTAATATCCTGCATCAAGTTCTAAATATTACAAAGCTGAGGAGTGCGTTATATATATATATATATATATATATATATATATATATATATATATATAATTTGTTACTTCTTTGAATTAGTTTTATGTGCTATTATCGAATGATTAATATTTAATAGTTTTTTTTTTTCTACAATTGTTCTTGCTACAGAGATATGCCAGTTTCAATATATTAAGTGATTTCCATAACACCCTATATACGTTTATATACATATATATATATATATATATATATATATATATATATATATATATATATATATGTTATTTTTTACCGGAAATTGTTCAGAAAAAATGTATTAGAGGTATATTTGGAATGACGCCGCATGATAGCTGTGGGAATGTGTTTAGAGACAGAAAGATCTTAACCATTATTTCTACGTACATTTTGGATAGTTTTATATTTGTTCACACCAACAGCGATATTTTTAAGACTTACATGAACAATCACAGGTATGCCACTAGACATAAATTGAATCTGCTTCCCGAAAAGTGTAATACAGAAAAATGTTAATTATGTCTTATTAAAGATATATAATAGTTTCCCAGAGAGTGTACGAGTACGGAAGTAAAGAGACTTTTAACCAAATATCTGCTCAATAAATGAATTTTTCTTAAGTCCAGTTGAAATTAGCACAGGGATTTGATGGCTCTGTCAGCAGAGGTGGTTTCTTGTCTTTTCCGTTGTGCCTCTTATTTCATTATGTCTGTGTTACTATAGTGTAATTTTGCTTTTAAAGTGTTTTTACTTATTTACTATTTTTTTTCCTTTTCTTTTATTTAATTATAGGTTATTGTAAACTTAGTTAACATTGTTTAATGCCTATTGGCTTATAAGTGTAACCTGTAGTTACATGAAAATAAATAAATTATTATCTATCTATCTATCTATATATATATATATATATATATATATATATATATATATATATATATATATATATATATATATATATATGTATGTATATATATATATATATATATATATATATATATATATATATATATACATATATATATATATATATATATATATATATATATATATATATACATACATATATATATATATATATATATATATATATATATATATATATAGAGTGTCCCAGTATTCTGTGTACATAGAGTTACTGTGGATTTCTGGGACAAAAATATGACCATTTAACCCAACTTACCTTAATCCCAAAATTCGTAATTTTTGGGATACAGGGTGTCAAATTTATACTTTTATTTTAGTTTTTCTTGAGTAGCTTTCTTAATAATTGTACTGTTTGTACAATATTCGGTGTTAAGCTCACAGATTTGTTATAAATTGTAGAGGGCGCCACTTCTTGCACTGTCTGTACTTTTAAATTGTCATAACTTTTTTATACCACTCCGTATGATATTTTTAATTAAATATTCGTATTTTCCGCCTTCCCCCGTCTAAAAAAAAGCTTTCTTGGTAAATGTTGCTCCGAGCAACAGTTTCTGAGATAGTGAGATGTTTATTTCCATTTTTTGATTCCATTGTCAAATTCGCAAATACGTTCCTTCCTACATATATCTTATTACTGTTGTATGTATATATATATATATATATATATATATATATATATATATATATATATATATATATATATATATGTATATATATATGTATATATATATATATATATATATATATATATATATATATATATATATATATATATCTAATAATTGTTGTTAGCCTATTTATCTTTAAGCATGCTCCAAATTTCAAAGACTATTCTTTTGGACCTGTTCTATGCCTGAATGGAAGGATGAAGAAACACATTTGCGAATTTGACAATGGAATTAAAAAATGGAAAGCAACATCCCATTACCTCAGTAACTGTTGCTCGGAGCAACATTTACCAAGTAAACTTTTCTAGACAGTAGAAGGCGGAAAATACGAATATTTAATTAAAAATATCATCATCTCAGAAAACCCCTTTAGCACCGAATCTTGTACAAATAGTACTTAAGAAAAACTAAAATAAAAGTAATTTGACACCCTGTATCTCAAAAATTACTACTGGACTAAATTGGGGTTAATGGTCATATTTTCATCCCAAAAATCCACAGTAACTCTATGTACAAGGAATACTGGACATCCTATATATATATATATATATATATATATATATATATATATATATATATATATATATATATATATATTTATTTATATATATTTAATTAGTCAGTGACAAGGAGCCAATCACAGATTGACTTTTACCTCAGGTGCATATATAAAGGTCTTGGCAACAACGTCATCTCTTAGTACGTTAATGTGTTAAGTCAGCGTTAAGAGTGCCAAGTGAAAACCTTGGCTAAACATCAACATAAATTTGACCTGAACTTAACGAACGAACGGATGTATTTAAACATTAGCATTTCTCTGCATTTTCCCTTCTATCTTTCTCTGAGAAAGAGAGAAATAGTAAATTTTGGCCAAGCCCATATTTAGATTTTAAATAAAACTTTATAATTAATTAAGTTATTCTTAACTATTACAAAACCACGTACTATTTGATTTTTCCGCCTTTTTAAACTTTACATAATTTTAATTGATTTAGAAGTATTCAGACCTACTTCACCAATCTAAATATTGCATGCAAAAAACAATGATATCATATAACCTTACACCTTTACGTGTGTAAAACTACAATTAATGAGTTTAAAATTAGAATGCATTTATAATTCACCTTTTAAAAATAGAAAACGAAAATCCTTGTAGGTGTAAAGTTATTTTTACTCGAATGCAATTAATTTTCTTTGTTATGTTACATGAAATAAAAAGTTTATAAACTTGGAGATAAATCTAAAAATGTATTAGATTTATAAATATAGAACTACTTACTACATAAATTAAAATATATATATTTTTAGTGTTCCGTACAGAACACTTACACGATCACTTCGGTGTCTGTCTGTCTGTCCGTCTGTCACACCACAATTTTTTCCGAAACTATTTGACATAGAAAGTTGAAATCTGGCACTAATATAGGAATCGATCACCTTATCAGAGCCGTGTAGTTTTGAAAATTAAATTTTGACTTAACTGTTCAGTTTTAGAGGGTGAAATCGGAACTGAAAAAAAAACAATTTTTACCAGGTCATCAAGTGGAGTGTCAAACGGAAGCTTGTAAAAACACAAGTATATATATAATTTAATACTTGCGCGCACTTATTATTTAAAAAAAAAAAATGCGAAAAATCGCTGTACGCTCCCTTATCTCGAAAAGTATTGATTAAAAAATTCTAAAATATTCTCCACAGGGTGTAGATTAAACGAAAATTATCACATAATTTATCAGATATATAAAAAAAACAAAAATTTCAAGGTCATCAGTTTTCAGTAAAAATATTGTTGAAAACTCATTTGAGGAGTGTTTTGTGAAGTCATTGGTCATATTATCCCTCCGTAACAAAAATTTTTACTTTAAAAGCAGTCAACATACGGAACACTAATTGCTCACGTTCGACTTGCACTTGGCGGGCTATTTGTTTAAATTGTAACCATCAGTACGGTATTCAGGATGATACCATTAATATTTTAAATCTAATATTTTAGTTATTTTTAGAGAGATTTCAAAAACATTGGTAGACAGTTATCGAGAAAATATTATGGTGGCATACGCATTAATTTTTTCTCTTAATTCCAGCAAAAAGCTCTCCCAAACTCACCTTTTTGTGAGCAACATCTGATTCAAATTTCAAACAGTGGATGGGTAATCTAAATCGACAAGGTGTCAACTATTTTTTTTGCACTGTAGTGACGCAGTGGCTTCAGTATTAAAAAAAAATAAAACAAAAAATCTCGTAAATTAAAAAATTGTTTATTGTTCCATAGTCCATCCTAAAATAATACTCCAGTGATTGCAAAAGCTTTACGTAATTAAATGTGCAAGTATGGCGAAAAGCATATGATAAACGACCTTACGCACTCCATGAAATCAAAAATAAAAGAAACAAAATGTTTTTTTCTAAAACCGTATAATAAAATAATTATCAATAATATATAATAAAGTAGTAGCGGTAATGTACTCGTAATAATTTTTGCTTAATCTACACTTTATGAAGAATATTTCAGAATTTTTTCAATTTCTTTTTTTTTAAGAGTACTTTTCGAAATTTTTGGTCATTTTTTAAAAATAAAGTGCTTTTACAAGCTTTTATTTATCACCCCACTCAATGACCTAATAACTTTTTTTATACAAAAAAAATTATCCAACGTAATGCACTCGTGATAATTTTCGCTCAATCTGCACTTTATGAAGAATAATCCATAATTTTTTCAAAATTTTTTATCATTACTTTTCGAGATACAATGGGGGGACAGAGATTTTTGGCCATTTTTTAAAAAATAATACAAAGAAAATGTGCGCAAATATTACATCATATATATTTTTGAACTCGTTTTTAACAAGCCGTCATTTGATACCCCACTCTATGACCTGGTAAATTTTTTTTCACTTTCGAATTCAGAACCCCAAAACTACCCCCTGAGTCAAAATTTGACTTTCAAAACTACACGGCTCTAATAAGGCCATGTTTGTGCTAAATTTCAACTTTGTATGCCAAGTAGTTTCGGAGAAAATCGGATGTGACACATTGACCCCGAAATGATCACATACATGTTTCGTAGGGAACAATAAAAAGTACCCAATATTTATGCCTGTTGTTTATTGGCGTATGAGCTGTATTGTAGCGAGCTTACTCCGGCAATTCAATAATGAAAACCGGAGATTTCTCAAGAAAGATATAGGGCTGTAGATGATCAAAGCTGAGTCGAAACAAGCTGTAAGTGGGTATAGGTTCCAAAAGCAATTACTCAAGAAATAGTAAAGCTAGTAGATAAGTACAGGGAACTTTTTTCTTGATTATTTGGGTCGTTCAGATCTCGGATAGAAATAAAAGTAGCAGCTGATCAAGTCAAATTCTTTTCTAAGTAATCAGTAATATAGATAGGATGTTTCAAAATGCGTGGCGCGATCAAATTCAATTTTTTAAAGTGGAACATACTGTATATTTTTAGATATTTATATTTTACTATGGCATAGACATAGACATATGATAGCGTTTCTGAAATATTGATATTCGAAAACAGGAACTTTGGCGGACTATAACATTTGAAAGGTATATTTTCCAGCAACAAGGCAGCCTTAGCTTATTTTTTTTCATTTTCTACCTAAAAATGTCGATAGTTAGATCGGAACAAACAATTTTTTCAAGGTATCGATTTTCAGATATCATAACCACAAACTGTATGGGTATAGGATGCGTTACATAAAATGTGTCTAGAAATAACAGAATAATCCAAATATTTAAATAGGTATAGGATATTATATTTTAAAAGGCGTAACTTTTCTCCGCCACATATTTTTGAGGCAGCTTGTATATACAAAAATTACTTGGAAACATTTGCCTAATTATCTACAACAACCATGTTAAACGTTTTTTAATATCTTCAGAGGTGAGGAAATTGGTGGTGTCATAGGCAATAATGTCCGATTGGTATGTCTTGTCTTCAGAATGGCTGCTGTGTAGACAATGGAGAGCAATGTAGAACTTCAGTCTTCATTGTCTTCTCCGAAGAGGTCACTACATCAACCGCGACTCTATCCGAGATGAATAACAGTTTATGAGGCCGTAAGTCCAAGCGTATTAGTTTGAACACCAGTTCCTCGTGTCACAGCCTATCGAATCTCGTAGAACGTCTAACATTATTGCTCTCAGGGACAATCCTCTTATTGATAGACGTATCGAGCATGTTTCATGGTATATATGAATAGTCCCATGCTTAAAGATAAAACCATATTGTTCTTTAGGAATTGTTCTGCTTTAGATGCATGATTTTTTTTTCCGCCGCTCTCCTTGTGGTCGCAAGCTGGTAGAAAAACACTTTATAAACTATTTGATGGATGATCCATGTTTATGGATCATCACCACTACAGTGCTCTTCTACTCTTTGAGTAAATAGGCTAGGCTGAGTATCGCGGTAATTATCTTGATAATCTCGACGATGTTTTAGGGGGGGACTTTTTAGTTCCCCCCGTAATTCTTTCAAGGCTCGGAGTTAATCTGCTTTTGATTACTGACAAAATATATAGACTAAAACGGCGACCCGAAATTTTGACCTGCCGACTAACCGTCTGCCTAGCTGCTCATTCTATCGAGTCGAATGAAACTCTTTAACGTTGATTTTGCGGCCCCCCGTACTTTAGAATGCCCAAATAAAGCCCAAAATGCTACATCCAAAAATGAATGAATGAATGGACTTGAATTAAGTACCATAAAATTTGCTGACACCAAAAAAGTCGAACGTCCCAAAGGGCAGATGATACCGAGACAGAATCCAGCTTTAGGGCCCAAAAAACGTCGATTCAAAAATGGTCATTTAACCATATAAAATCAAAAAATTTAGTTTGTTCTTGATAAAATAGGAGGGAGGCTGTAAAAGGCCGACTCCGTCAATACCGAAGGACGAAGCTGGACCCGCTTTTTCCAGCCAAAAACAGTCGTTTGTCGAGTTTTCAAATGGATATAGCATTTTGGGCCTTATCTGGGCATTCCAGGGTACGGGGGCCGCAAAATCAATGTTAAAGGCTTTTATTGGACTCGATAGAATGAACAACTAGGCAGACGGTTAGTCGACAGGTCAAAATTTCGGGTCGCCTTCTTGGCCTAATATAATTATTATTTATTATGATGAAAAAATGCATTACGTAAGTTTAAGTCATGAAAAAATAATAACAAAACATTATTATGTCTTTTACGGAGGAAATGCAAGTTTTAGTTCTAAAATTGTAATGCTGACATCGCTAAAAATATTCACATAGGTTTTAAGTGGATAATCGTTGAATTGTTTAGCACCAAGGCTGATTTATTCAATACATCTCATTAGTAGATATACAGTAGATGTTTGGTGTCTTTGTATAAAAAAAAGAGCTAAAAATCCGGTAACAAAGGTTCTGTTATTTTCTAGAAAGGTTTAAAACACGTATTAGACTTTGAGTTTCTTGGTCTGCTTCATTTTATCCTAAGGTTTTTAAATTAAAGCATCTGGTATAATTGTTTCTATTACAAACTTTTTGAGTACAAAGTTTTTTTCTGATAATCATTACTTTAACTTAATTTTTTTTTTAGGTAAGCAGCCTAGAATTAATGAATTAGAGCCAATGTGTCTAATAGTCTAATATTATAGTTGGTAAGTAAAAGTTATCTACTCCAGAAATTAAATCTTAATATCTCTTATAGTTGTAATGTATTGTGTATACACAAAATTTTGGGTATTCTTCATGGTTTACCTGGTTAAGATGATTATAGTCTTTCGGATCCCCAAACTCAATTTTTGTTAAAACTTCGCCATAATAATTCGAAATGCTATACTACATATTAATATATTATGTATATAATGATATAGAATGATTAATAAATAATCGATCAGTTTGTATTGACAGTAACTTCTTCAGAATCTACAATTTTATTCAAGTTATATATAATAATAAAGGAGATGAAATGCTGGTACTTACTCTTCTTGAAACGACCCTAAACGATAAAGAAAAAACCGGCCAAGTGCAAGTTGCACTTGCGCAATTAGTGTTCCGTAAGGTGACTACTTTTAAAATAAGATAAAATCCTTACCTCGGCTAAGTTAATTAGGTTCCTGATATATACATATATATATATATATATATATATATATATATATATATATATATATATATATATATATATATGTATATATATATATATATATATATATATATATATATATATATATATATTTATATATATATATATATATATATATATATATATATATATATTTTATATATATATATATATATATATATATATATATATATATATATATATATAATATATATATATATATATATAAATATATATATATATATATATATATATATATATATATATATATATATATATATATATATATGTATATATATATATATATATAAATATATATATATATATATATATATATATATATATATATATATATATATATATATATATAAATATATATATATATATATATATATATATATATATATATATATATATATATATATATATATATATATATATATATATATATATATATATATATATATATATATATATATATATATATATATATATATATATATATATATATATATTTATATATATATATATATATATATATATATATATTATATATATATATATATATATATATATATATATATATATATATATATATATATATATATATATATATATATATATATATATATATAATATATATAATATATATATATATATATATATATATATATATATATATATATATATATATATATATATATATATATATATATATATATATATATATATATATATATATATATATATATATATATATATATATATATATTTATATATATATATATATATATATATATATATATATATATATATATATATATATATATTATATATATATATATATATATATATATATATATATATATATATATATATATATGTGTATATGTAAGCGGTCTTTGGAAAAGAACTAAAAAGTTTTTGACACCTTTTTAGCTAAGCCAAGCTTTCGAAAATATTTCATTTTCTTCATCAGGGCTACAATTATAGTATTTTTAATTTTTCGTCTAATTATTACATCAATATTGTATTTTGTTTCAGTTAACTTAATTCCTCTTAGAAATCATGATTTTTTTGTTTCTAGCCGCCATATTGAGCATTGTTGTAAGCTGCATTTGAAAGTTTATGTTTCAATGAAGAAATTGACACCCTTGAATTTTTTTTTCGTTAATTCAATTTTTTGGTATGGGTATATAAGATTCGATATGTATTTTAGGTTTTTTTATTAGTCAATAGTTATAGCATCTTAGCTACCTAGTAGCCAAAAAATCAATCTAGGTCGATCTAGAATCTAGTAATAAAAGTGTAAAACAAATATTTACTACCTAAATATTTGTTTAATTATAATCAAATGGAGTAAAATTATTTTCTCTAGGTACCCATCCATGTGTGAACTGAAAAGTATATTAACAAAACTTTCACCAAATTGTCAAGGAACATAATTTCCATAGATTGTTTTTATACCAGATAAATTATCAAATCTAATGCACTCGTGATAATTTTCTCTCGATCTACACTTTATGAAGAATATTCCAGAATTTTTTCAAAATTTTTTGATCAGTAGTTCTCGATATAGCTTATAACTATTACGTCATATATATTTTTGAACTCATGTTTTCACAAGCTTTGATTTGACGAACCACTTGATAATCTGGGAAAATATTTTTTTGCTCTTCCCATTTCACCATCGAAAACTAACTTCTTAAGTTAAAATTTAGCTTTCAAAACTATAGGGCTCAATTGATTGGGATATCAATTCCTATATTTGTACCAAATTTCAACTTTCTGTATCAAATAGATTCGAAGAAAATCGGGTGTGATAAACGAACAATAAAGTGATCTACTCGTAAGTATTTCGTACGGAACACTAAAAAGAAAAAATAATAAAATTATACTTGCCTTTGCAAGTTCTTGGCTGCCTGATCCAGCAATTAGTGTTAATAAGTTATAAAAAATTAGTATCAGAATATATAAAATGCGTATTTAATAAACTCTTTATCTTAAAACTAAACACTGCTCATTTTTGAAATGAGTTCCAAAAAAGTCGGTCTTATCATCTTTTGAGTTGAATCTTTCTTGCTTTTCACGCTGGGAATTTAAACAGTAACTGAACAAATATACGGTATATTTTCCTTAAAATTCAATTTCTTTAATAAAATTGCCGTCTGAACCCTACAACTGGAAGAAGGGTATTATTTCTCAGGATTTCCCTTTGAATGAAATTCTTTAAATATCATTTTTAAGCTTTTTGACTTCAGGTTGCTATTTTTTAATTGAAGTTTCACCAGTGGAGATTATTTTTTCGGCTAGAATATTCTTCAGTGTAATGACGGTCTTTGAACTAGCCTGACTTTTAGAATTCAGTTGACTGCATTATATGGTAAATAAGTTTTGCGGCGGATATACAGGTTTCTTCGTCTTAGAGAACCTTTCAAACTTCTTTTGTTCTTTCCAAAAGAATGTTGTTGGTTTTCTCAAAATTGTCGCACTCTAGAATAAAAGACAATTTCAACTATAATTCTAATATCGTACAGGCATTTAAAGTCGTACAATATTTGATATAGATCAATTTATGAGTCTGTTTAATATTGAAATCCAAATATTAACAATTCTTGCAAAATACTTCCGTTTCAGTGAGATTTGTTCAGTTTGCAGTTCTTTTCTCTCATCATTTTATCCAGTTTGTGCAAAAAATGCAATAAAGATAAACTCTAGAACTAATGTTACTTTACCCAAGAATACTCGTTATCACCCAAACAGACAATTAGGCCCTAAGTGATTATATCCCCTTAAGGATAGTTTATGTAATTATAAGAGAGAAATGACGTCCCAGTTTTCGGCCTTGGGCAATATAGGTTGGTTGCTTTCCCAAAGTTTTCCCTTGAATATACAGGAAATGTACATTTATCTTTATTAGGTTTATTAAACAAATGCTTAGCAATTAGCTAAGCAAAGTTGTTAGTAAAGGGAGCAACTTGCAGAGCAATAAAGCACTGAAAATGTACGATACACTTTTATTTTCCTTCTTGGTCGAACTGTACCATTTGATTTAAATTAAGAAAAACATGAACTAAGTATACTTAATTATTCATCGCAGTCAAACATCATAAATGTTTGTTTTTCCTGCAGTTTATATGCTTTACGCCACAGTTTTTAGATAGCATAACTGCTCTTTATTTCCATCGTTATCGGTCTCGAATAACCCAAATCTCGAAACCGCACAATAAAGAACAAAACCACGAAAACATTTAGTCATAAATATTTACACCATCATATCATAAAGCAGATCTTTTACAACAACCAACACCTAAATACATTTTACCATACTTAAGCCTAAATCCTGTTAATCTTTTGCTGAAATCATAAAGTGTATTTCCGTAAATATGTCCGACAACATAAGCGGCTTTATTTGTTAAAGAAAGAATTTCGTCGCCTTAAAAATGTTTCATAAATGGAATGAATAATTAATTTTCTGTTTTAAGAAGGACAAAAAACATAACCTTTATAACCAATGCGTATTAGTTTTCTTTCTAAAATTTTAGTAAAGAACTTCTTCTTCTTCTTCCTTTAGCCGCTCTCTACCCACTGTCGGGTATAGGCCTCTCTCAAATCTTTCCATTTTTCTCTATATTGTGCTTGTTGATACCAGTTAAGCCCTCCGATTCTCTTCAGATCGTCGCTCCATCTCTGTTGGGGTCTTCCGATTCTACGCTTTTCACCCCATGGCATTAATTACTCTTTTGTCTGTTGATGAATTGTCCTTTTCAACTACGACATTTTGGACTTTTGAACTGCAGAGGTCTTGATAGAAAGTTGTAATTCTGTTCTGGATATTTTTCTTGTCATTGATTATGTTTCCTTCTTGGTCCTACAATTTAATTATTTCACTTTTACAGGCGTTTGCTTTTCTAAAAACCCTTTGTTTTTCTCTATAAGATCTTTAACCATGTTTTCTTTGTATTTGTTTATGTCTTCTTTAGCCGCTTTTCGTACTGTCTTATTCAATTCTGCACATTCGACAGTTAATCTCTTTCCTTCGTGTATAAGTTGTCTTCGTTGTTCCAACATTCTTCTTGTTCCTTCACTGAGCTTGTTATTCTTTCGCCTAGTAGGTTGGGGAGCTATTTTTTCTACTGTGGTCTTGAGTGTTTCAATTATTTTTCTGTTTCTTTCGTCTATACTTGCTCCTATAGTTAATGTGTTGTTTTTAAGGTTGGCTGTAATCTGTTTTTGGTATTTTTCTACGTTTTCTTTTAGTGTTTGTCTGTCTGTTTTATTTGATTTCTTGTTGTGTAAACGTTTTCGTTCGAGTCTTTTGTTAAAAAATACCTTTGCTCTGACCAGCTTATGATCACTACCCGTTGTAAATCTATTTAGGACCTTCACGTCTGTTACTATGTTCTTATGTGTTGTTAGTGCATAATCAATTTCATTTCTTGTCTCACCATCAGGACTAATCCATGTCCATTTCCTCTTCTCCTTTTTCTGAAAGAAAGTATTCATATTATAGAGTCTCTCCCTTTCCAGAAATGTCATCAGCATATGTTCTCTGTTGTTCCTCTCTCCAAGGCCAAAATTTCCTATATAACTCTCTGTATTTTCGGCTTTCTTTCCTATCTTGGCGTTAAAGTCTCCTATTACCAATGTATACTTTGTTCTGTCTTCGTGAAGCGCCTGAGATATTTCCTCGTCTTCTTCTTAGTGTGCCTTATCTTCTAAGGACGTCAGTAGATGTCATATTTGTACACTATCGTAAGTTTTTTCAACCAGGAGTTGCGACGCCTTCCTGGTTCTCGCCTACCTATTATTTTTCCTTCAATTATGAGTTGCAAGAGCTCATACTTTGGCTTCTCATAAAATGGCCAAAGTAAGTGCTTTTTCTTTCTTTAACAGCTGGAATCAACTCTCGTTCTTTTCCCATACGGTCAAGTATTTCCACATTTGTGGTATGCGCTCTCCAATGAACATGCAGCATTCGGCGATAACACCACATCTCGAATGACTTCATTCTTTGTTGTGTTGTCTCTGTGATTGCTGCAGCTTCTATACCGTATAACATGACCGAGAACAGGTAGCATCTTAGCACTCTTGTTCTTGTTTTTAAGTTTACTAGGTGTACAAGTATGAAATGCGGATTTCAGATAATAGATGGTGCATCAATGCAGTTTGTGCTATAAAGATTTGACACTGCGCCAGTTTGTTGTGTCATCAATAAGTGTCAGATGCGCACGAGTGATTAAATTGGAAAAGTGGGTGCATAGTGTGTTGTTGTGTTCAATATGTCGAAATTTATACCGAACAAAGAGCATTCGCGGACAGCATTAATTTTTTGTTTTTATTTGAAGAAAAGTACTGTTGAATCATACCGATTACTTCGAGAAGCTTATTGTAAACATGCTCCATCGCAAGATACGTGTGAACGATGGTTTCGGAGTTTCAAAAGTGGTGATCTTGCAGACAAGGAACGTGGAAAACCACCAAAAAAATACGAAGATGTGGAATTGCAAGCATTGTTGGACGAAGATGATTCGCAAACACAAAAAACAACTCGCCGAGCAGTTGGACGTTAGTCAACAAGCTGTTTCCAATCGGCTACGAAAGATGGGAAAGCTTCAGAAGACCGGTAGATGGGTACCATAAGAGTTGAACGATAGGCAAATGGAAAAGCGCAAAAACGCGTGTGACATTTTGCTCGCTCGGTACAAAAGGAAGTTGTTTTTGCATCGTATAGTTACAGGGGATGAAAAGTGGATTTATTTTGAGAATTCCAAGCGCAAAAAATCATGGGTAGACCCAGGCGCACCACCCACATCGACCGCAAGACCGAATCGCTTTGGCAGAAAGACGATGCTCTGTTTGGTAGGACCAGAGGGGCGTGGTCTATTATGAGCTGTTAAAACCTGGGGAAAACGGTTAATACTAAACATTACCAACAACAATTGACCAATTTGAACCGTTCGCTGCTTGAAAAAAGGCCAGAATTCCGAAAGAGGCAATACAAAGTAATTTTTCGTCATGACAATGCTCCATCACATACGGCAAAACCAGTTCGCGACACGTTGGAAGCACTCAGCTGGGAAGTTCTACCCCATGCGGCTTACTCACCAGACTTGGCTCCTTCCGATTACCACTTGTTTGCATCGATGGGTCTCGCACTTGCTGAGCAGCGCTTTGGTTCGTACGAAGATGTGAAAACATGGCTCGATGAATGGTTTCGCAGCAAAAGGGGAAGATTTTTACTGGTGTGGTATTCGCAATTTGCCCGAAAGATGGGAAAAATGTATAACAAGCGATGGAGTATACTTTGAATAAAGCACTTTTTATCATTCTTCCGAATTTAACATGTTTTTTTAGAAAAAAAAAATCCGCATTTCATACTTGTACACCTGGTAGTTGGCAGTTACATAGTATGCTGCGCATATTAAAGAAACTTCGTGCTTTTCTAATTCTTGAGCGTATTTCAATAGAGTGGTCTCAATCTTCACTAATTATGCTTCCTAAGTACGTGATTTTTGTTGTTCTTTCAGGTGTTTGTTGATGTGTTTTAATATTTATGTTTGTATTAGGATTCTTACTGACCACCATTGTTTTTGTTTTGTTCGTATTCAGTTTTAATCCATATTCCTCACATACATCAACAATTTCATTCATGAGTCTTTGTAGGCCCTCTTCACTATCCGCTAGAGTAACAGTATCATCAGCGTAGCGGAGTTTATTTACACACACACCATTAATTGTAGTTCCATCTCTTTTGGCGACTTGAGCCTATTCTACAAGTATTTTCATGGAAAGTGTTCGAAGGATGTGGCCCACTTAATTCCTCCCAGAGCGGTGCATGTTAGAAGTACACGTCACGCTAATACTTCACATCCGTATGAGGATCAGCTTGTTATTCCTCGTACAACGCTTTTCAAGCAGTCTTATATGGAGAACATCATCCATTTGGAATAATTTGCCCAGGACTGTGTTTCCCACCGAGTACAATTTACAGCGATTCAAGAACAACGTGAATCGCTTTTTCCGCACACGTATCGCTCCTGTAGCGCTTTAGGGACTTCTTCCCTGCAGCACGTGTGCTAGACCCATAAAAAAAATCTCTTTTATCAGAAAGTGCTTTATTGAAGATTTCCTCCGAATAGACATTGAACAACAGGGGTGACAAAATACAACCCTGACGTACGCCTTTATTCATTTTTATTTTTTTGGACATGCGATTCTCAACTTTTATTTTGGCAGTCTGCTTCTAGTATAAACTTGATATTATTTGTAAGTCTTTGTCATCAGTGTTACACGATTGTAGTATTTCCATCATTTTCTTATATCAAAGGCTTTTTGGAAATCTATGAAGCATAAATAAACATCAGAGTTGACATCCTTACATCTTTTAATTAGAACGCGGATGGAGAATAGTACGTATTTCGTTCCAAGTCCAGTTCTAAAGCCGAACTGTGTTTATCCAGTACGTTCATCTAGTTTGTTGTATACTCTTTGGTGGATTATTTTAAGGAAGAGCTTCAAGATGTGGTTCATTAGACTTATATTCCGATATTCCTCGCACTTTCTAGGGTTATTCTTTTTTGGCAATGGTATAAAAATTGATGTCAACCAATCATGAGAAAAGTAAAGAACTAACGAACTAAAAAGATTGATTTTGTTGGAAAAGAAATTGTTAAACCATAGATGGGCGTGCCAAATATGAATCTAGTCTTATTGACAGTTGTGCAAGAAATAGTATGTAGAAATTTAAATTCTAACAATTTTTGGCTAAAATTATTTGCATTATTCAATATCAGAATCAAAAACATATAGTTTAATTGATTTGGAAAAAACATTTTATCGTTAAAAAACACATATTTTTAGTGTTCCGTTCAGAGCACCTGTGGGATCACTTCGGTGTCTGTCTGTCTCTCAAAACCCGATTTTCTTCGAAACTACGAGAGTGGTTCAGTAAGTACCCGTGTTAGGATTGAAGACGTCATTTTTTCCAAAAATATTTTTCTTATTTTTTAACATAGTCCCCTTTAAGGCATATACACTTTTTCCAACGTCCTTGCCATTTTTTAACCCCTCCAAAAAAATAGGAATTGTCCACCTCCCCAAAATACGCTTCTGTCTGGGCAATAACCTCCTGGTTTAAGCTGAATTTTTTTCCTGCGAGTCATTTCTTCATGTTTGGGAACGAGAAGAAGTCGCAGGGAAGCAGGTCGGGCGAATACGGAGGGTGCTCGGGCAGCATTTCATAACGCAACTCATGCAGTGTGGCGGTGACAACTTCGAATGAATGTGCTGGAGCATTGTCGTAGTGAAACAGCACTTTCTTCTTCGCTTAATGGGGCCGTATTTCCTTCAATTTCTTGTCTAAGCGGTCCAATAACTTATTATAGTATTGTCCAGTGATCGTTCTTCCTTTTTGTAAAAAGTCAATGAATGTGATGCCCTTTGCATCCAAAAAAGTTGTCACCACAATTTTTCCGGCCGATGGGACCGTCATCACTTTCTTTGGAGCAGATTCACCGGAAGCAACCCATTGTTTTGATTATTGCTTGGTGTCGTGTGTATAATAATGAATCCAAGTCTCATCGACGGTGCCAGCTCGACGCAGACAGTCCTTCGAAAATCGCTTAAATTGCTCCAAACACAACTTCAAAATTAAAAGCTGCATCCCTTGTTGTCCACAATGAGCAATCGCGGCACCCATCGGACCGACAACTTTTTCATAGTCAACTTATCATATACAATATTAATTACCGTTTCCATTGTCACACTTCGTTCGACGATCAGCGAGAATCATGTCGTTGACTTTTTCAATGATTTCCTCGGGAACCACATCTGCTTCCTGGGCGATCCTCATCAAGAACGGATATTCGACCACGTTTAAATTCGTTGAACCAACATCTGACTATTGTCACTGATGACAAAGGGTCCCCATAAACAGCATCCAATTTCGTTTTTATTTCCTCACACGTTTTTCCATCCAAAAGCAAAAAGCGAATAACTGAACGATACGGCATTTTTTACATCTTAGCGACAAACACGTTACACTACTTACTAAAATTGTTGTCAAATGCAAACTAACCTATGAATCAGTGTCAAGTTTTTTTTGGTGTCATCTATCAGATGACAGCACACGATGGTGACATCAACTTGTCTTAGCAACGCCATCTGTCTTCAAACACGGGTACTTATTGAACTACCTTCGTATTTGACATAGAAAGTAAAAATTTGGCATAAATATAGGAAATGATTGCCCAATCAGAGTCGTGTAGTTTTGAAAGTTAAATTTTAATTTAAGGGGTTAGTTTTAGGGGAGGAAATCGGAAAATTTTTTTCAAGGTCATCGAGTGGGGTGTCAAATGAAAACTTGTGAAAAGATGAGTTCAAAAATATATGTGACGTGATACTCGCGAAAATTTTTCCATATATTATTTGAAAAAAATGGCCAAAAATCGCTGTCAACACGCCCTATCTCTAAGAGTACTGACCAAAAAATTTTGAAAAATTCTAGAATTTTCTCCATGAAGTGTAGATTGAGCGAAAATGATCACGAGTTTTATAATTTCTATGGTATAAACACTATTTGACTTGACAATATGGCGGAGATTTTTTCGTGGAAAGTTGTGAATTTAACCGGGATTAAGAGCTACAAAATGTGCGTTTAAAACTCGCTTAAAAACTGAAAACCTTTATATTTTGAAGTAGATTTAAGCAAAATATAAAATGTGCTATATTTTTAGAATGGTAATTTAAAGCTCTATAAGGAAAAATATACAGAGTATCCATTTTAAAAAATATATTTTTGCGTTAATAACCAATAAAATATTGTAAAAAAAAAATGTAACTTGCACTGTGGAAATCTATGTGAAAAAGTGCTTTGCGAATGTTTTTACAGAAATCAAAAATTTTCAATAGGAAAAGAATTACAAACATTTTTCCAAAATACAGATTTTTGAAAAACACCCTGTATATCTCAAACGGTACTAGATATCGATATGCGGTTTTTCACCATTGGGTTTATCATGAAAATTGAACCTCAGACACCGACAACAGTTTTCGTCTATTTCCTTTAGATAAAGAGATTTACCATTAAAATTGTCCAATTTGGGCCATCCTGTACAGGGACATTTTTTTAAAGTGTCCTACCTAAATCACTATATTCTTATTCTAGGTATCAAAAAAACTATATCAGTACTAAAAATAATTTGAAATTAAATTTGTCAAATGTCAAATTTGCCAACTAAGATTTTTTTTAAATACACCGATAAATTGCATTTTTCATTCCGTTTATAAAAATATATAGCATATGATATTTATTTTGAGTCTTTATCGATATACAGGGCATTTGAGCCAAACCGAATTTTAACTATTAAGTTTACCACTCTTTTCCTATTTGTGGTATCAAAAAAAAATCGTTAACTTAGTTTTTTGTGAGGAAGTCAAATATGATAAGACAAAATTTCTCACTTGTAAAATTTGATAGTTTACGAAGCCAATTGGGATTTTTTAAATTGCATCCTCTGCATATGAGCACACTATTAAATATCATTTTTTAGTCCGTTTAAAAAAATATATGTAAGATTTGATATTTATTTTCAGTATATACAAAATTATTCAACCGAATTTTTAACTTGTAAGGGGTTACCCCCATTTACACTTTCACATACCATAATTAGAACTTTTTTTTTGCAACTCTAAGCACCACCTGCAGGCTAAACTGTCTTTAACATCAAAGTGAGTGAGATGCTCATTGAGGTGACCTGTAAATATTTCTGTTACTATCTTTAGGACTTGCTGGCTTAATTAAAGCAAGGACCTGGTGTAGTTAAGTCTCGTTAAGAAACTTCTTGATTATTTTATCCTTATATCATTGTTCCAATTCTTGATAAATTTGCTATTTAGCAGATCTGCGATTACCTCACTTTCTGGGGTTTGTTAAAACCTTCTGTCTTTAGCCAATGTGTCAGTCATCCGATACCAATCGTACACCGATAAGCAGCAAGCTATTCCTAAATGCTAAGTTAGCTAACAAGTCCTTATATTATCCTAGAAAATATATATGGCTCTGCGTCCGATTAGTGAAAAGACGGGACACTTTAAATTTGCACAATTACAGAGTTTATACTTGATTTACATTTCAACCAATTTAAGGTTTTCAGTCATTAATACAACTCGACAGAACGATTTCTTGTACCATTAAACTTAGTTTTTTATGAGGAAACCAAATATGATAACATGAAATTTGTCACTTGTCCAATTTGAGAGTTTAGGTTAGTTTACTAAGATTTTTTTAAGTCGCATCCCCTACATATGATCACACCATTAAAAAGAATTTTTTAGTCCGTTAAAATTCGGTTTAATAAATTGAATGCATTGTTTATCGTTAACAACTTAAAATATATATCAAGTGTTATATATTTTTGTAAGTGGACTGAAAAACGCTATTTATTGGTGTACTCATATGTAGAAGGTGCCATGTAAAAAAGTCCTAGTTGACTTTGTACACTCAAAGGATTTAATTGCGCATCTTCATTTTTGCCTTTGATTTGGGAAAAAGGAAAACTAGTCAAGTGCATGAGGCAAAGTAGGTTAATTTTTCAAACTGCATGACCCAAATTACGTCTTTTATGTACATGTAGATATGCTTATATAATTCTATTAATAATCTTCCCAGGTGGACATCATGTACGCCTTGCAAACACATACTTCTAAAATAAATACAGTATTTCCTTATACTAAAGAAGATTTTAATTAAAGAACCACAAGTCGAGAGCTATTGGGTTAACAGACAAACACACCGACAATGAAAATAGATGGACTATGTTTTTTTAGTGTTCCGTACGGAACACTTATAAGATCACTTCGGTGTCTGTCTGTCTGTCTGTCACACCCGATTTTCTCCGAAATTATTTGACGTAGAAAGATGAAATTTGGTAATAATATAGGAATTGATGGCCTCATCAGAGCCATGTAGTTTTGAGAATTAAATTTTGACTTAAGGGGTTAGTTTTGGGGGGTGAAGTCGGAAGTGAAAAAAAAATTTTTTTACTAGGTCATCGAATGTGGTGTCAAATGAAAGCTGTGAAAACACGAGTAAAAAATATACATATAATATTATACTTGCGTGCACTTTTTTTGTATTATTTTTAAAAATTCGCGAAAAATCGCTGTCCCGGGCCTTATCTCGAAAAGTACTTATCAAAGAATTTCGAAAAAATTCTGGAATATTCTCCACGGGGTGCAGATTGAACGAAAATTATCACGAGTGCATTACCTTTAATAATTTATATGGTATATAAAAAAAAACAAAAATTTCAAGGTCATCAGATTTCAGTAAAGATTGGAAACAAACTTTGTTGAAAACTCATTTGGGACGTGTTTTGTAGAGTCACTGATCATTTTATACCACCGTTACATAAATTTTGACTTAAGGGTTTCGTTTTGAGGGGTGAAATCGGAAGTGAAAAAAAATTTTTACAGGTCATCGAGTGTGGTGTCAAATGAAAGCTTGTGAAAACACGAGTAAAAAATATATATATAATGTAATACTTGCGCACACTTTTCTTCGTATTACTTTTAAAAAATCGCCGTCCCCTACCTTATCTCGAAAAGTACTGATCAAAAAATTTGAAAAAATTCTGGAATATTCTCCACGGGGTATAGATTGAAAGAAAATTATTACGAGTGCATTACCTTTAATAATTTATTTGGTATATCAAAAAAAACAAATTTCAAGGTTACCAGTTTTCAGAAAAGATTGGAAACAAACTTTGTTGAAAACTCATTTGGGGTGTGTTTTGTGAAGTCACTGATCATTTTATACCACCGTAACAAAAATTTTTATTTTAAAAACAATCAACGTACGGAACACTAATTGTGCAAGTTCAACTTGCACTTGACCGGTTTTTTTAATATGAAGATACTGAAACATAAAGAAATTCATATGTAGAAGGTGCCATGTAAAAAAGTCCTAGTTGACTTTGTACATTGTCAAATTTAACAAGTGACAATTTTTTTGTTATATTTAGTTTTCTCATAAAAAGCTTAGTTTAGTGGTGAAAGCAACTTTTCGAAACGCGAAATAGGAAAAGAGTAAATCGGTTCAGCCACTTAAAATTTAAAATTCAATTCAGTAACTTGAATACCCTGTATATCGGTAACGATTAAAATAACTATCATGTTTTAAATATTTTTGGAAACTAACTAAAAAAATGATAGAGGGTGCAATTTTAAAAAAATTTGGTTGGCTTTATAAACTGTGAAATTTGACAAGTGATAATTTTTTTGTTATTATATTTGGTTTCCTTATACAAAATCAAGTTCAGTACTGAAATAATTTTTTGGGTGGGCAGAATAGGGAAATAGTGAATTAGATAAGACACTTAACAAAATGTCCTTGTACAAAAATTTTAATTTGTTTTTTATATATTTTAGTTAGTATACACGGTCTGTCCCAAAAATAAGTAGAATTATTTTCTAGTAGTAGGGCGATTTGTGGTGGAAGGTTTTGGGAAAGCAACATGACCCGCGTCAATTGTCTGCGGGCCGTTACAGTGTGCGGATCGCTGCTAGACTGGACCCCTGTTCGAAGGTCGCGTCATGAATTCACGACGTCACGTTTCATGGAACAACGACGGGGAACGCCCTAGACGTTCGTCAACGACACAGTGGGACGAAAATGCTCAAAAAGTGAGAGGAGTCATGCTCGATTCCGATCGACGTCTGAGTGCCAGAATGTTAGTAGAAGAGTGCAATACTCCGAAAACCATAGTGCATCGCATTATTACAGAAGATTTAGCAATGAGAACACTGTCCCAGCCACCCTACAGCCCAGATGTGGCACCACTGGACTTCTTTCTATTTCCAAGAATAAAAAAGAGCTTGAAAGGCAACCATTTTGGTATGCTGGATAACGCCAAAGAGGCCGTGACGAGGCGCCTGAACGAGGTTCCCATCGACGCCTTCCAGGAAGCGTATTGCGACTGGCAGATGCGCTGGCAACGGTGTATTGATGCACATGGGTGCCATTTTGAAGAATTTTAGTAATTTGTACTTTGATCTGCAATAAATTTTTTTTCCCGGATTTATTCTACTTATTTTGGGACAGACCCCGTATATTGATACTAATAACTCAATTAATTGCTTCGTTTTTAGTGTTCCGTACGGAACACTTATAAGATCACTTCGGTGTCTGTCTGTCACACCCGATTTTCCCCGAAACTATTTGACATAGAAAGTTGAAATTTGGTAATAATATAGGAATTGATGGCCTCATTAGAGTCATGTAGTTTTGAGAGTTAAATTTTGACTTAAGGGGATAGTTTTGGGGGGTGAAAAAAAAAATTTACTAGGTCATTGAGTGTGGTGTCAAATGAAAGCTTATGAAAACACGAATAAAACAATATATATATATAATATATATATATTATATATATATATATATATATATAATATATATATATATAATTGTAAATACTTGCGAGCACTTTTCTTTGTATAATTTTTAAAAAATCGCGAAAAATCGCTGTCCCCCCCCGCCTCCTTATCTCGAAAAGTACTTATCAAAAAATTTTGAAAAAAATTCCGGAATATTCTCCACGGGGTATAGATTGAACGAAAATTATCACGAGTGCATTACCTTTAATAATTTATCTGGTATATAAAAAAAACGAAAATATCAAGGTCATCAGATTTTAGTAAAGATTGGAAAAAAAAACTTTGTTGAAAACTCATTTGGAATGCGTTTTGTGAAGTCACTGATCATTTTATACCTCTGTAACAAAATTTTTATTTTATAAGCAATAAACGTACGGAACACCAATTGCGCAAGTTCAACTTGCACTTGACCGGTTATTAAATCTAAGAATAGCAAAACCTGAATATTTCCGCTTGAGTTTTAACGGAGAAAGCTTATCCGCAATGGTCGCTAGTCTGTTTTTAAAGGTTTTTTTGTACTAGATATGTTTTCCACTGTTTCACCCTAAATAGCTAAATAAACTATATTTCCTAAAAAAAAACTATGCTGAGTCTAACTGAGTTCTTCATTTTTCCCTAACTTTACTACCAACAAAAATATAGCTTCCTGAAATATGCACAAAAACGCCGTCTGTCAAGTGGAATTCCCTCTTAAATTTTCACCTATCATGTCCACCATTAAAATCTTTGTCAGGTTTTTCTTTTTAACAGCTATATATACAACAACGTAGGTGTTTATTTCGTATTGCATAAATCACTCTACACTACTGCATAAGATAATCTATACCGTAGGGTATGTATATGGTTAAAGAACCAGCCAGTCAAACAAAATAAAAATCACGTTGATACGATCAATCTACATCTCTAATTAAAATAGATGGTTAATTTAGGCAATGTAAAACTTTCGTGGTCTGTATATATAACATGTAAGATCATTAATTAGATATTTCACTCAAAACTTTATCTAATCTTAGCATGTTTACTTGCGAATTTAAGTTGCATGTCTTCTTAAAGTTTGCAGTGTGCTGATAAACGCGACTCTGTGTTTATGGCACTTTGTGTCATCCTTGGCACTGTATACTGGTCTGGATTTGCTCTTAATTTCGTTAGAGCTCTTGCATTACATTACCTGTGTTATTAAATTTTTAACGAGTTTACTTAGAATAATGGATATTAAGAAGTGCACGGTTTTAGAGATCAGTTAAGGAAGTAAATAACCGGTCAAGTGCAAGTTGGACTTGCGCAATTAGTCTTTCGTACGTTGATGATTGCTTTTGAAATTAAGATTTTTTTATGGAGGTATAAAATGATCAGGGACTTCCCAAAACACATCCCAAATGAGTTTTCAACAAAAATTTTGTTCCGATCTTTACTGAAAACTGATGACCTTGATTTTTTTTTATATCAGATAAATTATTAATGATAACTTTCGTCCAATCTACACCCTGTGGGCAAAATTCTAGAATTTTTTCAAAATTTTTTAATCAGTACTTTTCTAGATAAGGGGGAGGACAATTTTTTTAAAAATAACACAAAGAAAAGTGTGTGCAAGTATTACATTATATATATTTTTGAACTTGTGTACAAGCTTTCATTTGACACCCCATTCGATGATCTGGTAAAAATTTTTTATTTTTAATTCCGAGTTCACCACCCAAAACTAACTCCTTAAGTCAAAATTTAACTTTCAAAACTACACGGCTCTGATGATGCCGTTAATTCCTATATTAGTGCCAAATTTCAAATTTCTATGTCAAATAGTTTCAGAGAAAATCGGGTGTGACAGACGGGCAGACAGACAGATAGACGGACACCGAAGTGATCTTGTAAGTGTTTCGTACGGAACACTAAAAATTATAAACTTTAAAATCTATGTTTTCTATTTTGAAGTATAACGTATTTTTAACAGTTTTTTTTTCTGAAACCAATAATTCTCAATTGGAGGACTTCTAGTGTGTTAGACTGATTTAAATTTTTGGGAACTTAGTGGATATTATAGTTTTCTAGCCACTGTATTGAAGTTTTGACATAACATGCCATTGGTAAATTTGTCTAGGCATATCTTATTGGGTGTACTTTCTGAAAATAACAGAAATTGTTTCTGTAACCATTCAGTGATGTAAATTTTGTTGTTAATTGTTCTTTCCGCAAAGAATAGTTTACTGTGACAGTTACATTAGAAGATGCCAGAGAAGTACCTTGGGCTCAGATTTTTTTACAGCATTTCATTTTATATTATCTGGAATATTCTTCTTGCTCACACACTGTAAAATTGTGATTCTGGTGGAGTATTAAAATCATATTTAAAATACGACTCATTATCCATTATTAAACGCTGCTCAGATGCGTTCACCAAGAGAGCACACCGTTGCTTTGATCAAGAAATTTTAAAAATCAGGTTTCTTCATAATGTCTACTTTAACGATAAACTATGCAAATATGCGATTAAAAATGTCTAGAAAGCCGAACTTACAGTATGAATATATTATGTTCTCGTTAGGCTTTCCGGGATCTCTTACATTCCAAGGATTTAATTGCGCATCTTCATTTTTGCCTTTGATTTGGGAAGAAGGAAAACTAGTCAAGTGCATGAGGCAAAGTAGGTCAGTTTTTCAAACTGCATGACCCAAATTACGTCTTTTATGTACATATACCTGTGCTTATATAATTCTATAAATAATTTTCCCAGGTGGACATCACGTACGCCTTGCAAACACATACTTCTAAAATAAATACAGTATTTCCTATTACTAAGGAAGATTTTAATTCAAGAACCATAAGTCGAGAGCTATTGGGCCAACAGACATACAGACCGACGACGAAACTAGATGGACTATATTTTTTTAATATGGAGATACTGAAACATAAAGAAATTCGATAATCTTAGACGGTCAGTTTTTTGCAAATACAATACTTTGTTTTAGCAATAGAAGTAAAACGGTAAGCATCGTTTAATTTATCCCTGAAACAATGAACAATATCCCTATAGTAGGACAAGCCCTCGTTTAAACGCAACTTGTCAAATAATTATGTTATTCTATAAAAAAAAGGGTTGCGTAATTAGTGTTCCGTACGCTGATTGCTTTTAAAATAAAATAAAATTCTTATCTAAGCAAGTTAATTAGGTGCTTGGCATATTTTAAAATCTAATATGAATTTTCACGTTGTTTCTTAGTCAATAATGTATAAAAGTTTATATTATCTTAGCTACCTAAGAGCCAATAAATCAGTCCATCTCAATCCAAAATCTAGTAATAAAAGTGTTAAACAAATATTTAGTACCTAAATATTTGTTTAACTATAAACAATTAAAATAAAATTATTTTGTCAGGATATTGCCACGCGCGACGCGGTAGCAGTAATGCACTGAAAATTATAATAAATAAACCTCAACAATATTGTCAAACAATATGGTATATTTTTTTATACCAAATGAATTATCAAACGTAATGCGCTCGTGATAATTCTTGCCTAATCTACACTTTATAAAGACTAAATTCTTTTATCAGTACTTTTCTAGATAGATATTATACCAGAGTTTCAGAGAAAATCTGGTATAACAGACAGAGAAATAGACACCAAAGTGAACTCATAAGTGTTCCATACGGAACACTAAAAAGGTAATTTTCATATTATTTTCTTTAGAAGGAATGGGAGATTCTGTGTAAATTGTTCTTTTCCATGGAACAACAGGGATAGCTAACGAATATTTATGCCGATTCTTGCATATAATCCTCTCCCTGCCCATCAAATCTTTTTGGTATTTGATCTGTGGCAGTATACAATGGCTGCGTGACACGAACGTAAATAAATTAAAATATTTCCGACATTGTATTAATTTTGTCTCCCTGTATACGATGCTAAAAAAATATTTAGTTAACCTTAACTAACAATAACTCTATTTTGCCACGTTTTAGTTAAATATAATTGAAATATTTGCTTGTACAACTCTACTTAAAGTTTAAACAGTAGTAATTTCTAAATTACAATTTACATTATTTTTGCTAGAAACACACTAAATCATAAACTGTTTATTTTTGGAGATCCGCATCTGCAAAAACATAATTTGTCTTGAAACGTTGGAACTAACATTAATTATTATCATTTCGTGTAAATCTGGCATATAAATAAAAAAGCTCGTTAAACTTTGAATGAGAATACCTCTAGAGTTTTATAAATAAATTAAATTCTATACATATGAAATGTAAATATATTTTAAAATTTTAGAAAAACGAAATGTTTAAAAAGCTAAATTTCTGAAAAGTTGATTTTCAAAAAATAAAATTTCGAAAGTTTGGTATTCAAATAGATTAATTTTGGTCAGTTAAATTTTCTCATTAAAATAAGAAGCAATGAAAGAAAATATACATTATTTTTGGTCTCAGTGATACAAAACGGTCAAAGATTGGCCAATAACATACAATAAATGGTACTACTCAGTCCTCAGAAAACACTAATCATAAAGTACGTAGTTTCACTAATAGTTTCCAGATAAATAAGAAATATCCCTAATGAATTTCACCTCATTATTAGATCGCTTTGCTACTTCAACTCTAAACGAATAATTGCAAATTAAACAACCGTACATGGTCTGTCCGGAGAGTAATGTCACCAAGTCGATTAAAAACATTTATTGACCAAATCGCTATAATACATTAAAATTCTTCAAAATAGTCTCCTCCTGCGTGGAAACATTTTCGCCAGCGCTATTTCTAGTAGCGAAGGCGTCCTGGAAGGCCTGTTCAGGAATTGCTTTTAAAGCCGTTGTACAAGCTGCTTTCACGTCGTCAATTGTTCTAAAAAGATGTCCTTTCAGGGGGGATTTCAAGCCGGGAAACAAAAAGAAGTCTGGGGAAGCCATGTCAGGACTGTAGAGTGGCTTTTGCCGCGTTGTCACGTTAGATCGGGCCAGGTAGCTTGTCACAACGAAGGCGGTGTGGGCTGGCACGTTGTCATTGTGAAGTTTCCAATCGCTGCTGATGTCTGGCCTGACTCGCCAGATCCTTGTTCTCAGTTTCTTAAGCACTTCTACGCAAAATTTAGAGTTGATGGTTGTCCTGGGAGGTACAAACTCATGGTGGACGATCCCCCTGATGTCAAAAAACACAATGAGCATGGTCTTGATATTTAATTTGCTCATTCGCCTTCTAAAAACGACTTGTGCCATCTGTAGACTTGCCTTTGTGATAAACACTCATCCCCGGAGACCTGCTGAACCATTAAAAAGTTTCCACTGCAGACTTATCGAGTTTCATACAAAACTTTATCGCGTATCCTTGTTTCAGTGAGCGATGCATCGCGACTTGTACAAGACACGAAACAGAGGCTCCCAAAATCGCCCGTCCTTACCATCGGAAAATTTAAAGACAGCTGAGGAAGCATTCGTTCAGTAGCTGACTTTCCCCAACACCGATCCTCGGCAGATTGCTTTACAATAAAATCAGTGACATTATTTTCCGGACAGACCATGTTTGTATCACTATCCGATGAACAACCAGAAGACCCCTACCAAAAATATATCAGTATTCAGCAATCACTTAAGTTTTATGATCTCATACTTGTAATGGAGGATTTTAATGCCAAGGTCGGTAAAGGCAAATTTGACAATAGGCAGATGGACACGGACTAGGAGTAAGGAATAAAGGGGGGAACAACTATTGCAATTCTTTCTGGAAAATAATTTACTTGTAATTAATGACGGGTATATACTGATCCAACGAAAAATCAGGTCAAAAATAAAATAGACCGTAGAGAAATACTATAGAAAAATTGTGAAGAAATAAAAAGAAAAATAATAAGATAGGAATTAAAATAATATATTAATGAGACTCAGCAAAGTGTTCAAGAAAGCCTAGGTGTTACATTGAAAGTGCTATCACAACGATTCGTGGATATGATTTAAGGCCTCTATTAGTGTCTTATTAATTACAACAAAGTTTTCGACAAGATACGCCTGGATCATCAAATTCAGCTTCTTATGGTAAGCAATCTTAAACCAAATACATTCGAATCTTTCTTAAATCTGTATTTCAATAAAAAAAATAGTAGTAACTATAGAAGAAATCATTACTGAAGAGTTCTACTTAAGCAGAGCCTGAACTAACAGAAAAAAACAAGATAAGTAAAAGTCAGTAGAGTGCCCATTAATAATATATGATGTGCGGAGAATTCAAATATAATAGTAACCAGCTTAGACGATTAGCAAATACTAATTAATAAAATAAACACGTCAAGTGAACAATAGGCAATTATGAGCAAGTCTATGTAAACCCGACGTAGTTATGTCGAGACAAGTTGAGTGACGATTCAACTTGCTGGGCGTTAACTTGGAGCAAATATGTCTTTGCATGGACATGTTGCATGCATAGCAAAGAAAGCTTCTCGAAATTTGAGTTATGATCTCGAGCTGAAAAGCTTTACACTCCAGAACAACTTTTAATTATACTCAAATTCGAGCCATAATGAAAAATTGCTCCTATATTAGGGGCTTTGCTTCCAAACATAAATGATATTTGCTAGATTCTATTTAGAAGAGATTTGTTCGCTTCATTAAAGACACAGAACTCACCAAAAACCTTGATACTTTTTTTGGTGACTTAAATCTAATCAACATTTTGTGGAAAGTGTTCAATGGATGTAGCCCGCTTAATTCCTCTCGTCGCGTTAATACATCCCATCCGTATTAGGTTCAGTTCGTCACTTCTTGTACAATCCTTTTCAAGAATTCTCTTATATATGTTTCCGATCACATATAATTTACAGCGATTCAAGATAAATGTCAATCGCTTTTTCCGCACTCGCTTCGCTCCTGTAGAGCTTTATGGATTTTCCTGAAGTAAAGTTGACAGATACAAGTATCTAAGCACAATTACACAACCCCACAAAAAAAAAGTGGGGTATACTTTTGATGCGATATATCAGATCCGTAGTATTTTTGCCCTCTGATCACGAATCTGACGTCAGAATATCGCCATCACATCTCAATTTTTTTCTAACCTCAAAAAATAGGTAAAAATTAGTAAAAATTAAGAAAAATATACTCCTAAAAAATTGATTCAAGCTTTTTCATGAATCCAAAGATTATGTATTCGGACACGCTAAGCTCATATTCATCGGTTGGATTAAGCCATACAGTTCTGTTTTCTTTCTAACCTCAATAAATCAGACAGATATAGTGCTTCTCGAATGCAAAAACGAATTCCAATTAAAATTCAACCGATTCTTACCAAATTTGGTACACGGGGGTTTTTTGGGTTGTTGATCATGAATCTGAGGTCGGATTTGCAAAATTCAAAATGGCGGATCCAAGATGGCGGACAAAATTTTGAAAACCAACCGATTCCTACCAAATTTGGTATACAGTTGGGGAATCTTCAAACCTGATACTCTTAAACCCTAAACCCTGAAACCTGAGACTCCCACACCCTGTAACCTCAAAAAATAGACCTCGATAACTCTGTAACTTTAAAAATAAGACCCAATAAACTCAAAACCAGGACTTTTAAACCATATACTCTCAAATAGTAGACCCTTAAGCCCTAGAATTGCGAAGGTTAGACCCGCGCCTAACTTTCCTTTTTTTGGCTGTATCTTGTTCTTTTTTCCGCGAATGACCTATTCAAAGGCTTTCTGCCCAAACGCTTTTGAGGACTTGTTTCTCTTTTTAGCGAACGTTTTCACCAAGATCTGAAAATCATAGAAAATCGGTATCAAGGACGATGGGATGACCATATGCTAGCGGACTATTGCTGGTCGCTAAAAAGAGAAACAAGTCCTCAAAAGCGTTTAGGCAGAAAGCCTTTGAATGGGTCATTTGCGGAAAAAAGAACAAGATACAGCCAAAAAAAGGAAAGTTAGGCGCGGGTCTAACCTTCGCAATTCTAGGGCTTAAGGGTCTACTATTTGAGAGTATATGGTTTAAAAGTCCTGGTTTTGAGTTTATTGGGTCTCATTTTTAAAGTTACAGGGTTATTGAGGTCTATTTTTTGAGGTTACAGGGTGTGGCAGTCTAAGGTTTCAGGGTTTAGGGTTTAAGAGTATCAGGTTTGAGGATTCCCCAACTGTATACCAAATTTGGTAGGAATCGGTTGGTTTTCAAAAATTTTGTCCGCCATCTTGGATCCGCCATTTTGAATTTTGCAAATCCGACCTCAGATTCATGATCAGCAACCCAAAAAAACCCCCGTGTAACAAATTTGGTAAGAATCGGTTGAATTTTAATTTGAATTCGTTTTTGCATTCGAGAAGCACTATATCTGTCTGATTTATTGAGGTTAGAAAGAAAACAGAACTGTATGGCTTAATCCAACGATGAATATTAGCTTAGCGTGTCCGAATACATATTAATACATCTTTGGATTCATGAAAAAGCTTGAATCAATTTTTTAGGAGTATATTTTTCTTAATTTTTACTAATTTTTACCTATTTTTTTTGAGGTTAGAAAAAAATTGAGATGTGATGGCGATATTCTGACGTCAGATTCGTGATTAGCGGGCAAAAATACTACGGATCTGATATATCGCATCAAAAGTATACCCCATTTTTAGTGTTCCGTACGGAACACTTATAAGATCACTTCGGTGTCTGTCTGTCTGTCTGTCTGTCTGTCTGTCTGTCTGTCTGTCTGCCTGTCTGTCTGTCTGTCTGTCTGTCTGTCTGTCTGTCTGTCTGTCTGTCTGTCTGTCTGTCTGTCTGTCTGTCTGTCTGTCTGTCTGTCTGTCTGTCTGTCTGTCTGTCTGTCTGTCTGTCTGTCTGTCTGTCTGTCTGTCACACCCGATTTTCTCCGAAACTATTTGACATAGAAAGGTGAAATTTGGTAATAATATAGGAATTGATGGCCTCATCAGAGCCATGTAGTTTTGAGAATTAAATTTTGACTTAAGGGTTAGTTTTGGGGGGTGAAGTCGGAAGTGAAAAAAAAAATTTTTTACTAGATCATCGAGTGTGGTGTCAAATGAAAGCTTGTGAAAACACGAGTAAAAAAATATATATATAATATTATACTTGCGGCGCACTTTTCTTTGTATTATTTTTAAAAATTCGCGAAAAATCGCTGTCCCGGGCCTTATCTCGAAAAGTACTTATCAAAAAATTTCGAAAAAATTTTGGAATATTCTCCACGGGGTGTAGATTGAACGAAAATTATCACGAGTGCATTACCTTTAATAATTTATTTGGTATATAAAAAAAACAAAAAATTTCAAGGTCATCATATTTCAGTAACGATTGGAAACAAATTTTGTTGAAAACTCATTTGGGGTGTGTTTTTGTTAAGTTACTGATCATTTTATACCACCGTAACATAAATTTTGACTTAAGGGGTTCGTTTTGAGGGGTGAAATCGAAAGTGAAAAAAAATTTTTTTACTACTAGGTCAACGAGTGTGGTGTCAAATGAAAGCTTGTGAAAACACGAGTAAAATATATTTACATATATATATATATATATATATATATATATATATATATATATATATATATATATATATATATTTAATGTAATACTTGCGCACACTTTTCTTCGTATTACTTTTAAAAAATCGCTGTCCCCTACCTTATCTCGAAAAGTACTGATCAAAAAATTTTGAAAAAATTCTGGAATATTTCTCCACGGGGTATAGATTGAACGAAAATTATCACGCGTGCATTACCTTTAATAATTTATTTGGTATATAAAAAAAAAAAACAAAATTTCAAGGTCACCAGTTTTCAGTAAAGATTGGAAACAAACTCATTTGGGGTGTGTTTTGTGAAGTCACTGATCATTTTATACCACCCTAACAAAAATTTTTATTTTAAAAACAATCAACGTACGGAACACTAATTGTGCAAGTTCAACTTGCACTTGACCGGTTTTTTTTTTTTGTGGGGCTGTGTTTATTAGCAAAAGAAAACAACAGGACTAAGAAAACTAATTATAGATATATAGATGGAACAGCTTTTATACGCAGAAAATATGGCTGTTGGGATTGAACCGTGTCAAATTGTAGTGACTTTCTCCAATATTTCAAGAAGTACCAACCTTATCGCGAAAAAAAGGCTTTAATTAGAGAAAGGACCTAAGCAACATGCCGTGAATAAGATGGCAGTATCCGTGGCTGCTAGAACTTCACTAAGAAAGAAAAAACTCTAATATGATACTCCTATCCCAAGAACCAGTATGTCTGTTCTACACACACCGGTTATAACTTCCATTTCATGTTTACTTTTACCAGAATGAAAAGAGCATTTTGCAGAACTGATATCTGTCTAGTACTGAAGGGTACTGAAGATAAAGTTAGTTAATGTTAATTCTATGGTGAAAAGGTACAAATGCTAAATGATTTTTTTTTGAAAATTATAGGCATTTGAGCTATGATTGTTAAGCAGATTACTAAAAATTAAATTGGTAGAGAAAATAGAAACCGTGAAATTTTGAGAAAAATGAAAAGAGAAAAAGAAATTATAATTCCGGTAAAGAAACGAAAACTGAAACGCTGGGGACACGTTGTGACGGCAGAGAAGTATCATTTACCACAGCTAATAGTGCCGGAAAAATTTAAGGCCAGAGAAATTTAAGAAGAAGACGACATTCACGGTTGTAAAACTTACGAATCTGGTTTAGCTGTACAACAAATCAACTATTTAGATCGATAGTTGCCAAAATACGTATCGCCCCGATGATTGGCTACTTTCATAACAAAGACGCCATTAAAAAAAAAAGAACGTAACAAAACATTCTTGAAAATATCCCCTTGTTTTCTGGATCTTAGCCTCTAGGATTTCTTTTAATTTTCGCGGCTCAAAACTCTCCATTTAAGGGGAGTACCTTTCCAGCAGAATTCTTTTAGCACTGCTACACACAATAAAAACAATACGTCCGTCGCTACATAAGAAAACTACTTTGGCGAGGACAACCTTAATTCTTAAAAAAAAAACGGTCAAGAGCAAATTTGATTTGCGTAATTAGTGTTCTGTACCGTGATTACCTCTAAAATAAAAGTTAAAAATCTATTAGCCAATAAATTAATCTAGTTCAATCTAGAATCTAGTAGTAAAAGTTTAAAGCAAATATTTACTACCTAGTAGTAGTAGTAGTAAAAAGAGTGGGTGGTACCTTGAGTCTCTAATGTCACTTAGATCCAAGAGTTCTTCTATGACTCCAAACTGTCGAATCAGGGTCGTAGTCCTAGTCCGGCATTTTCTGCCAAGAGACATATGCTACTCACCCTCTTGTAGATCTTTGGGTTCACAGAATAGTTGACCCCAATATCTGTACCTTTTAACCATTAGTGCAGGACATTCGCACAAAATGTGAATACTCGCTTTCTCCCTCCCACAGCCGACATGTTTTCGGTTCAGCCAGTTTGAGGTTATATAAATGGACCTGTACTGCCACATGTCCCGTAAGGAATCCTATACTCAGGCGTAGCCTTTGTTATGACATCGACAAGAGTTCCTTTGTTCTGCCTGTCGTAGTTTGTTTCATAAGGAGTTTGGCTTGACGACACCCCCGACAATCATTCCCTGATCTTGTTTTTACCGAAAGCGAATAGAACTTCTACAACCTGTTCAGGTGGGTCCTCTAAGGTGCCTCTTTTGGCAAGTTCGTCCGCTATTTCATTTCCAGCCTTGGTGGCCATTCGAGTAACCTTGTTGTTACCTCCTAACGTGTTTAGCTCTTGCATGCATTGCCTGATCAGCAAACTGTCCGTGGTGGATTTGGCAAGCTCTTGTATGGTTGCTTTACTGTCGCAGCAGATTAAAATTTTCATATTATTTGTCCCTTTTGAGATTTGTATTTTCGCACATCTGAGGATGGCTAACACCTCAGCTTGAAAAAGCGTAGCCTTATTGCCCATGGGTATGCTTACCCTGTGGTTTAATTTATGGCAAAAGATTCCCGCCCGAAAGCGGCCATTAGCACCCTAACCGTCAGTACACCAAATGTCGATATTTGGCATGTTCAGGAGCTTTTGCTGCTACCTAAATATTTGTTTAATTTAAAAAAAAATAACTAAAATTATTTTATTTTTGGTACCTATCTGTTGGTTACTAGTCATCATGATATTACGGATTGCATTGAATACGTATTGATATTTCGTAGCTCTTAGTCGCAGTTGGATTCCTAACTTTTCAAATCTTCACCATTCTGCCATGCCACATAGTTTTTTTTTATATCAGAAAAATTATCAAACGTAATGCACTCGTGATAATTTTCGTTCAATCTACACTTTATTTGCATCATTCCAGAATTTTTTCAAAATTTTTTGATCAGAGCTTTTCGAGATAGGGTGAGGGGCAGAGATTTTTGGCATTTTTTTAAAAATAATAAAAAGAAAAGTGTGCGCAAGTATTACCTCACATATATTTTTGCACCCGTATTTTTACAAGCTTTCATTTGCCACCCCACTGAATGACCTGGTAATTTTTTTTTTCCTTCGAATTTTACCCCCCAGACTTTTAAAACTACACAGGTCTGATTGAGCCACCAATTCCTATATTTGCGTCAAATTTCAACTTTATATGTCAAATAGTTTCGGAGAGAATCGGGTATGATACATGGACGGACAGACGGACACGTGATCCCATAAATGTTCCGTACGGAACACTAAAAACTAGATTGGTAAAAAAAGTTATCTTATTATTTCTCTACTAGGACACGGAATAGAATTTCTAAACGCATATATTGAGTAAAACCTTTGGAATTTTATTACACACAATTTATATTGGAAATTAGCCTCGGGCTAGTAAAAACTTGCCCCGTTTTACAGTCTAGTGTTACAGTGTTGGCGTGCGGAAATTCAAACTTTTCTCTTCTATATGAAATTCAAAACGTTTGCATACCCTCGTAAAGTTCTTGTTGTTACTTCACTAGGAAAATTACCATACAAACTCCTTTAAGAAGGTTTATTATAATAGGGAGAAGTTACATGTTCAAGACGAGCAGTGGTGTATGGTCGGATTTTGCCCGTGGGGGCTGTTAAGAAAATTACCTTGGAAGTTTATAGTCGTATAGATTATGCGTGAGGTTATGTATTTACGTGGAAACTAAGATTAAGAGCTTGTTTGAAGTAAGCAGAAAAAACCTTAAAAACATCTTTATACCGACAGTTAAAATTTATCTTATCGAGAGACTGCTAGCACAGAAGTAGTTATAATGATAATAATAATATTTATTTATTCACAAAGAATAATGTTTCTTTTTTGACCGAACAAGAAGTTGGCAATTTATTACTATTATATTAACAAGATAACACTAGCAACGGCCACAGCTTTGCTGTCGAGAAATACTTTGCTATGTGCAGCTTCACGCGTACCTATCCAGTATATTTCCCTCTGTCGCTCACGGTGAAATATATAGAGATAAAATGATTCAGTAAATTATCATATACGTAGAAAATTACTATTATTTTACATACAACTATAATTTTTTCCTAATTTCTAATTTACGAGTATATATAATGTTTGTTCATAGCATTATTCGTTCTTAATTATATAAAGTCTCGGGGAGGCAATGGCAAACCACCCGTAGTAGCATGCCTAGTAAAGCCCTCTCACTTTGTTCATTCGGAACCGGCGTTAAACTGTAGGGTTCCTTTCTCTGTGGAATACTTGAAAGAAGGCACCAACTACAGGGAAAGACGAGAGGGTCGTGTATGTCCGCCTCGGATATGGCAATTCAAGAAGAAATTTATAAACGGATATACATACGAACAAATGTACATACAGACTGAAGTTGAATTTGATAGACAGTGTTCTCCAAAGAGTGAGCATCGTATGGAAAAATCCTTTATTGTATGTTGTAGTCCATTACCAGCCCTGGAAGCACCGTGGCTCAAAAAGTATAGGTTATTCTTCTACTTCAAGTATGTATTATACGTACATCAAATTTAAACTTAATAATGTCTTATTTCCTTTGAGAGTTATTGTGCTAGGAGATAGGCAGACATACAGACCGACGGGGACGGGAAACTATTTTTTCGTGATAGAAATAAATGCTAAAATCACAAAGTGTAATTTTTTCTCGATTACAACAAATGTTATTTTGTTGTTATGTTACAATGCCCATTTAAATTGGATATCCCAAATACAATAAAAGCCAAAGTATTCGAATAATATGTACTGCCGGTATTAATATATGGCAATGAAACGTGGGCTTTAAATAAAAGTATAATATATAATCTCCAGTTAACCCAAAGAGCAATGGAGAGGAGAACGCTAAATATTAGACATTCCTAACATCAAGATACGAAGAAGATCAAAAGTGACAGATGTAATACGACGAATATGTATATTATGGTGGAACTGGGCTGAGCATATCGCAAGCCTAGGGAACATAAAAGCTGCGGAGGTAGACCACAGACAAGATGGACGGACGACATAAAAAGATTAGCGGGATACGATTGGATGCAAAAGGGAAGCAATGCAGCTCAGTGGAGACAACTTGGGGTGTGTATATATATATATATATATATATATATATAATATATATATATATATATATATATATATATATATATATATATATATACACTCCTGGACAAAATTAACGCAACAATATATTAAATTATACAAATCTCTATAATGAATTAATTTTAATAATTTTTATGAACAATGGTTACACTAAAAGTTAGAAAAAACTTATTCGGATACTTTAAAAAGTGAATTAGCTACCAAATTTCTCTATAAGATTCGAATTAAAATTATTCTTAAGACCTAATAACAAAATCGTTGAAATTATGTATTAATGAAAAAAATAAACTGGGATACTAGTAGCAAAATTAGTAGTGTAACTGGGACACTAGTAGCGTGTGTTGCCTCCTCTACTTCGGATGACAGCGTTTATGCGCCTAGGCATGCTTCTAATTAAATTTTGGATAAAATCTTGAGGAACTTGCTCCCATTCTGTGATAAATGCATTTTCAAGTTCCCTTAGGTATCTAGGTGCAGGTATATGACGTTTCACATTTTTCTTAAGGTGATCCCATACATGTCCTATCGGATTCAGATCCGGGCTTTTTGGTGGCCATTGCATAATCGGTATATCAACTTGATTAAGATAATCGAGTACCTCCCTAGCCACGTGAGGTCGAGCGTTGTCTTGCATAAACAGGAAATTGGGCGCCACAAAATGACTGAAAGGCATCACAAGTTCTATTACAATATTCTCAAGATAGTAGTCAGCATTCATGGATCTCGTACGGACAGGAACTAATTCTGTGCGAGCATCAAAGCAGATGCTACCCTAGAACATAACAGAGCCACCGCCGAATGGAATCCTTGCAGAGATATTACAAGGAGCAAACTTCTCTCCTGGTCTTCGCCATACTCGCTCACGACCATCTGGATGTTTTAGACTAACACTAGTTTCATCTGTGAAGAAAACTTGTTTCCAATCATCCACAGAGCAGTTTTTCGCGATTTCGAGCAAAACGTAACCTGGCAACTCTATTCTCTCTAGTAAGCAAGGGCGCAGTGGCTGGTCTCCTACTGTTTAATCCAGCTTCATTTAACCGTCTTCTAACTGTTTTAGAAGAAATTGTGACATTGCGAACAGCTTCGAGTTCGTTTCTCTCATTATAGAATTAGTGACAGTCCTGTTTCTTAAAGCATATTGTCTTATAAAACGTTCATCTAGGTCGCTAGTGCATCGTTTTCGCCCTTGCCCTAACCTTCTAGAATAAGTTCCTACTTCATTCAAGCGTCTTTCCATACGACTTATTGTGGAAACGATGTTTGCCTAACAAATTGGCAACATAACTCTGACAATATCCCTCGTCCAATAAAACTGAGGCTCGCACTACCTCGTGTTCAGTTAAATTCCTTGTTCAATTCATTTTTCTAATTCTTCGGGGTCAAAACGGGGTCTCTTATGGTATGTCTGAAAGGTTCTGTTTGTGGCTCTCATGTTTTTTTATCAACGCCGGTGTGCCCCAGGGCTCCATACTGTCTCCTACTCTCTTTCTCATTTACATTAACGATCTGCTGGAAAAGACCGGGAATCCAATCTATAGCTTTGCAGATGACAGTACGCTTGTCTCTTCATTCACCTTGAACGCTCGGACATCGGCTGCTCAGGCGAATATCCGCAGACAGCAGGAGGTCGTTCAACTTAACAAAGACCTGGAAGAAATTCTATCTTGGGGTGACAGTAACCAAGTGGAATTTAACGCTACAAAAACCCAAGCGGCAGTTTTTTTCTAAAAAAGTTAACGTTGCTGAACCCGACATAGCTATGTCGGGGCACTCCATTCCCCTAGCATCGTCGCTCAATTTGTTGGGCGTTAGTTTGGGAGCAAATATGTCTTGGCATGAACATGTTGCAGGCATAGCAAGGAGAGCTTCTCAAAAATTGGGAATATTATTTAGAACCAGAAAGCTTTACACCCCACAGCAACTGTTAATTCTTTACAAAGCCCAAATTCGACCAACTATGGAATACTGCTCCCACGTTTGGGGCTCCGCTCCCAAACATACACTGCATTTGTTGGATTCTGTTCAGAGAAGAGCGGTCCGTCTGATTGGGGACCCGGAATGACCGGCGGCCTTGATTCGCTGGAACATCGAAGAACGGTTGGCGACTTGAGTCTGTTCTACAAGTATTTTCATGGAAAGTGTTCGAAGGATGTAGCCCGCTTAATTCCTCCCAAAGCGGTGCATGTTAGAAATACACGTCGCGCTGGTGCTTCGCATCCGTATGAGGTTCAGCTTGTTACTCCGCGTACGACGCTTTTCAAGCAATCTTTTATATGGAGAACGTCATCCCTTTGGAATAATTTGCCCAGCGCTGTGTTTCCCACCGAGTACAATTTACAGCGATTCAAGAACAACGTGAATCGCTTTTTCCGCACTCGTGCCGCTCCTGGAGCGCTTTAGGGACTTCCCTGCAGCACGTGTGCTAGACCAATAAAAAAAAAAAAAAAAAATAAAAAAAAAAAAATAAAAATAAAACAGTCTACCACAAAAACGTATTACTTTGAAAAAGGGAACAATTTATAAGCTTACTTTTAAAGAAAATCTATCGCATTATTACAGAAAATTGTTTATCTTCTAAAAAATTCTTTAAAACTGTAAATCTAAACGAATTTTTTTGATTTCTGTCATGAACAACGAAACAAAATATGCATAGCCTACTATTCAAATACTCGATAAACTTTAAAACTGACATAAGAAAAAGATAAATTAATTTTTAGATTGTTGCGTTAATTTTGTCCAGGAGTTTATATATATTTATATTTATATACGTGTATTATGAAATAAATATGTTAAAGTCTGATCAATGGATCTTTGCAGTCATGTGATCAACGCGATGTCAAGAAAATTCATATGATCCAATCGGCTGTCAATTCAGTCTCGGCGGTCTGAGTTTTAAATGACAATTTCAAAAGTCAAAATAGAATTTACAATTTTTCATCCGGTTTGGTAATTAACGAAAACTACGGATATATTAAATGTGTATGATGTGTAAAACACCTAGTTCTTACTTGTGAAGGGCATCGTCAAAGAATTATCGATTATTTTTATTGCCCATAAACTTAGCAGTACTGGCTTCTAAAACATGAAGCTATACTCAAATTCCAGGTTGTTCGCTGTCTTTCTTGCATATGTACAAATAACCGAGACAGATAATAGAGTGAATGTCGTAAATAACTTCAGATGACAGAAGACCTACGTTTTTAAGTTTTTAAATATACTTCACATGTTGACAAGAAGAATAATATAGACGGATGTTTTCACTATATTCAGACATTTATGACGTGCATGCAAAGAATCATTGATCGGAATATAGCTCTCGAAATCAATCAAATAGTTTCCACACGACAAATTGCTTGTGACTTAGGTATAGGTAGCAAAATTGTGGGAAATATTTTAAATAAGCATGTCCTTAGATCTGATAAATATCAATTCCAGAAACATTTACATTAGGGCGATTGGACTTTGTAAACTAGTATCTTCACGGGGAACGTCAACACACACTCATTTAAAATGTTTTATTTTATTTTAGTACGAATATCCTTTGGCTAACAGGGCGATCTTTAACAAAAATAATATTAAGTATTAGCCACCGGAAAAATCTTTATTTGGCATAAAACGGTACTTCCCCCCCCCCCCCCCCCCCCCCCCCCCCCCCCCCACAGGAAATATTGGAATTAACGTTTGGCTTGGCGTATAGAAACGCGAATAATAGGACTAATTTATTTCGAAGAGCATTTGAATACTGAACAACTGAATTTTTTTAGAAGAGCTATTGCCAAATTGGCACAAATTATTTGTCAACGAGACGGTGGCGGCGCCCCTGTTCATAATGCTAGCGTAGTAGTTAAGATATCCGCCAAGGTTAGTAGACTTTCTGCCTTTGATTTTTTCTACTGGGATCATTTCAAAGAATATCCTTTCTCTCTAACATACACACACCTACATAATCCCTTTAAGTTAAAATTTAATTTTCAAAACTACACGGCTCTGATGGGGCCATCAATTCGTATATTAGTGTCAAATTTCAATTTTCTATGTCAAATAATTTCGGAGAAAATCGGGGTGTGACAGACGGATAAACAGACAGATAGACACCAAAGTGATCTTATAAGTGTTCCGTACAGAACACTAAAAATTAAGAGACTATTAAGATTAATATGGAGATAAAATACCGCTTCAAAATCTTAAAAATAGAGAAAGTGTAAATTAAGACTGAATACGAGCAGTACTGATTTCATCTGTTAAAACAGTTTGTCGTTTAGAAATACCTTTCTGCTAAGAAAATGCATCCATATTGCTCCTCAAATTTCGTTCTAATCGACAAAATATAGTATTATCCGGGATATAGCCGTCGGGCTAACGTTCTCGATACAGTCGAACGTCTTCTCGAAAATTTCTTCTTGCTTCTCTATAAATAAGAATCATATCTACTTTTTCAGCGTGGGAAACCATTTCAACCAGAAGCTATTAATACACTGTTTATTTGGTTTAACTCAATTGAATTGAATAGGTCTGCAAACAAAAGCTGTCAGATTAAAATATGACAGCCGCCTACTAGATAAATTGTTTAAAAACCGCCAAATGTGGCTACGATCCATGGCAACCGTACTGAACAAAAAATAATATTTTAGCTGCATAATTTTTTTGCAAAACAAATTAGAAAAAAACAGTTTAAGGAAAAAATATAGAGAAAAATTAGGGCTTTTCAATGCCGTTTTACCAAACATATGTCGATGGAAAAAAAAGTTGTTTGGCGTCGAGGCGCCCAGCGTCGTTTTCACTACCAAATGTTAAATACATCAGTATACTCTTTGACATAAAAAAATAAATATGCAACAATTTTCCATAAATCGGGGCCGGGCGTCTAAAAATGATCACCCTGTACATTACTTCTACCATGTTGCGCGTCGCTTTTACGGAGAAATTTATATATATATATATATATATATATATATATATATATATATATATATATATATATCATCATCAGGGACCTAATTAACTTAGCCTAGGTAAAGATATTAGGTTATTTTATAAGCAATCACCGTACGGAACACTAATTGCGCAAGTTCGACTTGCACTTGGCTGGTTTTTCTTTTAACAATAAAAGGAAGAACAATCCTTAAAATAAATTGAAGGTCTATAAGCTTTTTTTTAGGGAATTATACTGCTCTAATATGATTACCGTTTATTCGAAAGGAAAAATTAAAATGGATTAAAGAGAAAAGTTGATACCCAACAGCTATATATTTTTGATTCACTAATGGAAAACATTAATAATACAAAATTATGACAGATTTAGATGAATTACAACCGAACCTGCTGACATTTTGGGTCGTCAATTTTTCTTTGTTTCGTATAAAATCGTTTTTATCAAATTTTTATTTATTCATGAAAAAATACAGCCTGCCTATGAAATGGTGAGTTATTTTCGATAATGACAGATTCATATTGGCATGTATCAATATATTTCAATATTCCTAATACTGATGATTTATTAGTTTTTATCCATAAATAACAAGTTACCATATACCTTATTATAATGTAATATATATATATATATATATATATATATATATATATATATATATATATATATATATATATATATATATATATATATACATATATATATATATATATATATATATATATATATATATATATATATATATATATATATATACCCATATGTATATATAAACATACAGTCTGTCAAATAAGAACGTGATCGCTAGTATTCTTGAAAAAAAGTGTTTCGAGAACATTTTTTGCTATCAATGTATTCTTTGGTGTGCTAATGATGGCGCAATTACCTAAGTAACTTTTCCAATAGCCTCCTGCTTCAATAATCACTTGGCATCTTCGAGGCATGCTATCGACGAGATTTTCTACATACTCTGAAAATTTTTCGAATCTCGCGAGACAAATGAGTTAAACTCCTCAGAGTCTTTCCTCTGAGATTTCTCTTTACAAGGGACCAAACGTTTTCAATAGGGTTGGCGTCCGGCGATTGTGAGGGCCACTTTCGTATCTTATCGTAACCGAGCTACTTCACCACGTGATGCGCGCGTGTTTCTTCAACGTGCTTCGGAATTTGACTTCATGAGCACGAAGATGTTGTCGAATCACAACAATGGAACACATTCAAACCGGATTTTCTTAATTTTGCCGCTCCTTGACGTAGCATCAATTTCGAGTCCCGTGAGAACAAAGACACAATTCGTTTTCCGATTTTCGGAGTGACTTTGCCTACCGAGCCCGGTTTTGGTAAGTCGTCGACATTTTTCGTGTCGTTAACATGATTTACCCACTTTTTCACAAGTGACGCCGAATACCGAATCTAGCGGCCACAGAATATATCATTTTAGGTTCCTTTGGATAGAAACAAAGAAAGACTGCCTCGAGTCGACGCCTAAACATGTGACTCATTTTGGATTTTACCTTATTTTGACGAAAGTTCGGAATCGACTGATATTTTTACTAAACTGCGTCGTAGACAAAGGTTCCCTCTACCAATTTTTATCTACCAAAAAACGTTCTTACTTGACAGACTCTCTCTCTCTCTCTCTCCATATATATATATATATATATATATATATATATATATATATATATATATATATATATATATATATATATATATATATATATCAGGCAGTTTTCAACAAAGATCGGAAACAAACTTTGTTGAAATCTGAAATGTGTTTTGTGAAGTTATTAATCATTTTATAGCTCTGTAAAATTTTTTATTTTAAAAGCAATCAACGTACGCAACACTAATTGCGCAAGTCCGACTTGCCCTTGGCTGGTTATTTTTTTATAATCCAAATCCTTTTCTATGAAGTGCATCTAAAAAATATTTATTTTACCCTACACGTAAGTACTTTTTAACTAACAAAACCTAATATTTATAGGCCCTTCCTCGCATCCATTTCACTATTTGATTAATAAATGTTTACATTTTTGATCAGATAACACAACTCAATCTTGTGGTAGTTACACAGATAATCAATTAGGTAGTCATTTATCGAAGGCACTTAACTAAAAGGACCAAATAATAAAAGAGAAAAGCAATCTATAATAAATTAAACACGGTCTCCGAGGAAGATTAAAGGAAATAAATCGGGACGAAATAAATAAAAAAAAAGACAAGGAAAATATGTTCTTGTGTTGGTTGTACGATCAATCATCGTGGCGAGTTTGCTTTGTCCATGTCAGATTTCCTTCGGTTTATGTTTTTAGATGATTATTGAACAGATAATATTTACGTAGAAAAAAAATCCTTAAAAGATAATAACAAAACAAAAAAAAACACCTGCGTTGTTTAATTCGCCAACAAAGATAAAACAAGATGTCTTAGTAAAGTCCTAACTGCTCTATAGAAAAGATACTGAAAATAAGAGTTTGAAAGATCTTTAACTTCTCTATCCTTAAATAAAGGAAAAAGGTTATTTTGGCAAATAGAGATATTGCACTCTCACAATTTCGGCCACCTTAAGTTCTTAATGACCATTTCTATCTTAATTGTAGATATTCTTTCCATGAAAGGTAAAGAGACGAAGTAATCTCTTCCGATAAACGAATTTATTTACATCAAATTTGTTCATCGTAAGAGGTTATCTTTCAAGTATTTAATCTCTTTACCCTTCTTAGAAACAATGTGCACAATTGGGTTATTCTTTTACAAACCGTACACCTATTTTCACTTCCCATTTTTCATTTGCTTGAAAAAATTTTTTATGGCTTGTATACATGAAATTAGTCGATACATATATCGAAATTTTTTTCCAAATGTGTATTTTGCAGAATATGGATGTTATAAATTATCTTAGTCCACTAATCGGCGGCATATTAAGAAAGCAATATCTCCGGTTCTACTTATCGTACAAACTTCGTTCTTCCGCCATTTTATTGCTCATTATGCTGGCTTTCGCAAAGTATAACCGTGGAATTTTTTAATTGTTTATTTATAAAAAATAATAGCAATGAAATTGTTTAAATAATTTTTTATACTTGGCCCCACAACTTATAAAATCGAAAAAAATACCAATATATTCGCTAAGTTTTAATCTAAAACACTAATATTTTTGAAAAGTGGGGTCTCTATTAGGTCGGAAAATATTAAATAATTTCGAGCGCGCGTTTAGACTTCTAACGGAGTCTCGTTTACGTTTGCGCCCATTTCTTGCTTTTGAAAGGTCATCGTTTTATATCGGTACTTCTATATGAAAATTATACATTATCCAAAAAACGAACAAGTAGAAAGTGATCCTTATTATTAGACTAAATGTTCAAACGCACACTCATCGAAAACTTAGAAACATAATAATTGAATACTGGAACAGAGAAAAACTCAGCTGAAATGAAAATTAAAAAAGTTATATATTTTTCTGATGGGGCAAGTGCACAATATAAAAACAAAAAAAATTATTAATCTCGGTCATCATCTGAAAGATTTTGGTGCGCGCTTGAAATTATTTAATATTTTCCGAGCTAATAGAGACCCCAATTTTAAAAATATTGTTTTTTTAGATTAAAACATAGGGAATATAAAGGTATTTTTTCGATCTTGATCTCTTCTTAACCACCAATCCGGAGATTTACACAGTCAGCGTAAATCCGCCGTTAGGTTCTTCCGACCATAAACTACTTTCGACATCGAGTATTCTACCACTCAATGACAGAGAGGCGCCTAAACCGCGCAAGATTTGGCACTACAAGTCTGCTAAATGGGAAGATCTCATGGAATATTTTCGAACTTTCCCTTGGTTGGACGTTTGTTTTCGATCCGACGACCCATCTGACTGCGCCAGGGAGGTTTTCGATGTTATTTTGGCCGGTATGGAGGCTTACATCCCTTTTTCGAAGAAATGCCCTTCCAACGGCAAGCCTTGGTTTGACCGAAAATGCAAAGAAGCTGTTGCTTCTAAACATCTTGCATACCGACAATGGCGCGAAAATCCTAACACCATAAATCGTAACACATTTGTTCGTGCCAGGAACAGATGCAAAGAAATTATCGACGAAACCAAGGAGGTACACAATCAACGGATTAGAAACAAACTTCTCGCCTGTCCCGGCAATTCAAGGTCCTTTTGGTCGGTCGCTAAGGCAGTTAGTCAAAATTTCACCAAATCCACCATACCACCACTCACACGGCCAGATAATTGTATTGCAACGACACCTGTTGAGAAAGCGAACTTGTTGGCTGAACTCTTTGCTTCACATTCTACTGTCGATTTCCAAGGAAAAACACCACCTACTATTCCATAGTGCAGTCAAGGATGCCCGATGTTGTCTTCAGACAGCGTATTATAAAGCGTATTCTGACGAAGCTAGACACCAAAAAGGCTTCTGGCGGTGACGGAATACCTGCCATAGTTCTTAAAATCTGTGCGAGGGAACTAACACCAGTTTTTCTGTAGACTTTTCAACCTATCCTACAGAAAGGGAATATTTCCTTCCTGCTGGAAATGCGCTACAGTTCAGCCGATACCTAAAAAAGGCAAGAAGACCTTGCCAAATAACTACCGACCAATCGCACTGCTTTCAATAATATCGAAAGTCATGGAAAAGGCTATCAATCAGCATCTTCTAAAATATCTTGAAGGATTCAACATTATTAGCGATCACCAATATGGCTTTCGTAAAAATAGATCAACAGGAGATCTTCTGACTTATGTAACACATGTTTGGAACAATGCAATTGAACACTTTGGAGAATCTCAAGCGGTCGCTCTGGACATATCCAAGGCATTCGATCGTGTTTGGCACGATGGGCTGTTGGCTAAGCTACGTTCTTATGGTATGTCGGAAAAGTTCTGTTTGTGACTCTCATGTTTCCTCAGAGAGCGTTCTTTACGAGTGGCAGTCGACGGATTTCTTTCTAACACCTTCACTATCAACGCCGGTGTACCTCGAGGCTCCATACTGTCTCCTACTCTTTTCCTCATTTACATTAACGATCTGCTGGAAAAGACCGAGAATCCAATCTACAGCTTTGCAGATGACAGTACAGTTATCTCTTCATTCACTTTGAACGCTCGGACATCGGCTACTCAGACGAATATCCGCAGACAGCAGGAAGTCGTTCAACTTAACAAAGACCTGGAAGAAATTCTATCTTGAGGTGACAGTAACCAAGTGGAATTTAACGCTACAAAAACCCAGGCGGCAGTTTTTTCTAAAAAAGTTAACGTTGCTGAACCCGACATAGTTATGTCGGGGCACTCCATTCCTCTAACATCGTCACTCAATTTGTTGGGCGTTAATTTGGGAGCAAATATGTCCTGGCATGAACATGTTGGAGAGCTTCTCAAAAGTTGGGAATATTATTTCGAACCAGAAAGCTTTACACTCCACAACAACTGTTAATTCTTTACAAAGCTCAAATTCGACCAATTATGGAATACTGCTCCCATGTTTGGAGCTCCGCTCCCAAACATACACTGCATTTGTTGGATTCTATTCAGAGAAGAGCTGTTCGTCTGATTGGAGACCCGGAACTGACCGTCGGCCTTGATTCGCTGGAACATCGAAGAACAGTTGGCGACTTGAGCCTATTCTACAAGTACTTTCATGGAAAGTGTTCGAAGGATGTGGCCCGCTTAATTCCTCCCAGAGCGGTGCATGTTAGAAGTACACGTCGCGCTAATTCTTCACATCCGTATGAGGTTCAGCTTGTTACTCCCCGTACAACACTTTTCAAGCAGTCTTTTATATGGAGAACATCATCCCTTTGGAATAATTTGCCCAGGACTGTGTTTCCCACCGAGTACAATCTACAGCGATTCAAGAACAACGTGCATCGCCTTCTCCGCACACGTATCGCTCCTGTAGCGCTTTAGGGACTTCCCTGTAGCACGTGTGCTAGACCCATAAAAAAAAAAAAAAAAAATCGATTTTATAAGTTGTGGGGGCAAGCATGAAAAATATATTAAAACAGTTCCATTTTTATTATTTTTTTTATAAATTAACAAAAAAAAAAATTACAGTTATACCTTGCGAAAGCCAACAAAAGGAGTAATAAAATGGCGGAAAAAACGAAGTTTATACGATAAATAGAACCGGAGATATTGCTTTTTGAATGTACTGCCGATTAGTGGACTACGATAATTTATAACATGCATATTTTGCCAAATATACATTTGGAAAAAAAAATAACGATACACGTGCCGACTAATTTCACGTATAACGACCATAAAAAGTTTTTCAGGTAAATATGAAGACTTTTTTTCTCAAATCCGTACAGTTTGTTAAAGAATCACCCAATTGCGAGTAGGACTATAAGTGGATAACAATACTAAAATTTGTCTATTATATCAACTATTAAAAATGAACAAAGTCCATATTGTAGTAGTAACGGCTGTGTTCCAACTCGGGACGCATTTCGACGTATCACGGTTCATCAGCCGAACTTGGATTCACAAACTTAGCCGTGATACGGTGAATGAAATGCGTCCCGAGATGGATTTGACAGATAACAGAACAGTGGTCGCTGCTAAAATATGAACTTTTTTCACTTTTACCAGTTGATATAGAATTCTCTTACGGGAAAAGAACCCCAATAATCGAGCAGCCTAGCGGTAATTGTTAGTAACAATTCATCTGTTAGTCTGTGGGTTTAAATAGCCTCTGGTGAAGGGCGGGTATGCTTTTAAATTTTAAAGTTTCACAAGCTAGTTTGTTGTATCTTACCATGAAGTTTCTTCTGAGCCGGTCGACACAAATGAACGATGCGAATATAGGACCTACGAGCGAATAAATAAATATTCATACTTACAAAATTATCTGTAATTACTAAATAAGTACTAAAAAAATATATTTTACAACTGAATAAGATTTTTGTCCATCCTAGGAACGCCATAATCTCGTTCCTTGTATTACCAATAACTATGTAAGAAAGGAAAGAGACCCTTTTAGAATATGTTACTCAGGTTTAGTGTTTGCAAAGTTTGTTAGGATTAAGAACACGGTAGTGTCTTCTCTAAGTTTATTTTCCTCTTAGATATTACATTATTTGTTTGAAGCCATGCGGTTGATTTTTTACCTTTAAATATAATTGCACCAAATATAGGTGAAATTTGATTAAAAATTAAGCCTAATCAGACTAAAATTTCATACTTAATTAATCATTTTTTTCTAACCTATCTCCATTATACTCCATAATAACCATTTTGTTCCTCAATATCTTTCCGTTACTTTCTAATTCTCGTTCTGAGTAGTAATCCGTACATTTAAACATCACGCTAATACTTCTATAATTACTACATTTTTCTATCCTCTTTTATAAAAATTAATGTAATTCGAGCTTTTTTCCACTTTTTTGATATTTTTGACTTTTTTTTTCAAATAGTATCGCTAGTTTAATTGGTGCGTCTCCAGGACTAGGAGCTGTATGATTTTTTTGTCCCTTTTAGGGCCATCTCCACCTCCTCAAGCATTATCTGTTCTTTCTCAACAGTGGTTTCTTCTATGTAGTCTGCTGTCCTTTGCCTAACGGTCATTTGCTCTGTGTGATAGTTCCTTTACTTACTTTCCAAATCCAGGCACCATTATATTTTCCCTCTCCAGTATTAGGCTAAATGAATAGCATTCTCACTGGCCAGGAAAAGATCCTCCAATGTGCAAGTAGTTCCGATATTTGGGCAATGGAGTAAATGCTGTTGGTCTGGTCTTGTGCTGCACTTACAACTTGTTTCCTTGTTGATATAACCCTATTTTCTGAGGGTTTCCTTGCATCTACTTCCACCTGTCCGAATTCTGTTTAGGGTTCTCCATATAGGATAATGTAAGTCACATCCAGCGCGTATTTTTTCTGTAGTTTGGTATTGCTGCGTTTTTCTACCTATCCAGTAGGGCACTGCGTGTGGGTAGCAAAGCTGGGTCTACCGCAGCAAAGAAACTTTTCTTGGTTCTGTCTGGGGCTTGTCCGTACACTGGGTGTCGCAAGTCATTGTTTTGTTTTCCTCTTTCTACTTCAGCTGCTGTTTCTCTCCTGATTTTGGGGAATACAGTTTCTGCAATATGATAAACCTTCTCGATTGCAGTTGCCTTCAGACAGCCGGTTAAAACCCTGATAGCGTCTCTCATAGTCACATCGACTATTTTGGCGTGCGTAGAGTGCCTTCATACTGGAGGTAAGTAGTCTGCTGCTGATAGAATGGGAGCCATGGTTGATGTTCTTAGAACCTCTTACTGTACACTTCATTTCCTTAGGATATATATTTAAGTATTTTGGGTTATTCGAGTGTAATAGTAGCTTACCTTTCTAGCTGATATTCAGAATTCTTTCTGCATCTCTATTTCTCAGATGGACCACCAATGTTTGGATTTGGGTCGATTTTTTTTGGTTATCTCTTTGTGATCCGGTACTGAAAAGAATGGCCGGCATTGCCGTTTCCCTAGTTCCCTTATCGGGCTTTATTTTCCTCGAAGAATTTTTGAAAATAGTCCTCTAGAACTTGCCTTTTCCTGGATAAAACATTCCAGGCTTTCCCTATCTTGCTACCATACATTAGCAATCATATATTGTATTTGGAGATAGCCATATTATTTTTGAGGTTAGTTTTATTTCCAGTCTCTGCCGTATTGACATCGCTTGGGTGTTTGGCTAATTATTAATTGTGAATCCTAAATAATTAAAAATCTGTTCACTTATTTTTTGCTTTTCCCTCGGTATGTACACCATTACCCCTTGCTCAAATTGTTAGACATTTTGTCTTTTCAAAATTTAGATTAGAAATTAAAAATCTGAAAAGAGGCTGTTTTTAATTTGTAATTTAACTATAGCTGACAAGATTTGGCGAAACAGTTTACTATAGTAAGTATTGAAAGCTACGTCCTATTTATCCCGGTGTTTGCAAAAATAAATTGATATTTCGTCGATACAATATCCAGACTGAGTAAGCAAGATGATAGTTTTGGAACAATCCAAAAGAAATTTATGTTTAAAAAAAGATGCATCTTGTATATCAATCTTTAACAGTAAAATAATTAAGTAACATATATTAAGAATGGTATCTGTTTAGATGGTTTTAAATATATTCAAATTCATCTTACTACTGAAAATAATATGTTAAAATCCCTCGCATAGAAAATTCAAATTTCACAGTCATGATTTTTGCTTTGATTCTACGATTTATTATTGACGATGACGTTGTTCCGATCTAAAGTACTTCTTATCAAGAATATTAATAGTATACAACGCAGACAAATCGACAAATGGACCACTAGAGGTCAACTGCTTAAGATATTACTTGCAAGAATCATGCACCAAAAAGAACAAACATGTCTTTTTAAAATGTCGCAAGTCATCCGAGCTAACTCACTGCAATGAAATCCAAAGCAAACAAATGCATGATGTATCTAAATAGATATCTAAATAGAGAAGGAATCTTTTTATTGGCATTTAAAATAGAAATTGATATACTAGAGAGTTTCAGCTAAGTCGACTTCGGACAGACAAATTAGATGGCTGGACGGCAGCCAAACTCATTCCTCTTTGAAAAGCACTTCATTGTTTTTCTTGCATCTCTTGGCGGGTTGGATAGCACTTACATTCCGAATTTATGATATTTTCTTGAATATATTGCAGCAAAATATTACCTTTTAAACATGACGGGTTATTTTTTATAGTTTCCATTTAAATAAAAGATAGGGACTCTCAAATGACAGACAAAACCAGAGTCCAGAGTGTTCCTTGAAACAACAGTTTTCCTAATCAGTTTTAACATTTGAAGCATCCAATAAATGAATAGTTATTTTTTTTATGGGCCTGGTACACGTGCCGCAGGGAAATCCCTAAAGCGCTACAGGAGCGACACGTGTGCGGAAAAAGCGATTCACGTTGGTCTTGAATCGCTGTAAATTGTACTCGATGGGAAACACAGTCCTTGGTAAATTATTCCAAAGGTATGATCTAAAACACCGCTTTAAAAGGATTGTACGAGGTGTAGCAAGCTGAATTTTATACCAATGTGAAGTATTACCGCGATATGTATTCCTAGCATGCACTGTTTGGGAGGAATTAAGCGGGCTACATCCTTCGAACACTTTCCATGAAAATACTTGTAGAATAGACTCAAGTCGCTTACCGTTCTTCGATGTTCCAATGAATCAAGTTTGCTGGCCAGTTCCGGGTCTCCAATTAGACGAACAGCTCTCTTCTAAATAGAATCCAAGAAATGCAGTGTATGTTTGGGAGCATCGTTGGTCGAATTTGAGCTTGTACAAAAATAACGGTTGTTGCGGAGTGTAAAGCTTTCTACTTCGAAATAATATTCCCAGCTTTGAGAAGTTCTCTTTGCTATGCTTGTAACATGTTCATGCCAAGACATATTTGCTCCCAAATTAACGCCCAGCAAATTGAGTGACGTTGCTAGAGGAATGGAGTGCCCGATATAACTATGTGGGGTTCAGCAACGTTAACTTTTTTAGAAAAAACTGTCGCCTGGGTTCTTGAAGCGTTAAATTTTACTTGGTTACTGTCACCCCAAGATAGAATTTCTTCCAGGTTGAACGACCTAATGATGAGATAAGCGTACTGTTATCTGCAAAGCTGTAGATTGGACTCCTGGTTAATGTAAATGAGAAAGAGAGTAGGAGACATATGGCGCCCTGGGGTACACCGGTGTTAAAATTAAACCCGTCTATTGCTACTCGTAAAGAACGCGCTTTGGAAAAACTTGAGAGACATAAAAAGAACTTTTCAGACATAGTAGAAGAGCGTAGTTTCGCTAACAATTTATCGTGCCAAACACGGTCGAATGCCTTGAATATATTAAGAGCACCCGCTCGAGATTTACCACAGTGTTCAATTGCGTTGTTCCAAATATGTGTTACATAAGTTAGAAGATCTCCTATAGATCTATGTTTATGAAAGCCTTATTGATGGTCGCTAATAATATTGAATATTTTAGAAGCTGCTGATTGATAGTCTTTTCCATGACTTTCGATATTATTCAGAGCAATGTGACTGGTCGGTAGTTGCTTGGCAAGGTCTTCTTGCCTTTTTTGGGTATCGGAACTGCAGCGTATTTCTAGCAGGAAAGAAATATTATCTTTCTGTAGGATCGGTTCAAAAGTCTACAGAAAACTGTTGTTAGTTCTCTCGCGCAGTTTTTGAGTACTATGGAAGGTATTCCGTCAGCGCCAGAAGCTTTTTTGGTGTTTAGCTTCATTAAAATACGTTTTATGATATGCTGTCTGACGACAGCGCTATAGAAATAGTAGGCTATGTTTTTCTTTGGAAATCAACAGATACTTCAAGTCTCTGCTGAAAAGTTACAGTTTATGGATCGCTTGCAGTCTTCGCGCCTTGGCTATTCTACAAAGATGCCTCCCATCTAAATACTCGAGTAACGACTGCCAAAAACTATTAAATAAAGAGGCACCAACAAAAATGACTTAAAAACTCTGAAAGCGTAATATTTTTTATGGGCTTTGGAAAATAATTTTATTGAAGCAATAGTTTAAATTTCCCGGAATGGATTTTAGTGACTTGAAGGGTAGTCATACGTCGCGTCGTTTTTTCTGTATTTTGTGAGTGTATAAACGAATACCCAACGAATGTTTTAGAAATAGATATCTCAACTTCTACAAAGCTTGTTTTCAGTAAAAAGTATTTAATTAGTATGAAGTCCAGCAAATCGAAGCCTTTCAATTGTCCAAGGACATTTTGCAACGACACATGCTGAGCTGCTGCATAGGCCACTGTTAGAAAGTTTCAATCTCAATTATGTAATATTTAGCTAATGTCCTAATTAATAAGTTTTACGATACTTATTTATTAAGAAAGTTTCAGTTACCCTCTGAGAGACAATTATTAAACGTTTAAAAAGTAAAATAATCTTATCCTCTCGAAACACGTAACAGGACTAAAATTCAATTTTACTTCTAGATAGTAAATAAATAATTATACCTGTGGGAATTTGGTAGGATTTCGAACCTCATTGATGCCCTGAGGGCATAAAAATTAATTTTTTTTTCAGAGCATCTTCTTAATAAAAGAGAAATTCAAAGTGTGCCTCACCAATTTATGAAGTCTATGTATCTGTGTATTATAAATCACAATTTCTGGTTAAAAACTGAAATAAGTTTTTGGGAATTTTTAAAATGTTCTTTAGGTCCATTCTTCTTGTCCAGTTTAAGGAAAAAAATCTGAATTATCGATGGACGGACAGAGTGAGTATCCTTCTGAAGTCTTCTGTGAGCTCAGCAGGACATTCGACTGTTTAAACTATGACATACTGTTCTCTAAATTAAAAGGGTACAGTGTAAGCCTCTACCCATTAGACAGCTAGTTTTTCGAGGGCAAAAGAAGAATTCGTGTCATTTTAAAATATATCTGCTTATAAGGCTGAAGTAAATTAGGGCATATTTCTGTGTTTTGCATGACCCATTTTGTGTTTAGTGTGGATTGATCATTTAGTATTATTATTAAGCAAGATGTGTTATATCCTAACTATTCAATTGATTAGATGGTGGAGCACTAGTTTCAGTACTTCTGTGCGTTGGATAAATTTTACACTGTCAGCAACAAAGTAAGCTTTCGTCTGTATAAAGGTCTTATATTTCCTCTCATGTTCACTAGGTTGTTTATTTGGTGGAAGGATACAACGAATTGTACTAAGTACGCATACCTATTACTCCATCGAAAGCTGACACAGCAGCTTTCAAGCTGACAGAGCGGCTGACACAGTCAACCCTTAAAAGCAGGTAGCGCTTTTCGAGGGATCCTTCTCAGGCATATATAGTTATTGTAAAATAACGAAGTCTATATTTCAGCAGTTTACCCACTATTCTCTTATTCGTCAAATCCATCCTGAGACGTGTTTCACCGTATCACGGCTCATCAGTCAGGCTAGGATTGACAAACAAGAGAACATAATTTACTGGCACTTATCCCAGAAGTTACGAAATACGATGGTAGGATACAACGAATTGTACTAGAGTAATAGGTATGCGTACTTAGTACAATTCGTATTCGTAACTTCTGGGATAAGTACCAGTAAATTCTATTATTTTGTTTGTCAATCCTAGCCTGACTGACGAGCCGTGATACGGTGAAACGCGTCCCAGGATGGATTTGACGAATACGAGAACAGTGGGTAAACTCTAAAATATGAGTGTTTGTACCTTTCCTATTCTTTCACAGTTTCTGGCTATTATCTACACTTTCGTTGTTCAAATATTTTGTTTTGCTAAAGTTTATATTTAGATCATTTCTCGAGACTTGTTATTCAACTCCATCAGAATTTCTTTCAATTCTTCTTTTGTGTTGGCGATTAGAGTGACATCATCTGCGAACCTTAAGTGATTTAATCGTTCACCGTCTATTACTATTCCTTTATTTTCCCACTTCATCGATTTGAACATGTCTTCTAGAGTCAACAGCTTTGGGGATATCGAGTCGCCTTGTCTAATTCCTCTTTTAATTTTGATTTTATTTGTTTTTTCTTCAAGCATTATTTGTGATATTGCATTTTTATATATTTATTCAAGAATAATTATGTATCTTTCATCGACTCTGCAGTTACTTAAGGCGTTAAGGACTATCCATATGTCTACCGAATCAAATGCTTTTTCGTAGTCAACCATTGCTCTCCACAAGGTGACCTTATATTCATTTGCTTTTTCCACTGTAATCTAATTGTTTGAAGATGGTCCAAAGTGCTGTATCCCCGTCTAAATCCCGCTTGTTCACGTGGTATATAATTTATTCGTTAATCTACATGTTATGATTCTAGTGAGGATTTTGTATAGTACCGATAACAGGCTGATGGGTCTGTAATTCTCCAATTTAAATTTGTTCTCCTTTTTAAAAATAAGCACAATCAAGGCGTTTACCCAAGGTGTTGGTATTTTACTTTCTATTAGGCATCTGTTAAATAGAGCTTAAAGAGAAATGATAAAGTATCGATGCCCCTTCATACTTTATCATTTCTATAGTTATTTCATAGTCCCCCGATTCTTTGTTGTTGTGCATATGTTGTAGGGCGTTCATTATTTCATCCGTTGTTACATCGGGAATTTCTTCAGATCCCACATTTCTTACTATCGCTCTATTTTCTTCTTCTTTTCCGGGAGATGGCGATATTTTCGTATCCTATACTGTTTGATAATATTTCTCTGTAGCTTCCTTTATCTCTTTGATTTGTGTCATCTCTTGGTTATCGTTATTTATAAGTTTTATTATTTGATGTCTCCCTTCGTTCATTTGCTTGTTTAGATATTTCAAACTTTTTCTCTCTTTTAAAGTTTCTTCTATTTTCAAGTTTCTGTAGTGTCTGACGTCTTCTCTGGTCTTTTTCTTTATTTTTTTTTGTCTATTTCTTCCAGTTCTTATCTGCCATGTGTAGAATCATTTCTTAATAGTCTTCTCTGTTTCATAAGTTTTTGTGTCTCTTTATTTAATTTTTGTGTTTTCTCTTTTTTCGATGTTGTTATTTGTTTTGTAGTCATGAGCAAGCTGTTGGTTATTTGTGCGTTTAGTTCATCAAGTTCTGTTTGATAGTTTATGTGTTTTGTATGATTTTCCAATGCTTGACGATATTCATCTATGTTTTGCTTTATTATTTCTGTTGGTGTCTTTATCTTTGTGTGCATTATCAATTTACGTCTCTCCTGCTTCAGATTCATTGTTATTTTTGCTCTGAGCATCCGATGGTCGCTGCCAATGCTTATCGTCTTTAGGACTTTCGTGTCGATTATAATATTCTTGTCATTTGATAAAACATAATCAGTTTCGTTTTTTGTTATACCATCTAGGCTTTGCCATGTCCATTGTCTATGTTCTGGCTTTTGGAAAAATGTATTCATAACGTACAAGTTATTTTCATTCACATTTGATAACCTTTCTCGTCTGCTGTTCCTCGTACCCCAACCAAACTTCCCGACATTCTTCTCATTTGGATTCGCCGGTTTCCCTATTTTGGCATTGAAGTCACCGATTAATATGATATATCTTGTTTTATGGTGCAGCAATGCTTTATTTATATTTTCGTAGAATTGGTCAGTTTCTTTTTACTTCCATATACCTGAATGATCTTACATTTGTATCTTCCGTTTAGCAGTATGTCTACTGAAATTACTCTTTCCGATAAGGCTTGGAACTGTACATTTTCTGCTATTCTTTTGTGTATAAGTAGACCGACTCCTCAGATTTTCTTAGTTTTTTTGCCTTTATAGAAGAATTTATAGCCACTTTTTAAGGTGATACAAGATTCGCTTGTTCTTACTCCCGCTAAGCCCAACACTGTCCATTTTATGTTTTTAAGTTATTCTTCCAATTCAATCATTTTTCTTTGGATCCTAAAGTTTTGTGTTGTAGGTTACTACGTCCATTCAGTTCTTTTGGGTTGTCTAGCAAATTTACTTACAAGTTGTGTAAAATCTTTTTGCCTGATGGGGTACAATGCATAAAAATGGTATCAATGGACAAATGTTGATAAGTAATAAAAGTTTCTGTTATATAGAATTAGATAAGGGTTAACAATCATTAGGTTCCTTTCGTAATTTAAATTAAATTGATACCCAATATGTCTAGCCTGTTGTACGATTTGGAGTCTAATTGGACAAAACTTTTTGTCTACAAGTATAATAAGAGGAAATGGTTTATGTTGATTGTTAGTATTCACATCGACAACACCAGAATTATTCACTAAAAAGGTCTTATTTTTAAAAACTGATCTAATTTAGCAGTTGGAGGTTTAAATTAACAAGAGTACTAATAAGCCAACTAACGTTGTAAAGCCGTGCAGTGTAAGACCAAAAAATTAGTTTTTATTTGTAATTAAACCAATAACGATCTAACTTTTAGATCTTTCTGATGAATTTGGACGATAAAGTTTTTATTAGATAATGAATTTGATGATTTGATTCTAACTTTAAATGCGTATTTCTTTATAATTATTACTTAAGTCTACATTTCGTTTATATTGAATCTTCTCTTCAAGTATGTTTTATTAATCAATGTTTATATAGTGTATTAGTGGCTTACGATTGTTATAAAATTATTTATTATTCATTATTGAGGTTTTCTGTCACAATGAGATAATTAATAGAAAAAAACAAACGAATATAATTTGCCTCTATAAACAGCCTTTGTCGAGTATAAAAAGGCGTTGAATAGCATTTAACTATGGGCCGTTGAGCCGTAGAACAAGCAATGAACAACTGCAAAATGGACTACAGATAACTGCAACAAGTAATTTCTCCAAAGTTTTTCATCTTGGCCTTAGAAGATGTATTCATATCATTAAACTGTATACCATCATCGTGAAAGGCTATACAATAGACATGGTTAATGAATACATATATCTGGGACAGATTTTACATCTGAGCAAAGACAACCAGACGGTTGAGGTAGTAAGACGAACAAGACTAGCATGGGCAGAATTCGGAGAGCTAAGTTTGATACTGAGAAGTCCTAGAAAGTCCAGAGTGTTCAACCAGTGCATCCTCCCAATCGTAACATATAGATGTCAGATATAAACTGGAGCAAATATAGACAAATTAACAAAGACCCAGAGTACCATGTAGAGACCGATGTTGAACACAAAGTTATCTAATAGAAGAACAAATGAATGGTTTAGGAAGACCAAAGGGGTGTCGGATGTGATTGAGCGGATTGCCTGACTTAAATGAAGTTTTATGAGCCACAATGCCAGAGAGACGGTTGGAAGAAGAGCCAGAGGCCGGCCTCTAATTCGTTGGGGCCATGACTTGAAAATAGTCAGAGGCCTGCATTGGAAGCGCATGATATAAAATAAAAATGGAGAGAGTTTTTAGAGGCCTATGTCCAGAGCTGGGTGACAGAAGGATAAAGAAGAAGAAGAGGTTTTCTATACCTTTTATGTTATTCAAAAATAAAGATTTATTTTACTTGACTTTATGGTATTAATTTTAGAAGACCACTCTCCCTATAAAGTTGATGGGATTTAAATTTCGATTAGATTCGATTCTAAAAAAAATCAGTTTTTATATCCTTAAGGCGTGCAAACTGTAAACTCCTTGTTGATTTCATTTTCACTCCAGTAATGTTAACTCTTATATTGTAAACTAATATTTCTTTAATGACCAAAACTGGTAACCACTGATGATAGTTTTAGTGCAGTCATTTTAGCTTTAATTATTGCCAATTTTCTTTGATGTTGCTCTAGTAAAAATCCGATTTTTTTTTATATCCAAATGACCTAAATTCCAGCGAGATTTAGAACTATTAAAAGGGTTATTTATTACTCCAATCATTTATAAATATTATAAAAATGACGTATCGCAATAGCTCTTTTAACCAGCAATGACCGTCGCTTTTTAGGATAAACCCTGAAACTCGGAAAAGACAAATCGGGGAAACCCTCGAGCGCTTCGTCTGAAAAATGGCGGACATTTATTTCTCGGAAAAGAAAAATGGCCTGGACAAGCTTGCGTTCTATAAACAAAACGAAAAGTACGACGGAAAGTACAGAAAATTGTAAGAAAATAGTGCTTTCTGGAAACAACTTTGTTCTTAGACTACGAATAGGAAGTTATTTGTCATTTCTAGAGCTGGCACATGAAGAAATAAGATATAGAGAGCTTTTAGAGAAGTTAGAGAAGTAAAAACGTGGAACTTGTTACTATAATTTCTATTATGTTTGTATAAGGATACCTTTTATTATATATAATACGTTGTAACATCTGATAAACACACTTGACAAAGAGGTACAATTACATTATGTAGTTGTTACAAGATGGTTTAAATATTATACAAATCACTAGGAAAATATATTACTTATTTCTCGATAATCTGAAATAACTTATAAAAGGCTGATATCTCAAAATGAATTGAAAAATTTTAGTTCTACATTATCTGCAATTTTCAGTTTTTTAAATTTACTTATAGAAATATCATCAGATTTTTTTTGACCGGTACTTGATGGAACTCCATTATAACCACGTTTACATGCCAAAAAGGGTTCCAGGTAGGATACATCTTGTTTCCTTGCTTCCTATTTTTATGTTGTTTATGCCACGGAACTCTCTGAGCTGCCTTGGTTAATGTTGAGCAATATATGTATCTTTATTAATAAGTTCATTAGACAAGAGTTAGAATTTACAGTCAAGAAAATAAAAAATAAGTTTACTGCAAGGGCATGAACTTTTAACTAGTTTTTTTGTTAAAGACTGTAGCATCATTTTTCCTACAGCACTAACCTTTTTATTTAACCTGACATTATTAAATTTTCATTCTGTTGGAAGCTGGCATGGGAGCTGCACAGTGTTAAACAAAGAGACTCCTCAGATGTTAGCAATTACCACTACTCCCGTATTGAGTAGCTTTGCCGAGGTCTTGGAGACGGCGGTCTTTCCTATCCGATATTAATCGCCTTATTTCTACTGCTCAGCATACGTTCATTGGACAACCATCCACAGTTACGAATCTTGTTTAAATTGCGAATTTTATCAGTGATTTGATTAAGAATTTTAGACAGGTGGATGTAATGTACACAGACTTCTCGAAGATATTCTATCGTACCGGTAATTCTAAGAAACTCTGTTTCTTCGGATTTTGTGGCTTATTGGACAGGTTTCTCAAAAACTTACTTTTAGAGAACAGTGTGTTGCTTATAATGATTTTAGCTCTGATGTATACAGTGCTCCTTTATGAGTCCCTAACGGATCCAATTTAGGTCTCTATTATTTTTGCTTTTTATCAATGACCTCTCTGTTGCCATTGCATGTGAATCGCTCTTATTCGTCAATGATTTAAATATATATCGTATTAATATTATTTTCTTTATAACATTTAATACATGTTTACTTTCGTTAGTGAATTTTCGTATTCCGACTAATAATTCTCAACTTTCTCGACTTCTTGTTGTTAATACTTGCATTCTCATTATATAAAAATCACCTATTTGTGTAATAACTTTTAACATCATTGCTCCTTTGTGTGATGGAGATAATTTTCTGTAAAATAACTAATTAGTACTGCTAAGACAGTTTTCCCTTAACTAATTAGTTCATGTAAAATTTTTAATGGGAAATTAAATAGTATTTTGTTTATAGGTTAGTTTTAGGATGTCTGTTATATTTTTAACACATTATTGGTTGCATGATTTTTGCTCTGTAATTGAAGTTTATTGGGCAAATAAAATGGAAATAAATAAATAAAAATTGGTAAGTTTATTTACCCTGAATTTCTTTCCAAACTGGCAGTTCTAAAATAAACACTAAATTTGACTATATCACATTAAAGAATAATTGAATACTTTATGATGAAATATTAATAAAAAAAAACCGGTCAAGTGCAAGTTGAACTTGCACAATTAGTGTTTGGTACGTTGATTGCTTTTAAAATAAAAAAATTTGTTACGGTGGTATAAAATGATCGGTGACTTCACAAATACACCCCAAATGAGTTTTCAATAAAGTTTGTTTCCAATCTTTACTGAAAACTGATGACCTTAAAATTTTTATTTTTTTTTATATACCAGATAAATTATTAAAGGTAATGCACTCGTAATAATTCTCGTTCAATCTACACCCCGTCGAGAATATTCCAGAATTTTTTCAAAATTTTTTGATCAGTACTTTTCGAAATAAGGTGGGGGGACAGCGATTTTTCGCGATTTTTAAAAAATAATACAAAGAAAAGTATGCGCAAGTATTACATTATATATATATATATATATATATATATATATATATATATATATATATATATATATATATATATATATATATATATATATTATTTTACTCGTGTTTTCACAAGCTTTCATTTGACACCACACTCGATGACCTAGTAAAAAATTATTTTTTTCACTTTCGATTTCACCCCCCAAAACTAACCCCTTAAGTCCAAATTTAACTTTCAAAACTATCCGGCTCTGATGAAACCATCAATTCCTATATTATTGCCAAATTTCAACTTTCTATGACAAATAGTTTCGGAGAAAATCGGGTGTGACAGACAGACAGACGGACAGACGGACAGACAGACTGACAGACACCTAAGTCATCTTATAAGTGTTCCGTACGGAACAGTAAAAATTAGAAATTTACCTTGTTTAGATAATCAAAAAGCTATTTAATGATTAAAAATCTTTTCTATTAAAATTTCATAAAATAACATGTAAGGCTCTCTGCCAACGGAATAAGTGCGTATGTTTAAGAATAAAATTCAAATTTGGACGATACACGTAAAAAGATTCTCAGATATACTGAAAAAAAACCTCTTGGTGTGTAAAAAAATATAAACCTTTATTTTGATGTGTGGCTAGATTATAATATTTGCCATATTTAGTGTTATTTATTATGAAGTTGGAAGATAAAAAGATATATTTTTCGTGATTAAAAAAAACCTAAAACTTGAAAAAAATTAAAATCGTCTACTTCCCGTTAATAAAGAAAGTAAATACATTAATTTAGCTGCGGTTCCATAAGTACATTTCCGCCAATTTAACTGTTTGATTTCTAAAACTTGCTCTATATTCAACACAATATTTTTAACGTTACTCTGTAATCAGATCTCAATCCCTTTTATATACTAGTTCTGTTAAAATCAAAAATAATGGAAAAAGAAGAACAATGAAGTAGAAATATATAACGATATAAACACATCTTTTTAGCCCATTACTTCATCCCTTTCATATCATATACTTTACTATAGAAAAATTATTTCATATTAAATATCCAATATCCCAATCAGAAACCAGGAAAAAAAAACTTAGAACAGGACAAATACGAAGTCACTCTTCTACATCGCTTCTTCACCCCATTGACTCCTAATATATTGTAATATAAATTTTCCCATTCACCAACAACAACCCTGGAAAAATTCTCATAATACTTATGAAACTATACAAGATTCTCCCATCTCTTTCACCCTCTTCTCTTATTAAAATTTTGTGGTAATAAAAATAGCTTAATTTTCATATTTCTACAGTCCAAAAACTCTGAAAAGGGCATATAGCAGGAAATATGTGAAGCAACCTCTTTAATACCCTACCCGACCCCATTAACTTCATATATGTTAGTATAAATAATATGCTTAAAATCTGTCAATCACCAAAAAACCTGCAGAAATTCTCAATATAATACTGAAACTACCTAGGACTCCCATAAATACTGTTACAAACTTTCACGTACGCCCTCTATAAAGGCTAACACTTTTTTCGTGAAATTACTTATAGATTATGTTATTCAGTTGTTATACTGTGTGTAAACATATTTACAATTTGAATTATTTAAACGATGCAGTGGAATGATCGATAAAATAGGATTGCTATTATAGCTTTATTTAAGTGCGGTATGGAAAAAAAACGACTATTTTAAGACCTTAAAACCACTTAAAACAAGTCGTATGTTTGTTTACCCAGCGATAAAATTATTTACTGAGACGGGAGATATGAAAGATAGGCAACGTTCAAGAAGACCAAGGACAGTTCGAACGCCACAAGCTGTTAAAGCTGTAAAAGTGCAAATTCACCGCAATCCTCTCCACAAACAAAACATTTTACTTCGTAAGATGAAAATTTTTAAAAATTCTTGGTTCTTATAAGAGACACACTGGTTATTTGCTAACGGAAAATTTAAAGCGAAGACGGTGGCAAAAATCTAAAAGTTTGTTGAAGGAATACGCTAATAACAAATACAGAAAAATTTTGTTTACCTACGAAAAATTTTTTACTGCGGAACAATCTTTCAATAGCAGAATGATAGAATGATCTTTTAAGGATGCGTCTGAACTTATTCCAAAAGTACAGAGCCATCCAGCATCAGTTATGGGTTGGGAGTAGTCAGCTTTGATGGGGCTACCAGTGAAAAATGTGTGAAAACTTCGTTAAAATATATCAAGACACTATTTTAGAGAACGTTGTGAAACCCCTAAGCCATACTTTTTTCAAAAATAAGCATTAAGTCTTCTAGTAAAATTCTGCACCAGGACCCAAAGCTAAAACACCCCAAGCATGGCTTCAACAAAATGTGCCTTCATTTATTACTATAGAAGATTGGCCTTCTGCAAGTCCTGATCTAAATCCTTTATAATATAAACTATGGTCTCTCTTAGAGGGTATAGACAAATGGCATAATCGTTTGAGGGCTTGTGTAAAAGCAAGATGCGGACATTTTGAGTGCTGAATTAATTCTGTTATTGTGAATATATGAATTAATTCCATAATAATTTGTTTTAATTTTCATAGAAATTAAATGTTTAGGCAATGTTTTCATTGTAACAGTAATTATAGGAGTACTAGATATAAAATATTTGCCGATTCCCCTTCTTCACCGTTCCTGGGTTAAAATTGCAAGGAATGAAAAAAATACCAAATTTTTTAATTCCGTGACTCTAAAAGCCTTTACTAGGATATATTGCTCTATATATACAAAACAACTTCTCTAATCTCCTCCTCGACCCCTTTCGACCCTTGAATATTTTACTATAAATATTTATGCAAAATATTTGATTATTGTTTCAACAAAAAACCAGGAAAAATGACCTACTACTACTATTAAAACCATACAAAATTGATTGATGATCTGAGTCCGATAAGCCATTTTGTATTTCTGATTATATTTTTCCTTAATTTTCAATATAATTTTGGAAAAAGGTAAATTGGTAATATGCTGTATGCTCATCCGAACTCATCATTTATTTATTCCGTTTTAGCAAGCTAGTCCTTTACGCACCAGCCACGACATAACGTTGCACAAATACCTCCCGAAAATACACAAAGACATACCTGATGGACCACGCAGTATTCCGGCTTCCCCCGTATCGAATGATTTGTGTGCATTCTGCAGCTCACAGCCGGCATTGAACTTGGCAATCCCCCTTAATTAATGAATTATCTGAGCCCTTCGTGATCTATGTGTTAATTCTCGTTTTGTTTCGGATACCACAGACACGTAGTTCGCAATTACCTAATGTGAGCTAACGCAATTTTCGTTGAAAAGAGTATTAGAGAAATTTGCTAGAGGCGAGGATGGGGATTAGAAAAGATAAAAATGCTTCATTACCATCTCTATACATCATACAACATCTCTTTCTTTCTGGAATTACTAAACTGAAGTTAATGCATTATCAATAAATATTGTGGAGATATTTAAAAATTTGTTACTTTAAATTGCAATGAAAATGCTCTCCTTAACTAACCCGTACGGAATACTAAAAATAACTTCGCAAAATCTTCCGCCTTCTTTATTTTTAAAAATTTTATATACTCAGTACTATAAGATTTTGCGAAATACTATCTTGGTGGAATTAACAAAGAAATTGCCCCAACTTTGATAACGTCCTGTATACAGTTATTTGCGCCATATAAAAGCACAACTGGTGAGTCATATTTCAAAATGATGTCAGAATATAAATTATCCGTTCTCTATTAGAGCTTTGCCAACTCTACATATACCTGTGATTTCCCTCTCGTAGCCTAAAACGATTTTATGAACCATTTGGCATTCGTAATAATTAGTTTTGGATGGGCTTCCATGGAGAACAATGTTTTTGAGTGGTAAATGCTGTTTTATCCATGAAAATTACTAGTTTAAATAGGATTTCTGACCTTTGTGTACTTATAGGATAAAATGTGGCAATTATTGTTAATGAAGGTAAACGATTGTTTTTATGTCTACTCAATGTTCAATATTTACTACCAATATTGAAGCAATAAACAACTCAAACAAATACAGAAATTGCTACAGTCCCAAAGAGGACACTCGGAAAATCTAATTTATTCATTACTAGCTGTGCTCGCGGCTCCGCTCGCGTGGACTTGATTCATTATTATCGTCACTGCTTATTCCTTATGTTACTTAACGTAATAAAATATATCCTATAACCTGGCCAGAGAACATAACATATATATGAATTAAAGAAAAACACGTAAATCGGATAAGTGGTTCTCGAGTGATAAGCGCACTAACGGACAGTCAGACAGAGAGACGTTGCGTTTTATATATATTATATAGATTATTATTATTATTATTATTATTATTATAACCTGGCTAGAGAACATATGTATAAATTAAAAAAAAAAAACGTAAATCGGATAAGTGGTTCTCGAATGATAAGCGCATTAACGGACAGTCAGACAGAGAGACGTTGGATTTATATATATATATATATATATATATATATATATATATATATATATATATATATATATATATATATATATATATATATATATATATATATATATATATATATATATATATATATATTATTATATTCTTTGCTACATTATATTGTTCCATATTTAACGGTTTAAGGATCGTATTACAAGAGAGTGCGCTAGCGACAAACTTTTTTCCTACCTAATTCATTATTATCGTCACTGCTTATTCCTTATGTTACCTAACGCAATTCGAGTAAAATATATCCTATAACTTCGCCAGGGAACATAAGTATGAATTAAAAAAATTTTAAAAATTAGAAAACACATAAATCGGATAAGTTCTTCTCGACAGACAGATAGAGAGACGTTGCATCTTATATATTATAGATTTGCGAATCCCTTGTAGATTGAAAGTTGAAATTTAGGTACGGTTCTATACTGTATGAACTGATTCGAACCATGATTATCAACATTTTAACAGGAACTTCGATACATTTTTATATTTTTCTATGTCAATATTTTTTATGAAAAAATGTGCTCTTTATTGAACACAATTAGATAAGCCATTTTCTAAATAAACTGACTTAAAGCTTACCTTTCACGGCAAAAAACGCACATTATTACATAGAATTTTATTAATTTCGTTCATAAAAATTTTTTACAATTATTGTTAGTCATGTTTCTCCTTACTAAAGAATAGAATATTGAAATTTTATAATTTAATAAAAATAATCATAAAAAAATACAGAACGAGATTAATAAACCATTCCGTGTAATAATGTACGTTTTTTTTTGTCGCTTAATTTAATCTACAAACCAGTTTATCTTGAAAGCGGATGATCCAATCGGGTTTAATAAAGGGCAACTTTTTCCCAAAAAGAATGTGGATTTTTTATGATTTGACAGAAAAATATATATTTCAATGTACAAAAAAGTTAAATCTACGTTTAGCCTTGTGAAAATATTTACAGTTTTAGTATCACGGTTCAAACTAGTGCATGCAGTTTATGACTGTATCTAACTTTCAAGTTTCAATCTATAGTGGTTTCGCAAATAATGAAGACAAACGATTTTCCAAATGTTCCCTTTGAGGGGCTATAGTTGTATGAACGTCTGACTTTGTTTTGATCCAATACACGGGATCCTAAATTATTGACCATACTTTTCGGGACACCCTATATATATATATATATATATATATATATATATATATATATATATATATATATATATCTTTTCGGGACACCCTATATATATATATATATATATATATATATATATATATATATATATAGCTTTAACTTAAAACATCCCCTGTATAACAAAAACTCTTCATAAAATTCAAGAGTACCGCCGAAAATAGATAGACATTGCCTAATTTGACTGCTCCGTTATCAAAGTACACAATCGAAACAACTCGTCTAGTCTTAATCGAATATTCTTTGTCACCTCTAAGTTCGATCTTCTACTTAATTAGAGAATTAAGAGATAAAACGGCTTCTAATAACTTATAACTTGTTATCAGAAGCCAAAATCTACCGGGTTAATGTTCATTTCTTCAAGATAAAATCGAAAAAATTAATTAAGACTTGTTATTTGACACAAAGACTGGTTTTATTGATTTTTAGTAGTTTAATAGCGACTAGAGGTGATTAATATCGGTCTTTCATGTTAATTATAATATAAGTTTTCTACTAGGTAATTTATTATAGCATGTCTACCTTTAAGGTATGTTGTTAGGTTGGAGATATACCGTGTATTAATCAAAATGTGTATTAAGCAGTTAAAAGAGCCAATCTACAAGATTATCGATTATATATCGACCGCACCTCTAACTAGTTTATTTGAAGAGTTAGATATTTCTTCCCGTTTTAGGGTCCTTAAATCGCAAAAAGTCTTCAATTTGATCTGTCTGTCCACCTCTTGAAAAAAAACTCTCCGATGAAATGAAATATCGAGTTCAAATCCTTACACGTATACTACATGAAGTTGTAATGAAACTTATATATCTTGAGAGGTATTATTTTAAAGAAAGAGGGTGAATGTGCCATAGTCGATAAATTTTGTATGGTTTCAATAATATTTTTCCTCACTAGTCAAGCATAAAAGAAGTTATATGGATAGGGTCGAAGATTAGAAGATATGTCCTTTTCATGATTTTTGGAGTCGTGTAATTTGAGAATTATATTATGTTTTTATAAATGTATCACAATTATCATATATATATATATATATATATATATATATATATATATATATATGTATAGGGTTTTATGAAATTCACTGCAAATATTAAAATGGGTGACTCGTGGGGCCTTGTAGAAGCATATTCAATACTTTTTTTTTTTAAATTCGAAAAAAGCTAAGCTAGGTGGTCCATACCTATTTAAAAGTTAACTAATTACCAAGAAAAACTATGGATCTAAACTTGGTTTACTTCAGTGCGCTACTTAGTGCTTATAGTAGGCAATTAGTAGCAATATAAAATACATAAATATCATCAACAATACAAAACAATGGAAAGGCTTCGAGCCACCAGAGAGTCACTGAGGCACGCTTCTCACGTAGTTTTAGCATTTACACTACTTACACCTAAACCAAAAGCAAGCGGTCGATCCGGTATAATAATTTAACCATACACGACCAATTTATAATCATCGTGAAGGCAGCCTATAAGGGCGTCCCTGATTTGTCGGTGCGGTATCGTTTTTCTCGGTGTGCTCAGTATCGATTCATGTCGAACACCTATATTTCAATGAAACCGACCTGACTTGCTCCGCGCCCGTGCTAGTCAGGCATACCGAGAAAAATGATACCGTACCGACAAATCAGGGAGCGGCCTAAGAAGTGGCTTGTTTCCACGTGAAAGTCATTTGACGTTTTTGCTCTCAGCTGTTCATTAAGTTTGTTTACCACAAAGACATGGAGGATGGACTGAGCTTTCCGTATTCTGCCGTAAAGTAAATACGGACGCAAAAGTGTGAGAGAGATAAAGCGAATGTACGGGTACTGTGCCTTGGTTAACAAGCCTACAGAAAAGGGACAGGTATCGGCCGCACAATCGCTTTGTCTCTCTTTAGAGAGTGGTCAATTTTGTGAGGCTGCTGCTCAGTCCATCCTTCATGTCTATGGTTTACCATATATTACCTTTCCAAAATATTGTTCTGAAAAACCTAAATAATTATGTAAAAAAGAAAACCACAACGAAATAGCAAATCAGAACAGCTAAAAAAAAGGTATTTCAATTTATGCCCTAATTAAAAACATTTGAATATTTTATTTTTTTATCGAGGGCCAACTTTGACCATAACAACTGCCAGACTGCTGTAGTGCAAGTAAGTGAAATATTAACAGATAAAATATCGATTCAGCGAGGAGTCTGGCAAGGCTGTCACCTGTTTAATTGTTTAACTTATATTCCTAAGTTATATCTTCAAGAAAGCATTATGGGAACGAAGTGTTGTCTCAACTTTTATATTGAGTCGAGACAAGGACGTGGAAGCAATACACTACTAAGAAGTTAAAAGAATTTGAAATGTGACCCTATCGAAGAATAATAGAAATCCCATGGATAGCCAGGATCACTAATGAGGAAGTTTTGCGAAGGATAGGTCAAGGCACAAAACTTTTGACAAGGTACGAAAAACATCCTACTTAGGTTATGTACTTAGAAATGACAAATATTCACTATTGCAAACTATTGTGCAGGGAAGAGTTGACGTTAGAAAGGGTGTCAGAAGAAAGAAAAAGTCTTGGCTGAGAAACATGAGAAAATGGGCTACCATGAATATATACGAGGCTGGTTTGAAAAGTCCGTGCAGAGTCCGAGAGATGGCACCACCGGCGCGTATCGAGGTCATGTTCAGTAAGTAGCATCTCTTGAATGAACGCACACCAAGTTTCAGCCATATTGGTCTATTTCTTTGTGTTTGGCATTCGTGTGAATCAAGGAAGTCGAGTGATTTTCAAGAAATGGACGAAAAAGAATTTCGTGTGTGGTGATTAAACATTACTTTATGAAAGGCAAAACGCCTCAGGAGACTAAAGAGAAGCTTGATAAACATTATGGTGACTCTGCACCTTCGATTAGAATAGTTTATAAGTGGTTTCAAAATTTTCGGACTGGCCATATGGGCACAAGTGACGCTGGAGGTTCTGGACGGCCTGTGTAGGTTACGACTCCAGAAATCATTGATCAAATCCATGATATGGTGATGGATGACAGAAGAGTTAAGGTGCGTGAGATTGCTAGTGCTGTGAGCATCTCGACCTGAACGGGTACATAATATTTTGCATGAACATTTGGACATGAGAAAGCTATCGGCAAGATGGGTGCCGCGATTGCTCACGCTTGATCAAAAACGGAAGTGTTGCAAGGATGGTTTGCAGCTGTTCCAGAATAATCCGGAGGACTTTAAGCGTCGTTTCGTCACTGTGGATGAAACATGGATACATTACTATACTCCTGAGACCAAACAACAATGGGTTACCAAGAGGGAATCTGCACCAAAAAAGGCGAAGACCGTTCCTTCGGCCGGAAAGGTTATGGCGACTGTCTTTTGGGATTCGCAAGGGATAATCCTCATCGACTATCTGGAAAAGGGTTTTAAAACTATTACAGGTGAATATTATTCATCGTTATTGGACGTTTGAAAACCGAGCTGCAAGAAAAACGCCCGCGATTGGCCCACAAGAAAGTCCTTTTCCATCACGACAACGCACCAGCACACACCTCAGCAGTTGTGGTCGCAAAATTAATGGAAATAGAATTCCAACTCGTTTCACATCCCCCCTATTCTCCAGACTTGGCTCCCTCGGACTACTATTTGTTCCCCAATTTGAAGAAATGGCTGGCGGGACAAAGATTTTATTCAAACGAGGAGGTGATTGCAGACACTAATAGATATTTTGCAGACTTGGACAAATCCTATTATTCGGAAGGGATCAACAAACTAGAACATCGTTGGCCGAAGTGTATAAGCCTAAAAGGAGACTATGTCGAAAATGAAAAAGGTTTACCCCAAACACATAAGTAGTTTTTATTTTTGCACGGACTTTTCAAACCAGCCATATATATATATATATATATATATATATATATATATATATATATATATATATATATATATATATATATACGTATATATATATATATATATATATATATATATATATATATATATATATATATACATATATATATATATATATATATATATATATATATATATATATATATATATATAGATATGTATATATATATAAATATATATATATATATATATATATATATATATATATATATATATATATATATATATATATATATATATATATTCAATTTTTTGGGTTTTATGGTCCTTTTGTTTTAAGGTTAGAGAAATTACATCATGTTCTAGTTAGAAGTTTATTGAAAACGTTTCGCCTAATTTGTAAGAGGAAAATGTATATTGATTGAAAATTTCAATTTTTAGATGAACTGAAGAAGCCTACAAATTAGGCGAAACGTTTTCAATAAACTTCTAACTAGAACATGATGTAATTTCTCTGACCTTAAAACAAAAGAACCATAAAGCCCAAAAAAATTGAAAAAAATATATATATTCATTATCCCAAGGTTCAAGAAAGAATTCAATACAAATTATATATATATATATATATATATATATATATATATATATATATATATATATATATATATATATATTTATATATATTTATATATATATATATATATATATATATATATATATATATATATATATATATTACGTAGGCTGAAAAGTTTTTGGTCTAACACATAGATGTCCATATGATTTTTAGGAAGTACCAACCTTCAAACGATATTTGCCAAAATTTCATGACATTTCAACGATTAGTTTACAAGTGACAGTAATTTTAGTGACGCTACTTTCGATATTTTCAAAACAATGGAAAAAATCAAATGTCGTGTGTTGACTAAACACTTTTGATGGGAAAAAATATCGTTCAAGCAAAGCTAAGGTTGATAAGTACAGATACAAATGATGCTGAACGCTCTGGATGCCCAAATGAGGTGGTTACACCCGAAAACTTCAAAAAAATTCACTGTTTTGGATGACCGTAAAGTGAAATTGCGTGAGATGGCTGACACCCTAAAGATATCAAAAGAACGTGTTGGTTATATTTTGCATGAACATTTGGGCATGAGAAAGCTCTGTTCGAAATGGGTACCGCGTTTGCTCACAGTGGACGAAAAACGACAACGTGTTGATGATTCTGCGCACTGTTTGGACTTGTTTAAGAGCAATAAAAATGATTTTTTCATGCGACATGTGACATTGGATGAAACATGGGTCCACCACTAGACACCGGAATCAAATAGGCTGTCAACTGAGTGCATAGCAGCGATAAAAGCCGCTCGAAGCGACCAAAGACACGAAAGTCGGCTGGAAAGATTTTGGCCTCTGTATTGCGCATGGAATAATTTTCATCGACTATGCTAAGTAGGGAAAATCATCAATAGCGAATATTATATAAAGTTATTGATGCGTTTGAAGGCAGAAATCGCAAAGAAACGGCCTCAAATGAACAAGAAAAAAGTGCTCTTTCATCAAGGCAATGCACCGTGTCACAAGTCAACGGTTAGTATGGCAAAATTGCATCAATTGAAGTTCGGATTGCTTCGTCATCCACAGTATTCTCCAGATTTGGCCCCCAGTGACTATTATCTATTCGCAGACCTCAAAAAAATGCTCGTGGGATAGAGATTTGGCTCCAATGAAGAAGTTATCACCGAAACGAAGGCCTATTTTGAAGGCAAAGACAAATCCTTCTGCAAGAAAGGTATAGAAATGTACCCCACAAAACTAACCCCCTAAGTCACAATTTTCAAAACTAGTTATCCAAATTATAAACTACCTAAAAATTAAATACAGAATGGTTCGCTTTGTGGAGTGAGGAGTAAAAATATTAAATTATATTTTTATTACAATTTATTACTCATAATAATATCGCTCTAAATTATTATCCTCATCCATTTCCGTTAAAAGGTAATTTACCTTCTCTAATCGAACAAAGTCGGCGAAGCAAAACAATTAAACCGCCTTTAATATATGCCATTTATTTATTACCCCACTAACCGGGCAATGCAGGTTTCAGAATTTACGTATTTACCTTAAATGAATTCATTAAAATCACAATGGACTCGGTTTTTTAAAGTTAAAAGGGGTTGTTTTTTCATTAAATGCTTTAAAATCAGGCAGTTTAAACTAAAATAAGGAAAATAAAATAAACACCGAGTACTAATATAATTGGTAAAATACCGTACGTTATCGATTTTAAAGTGCGGAATTAAAATTATAACGGTAATTTTACTCAATATGCTGATGTATTTACCTAGAAAAATTTATTCTTGGTTTAAATCAATAAACTACTGGATATTAGAGCACATCGAATTTTCATGAGTAATTTGAAGCAAGCTAATACAAGAGGCAATTAGACGGTTTTAAAAATTCTCTATTAGAGCCAATATTTATGAAGGAAGCGATAGCGGCCTATTAAAAAACTATATTAATTGTCAGTATAGAGACTGTAAAACTTTTTTGTTTCAGTTTCCTCTTTTTTAGCTTTCCATACGGAACACGTATGGGATCGCTTCGGTGTCCGTCTGTATGTCTGTCACGCCCGATTTTCTCCGAAACTCTTTGTTGAAGTTGAAGTTTGGCACAAATATCGCAAAATCAGAGCCATGTAGTTTTGAATGGTAAATTTTGGCGTAAGGAGTTAGTTTTGGGAGGTGAAATTGGAAGTGAATTTTTTTTTTTAGCAGCATCGAGTTGTGATGTCAAATAAAGCTTATGAAAAGACTAGTTCAAATACTTGCAAGTAGTATAGGTAACGCGCTTCTGGAGCACTTGTCGTACCGACAAACTTTTTCGGTCCGTTACGTTATTTTTTAGCATTGGTTTAAATGGGAGCTGTATTTCTGGAGCACTTGTCGTAACGTTAAACTTTCTCGGTATGTTACGTTATTTTTTGCATGAATTCAGACAAAATCGTCGAATGGTGAAATGTCCCTGGCATTTGAAAAAGCGTCTTTACCGTCCGCATAAGTTGTTTTGTAACAAAATAGGTCCAATACAGGGTGTAACCAAAAAGGCCTTATTGTTTTTTGTGTAAAATGTGTCCAAAAGGTCCTTATATGTTAATGAATGAAGGAATAGGTTGTTTTTTGTTCAAAAGTGGTCAAAAATACCTAAATGAGTGTGTAAAAGGTCCTTATTGGTGTAAATGTGGGTTGTTTTCGTTGAAAACAACCACAACAAAAAAAAATATCTGCTCTCCCCCATATCGAAAAGTACTGATCAAAAAGTCTAGTTTGAGCCAGATTGATTTCTTGGCTATTAGGTAGCTAAGATGCTACAACCATTATACATTACCGACTAAGAAAAAATGTGAAAATACATATTGGGTCTTAAGATATATACATGTCAGGGACCTAATTAACTTAGTCCAGGTAAGGATTTTATTTTATTTGAAAAACAAGTAACACTAATTGCTCAAGTCCGACTTGCACTTGGCCGGCTTTTTTTCTTCAATGTATTCTTCTTCTTTTGATGTAGTTTTTGTAATAATTTTATAGTGACGCAAAAGTATTTGTGTCACTATAATGCGTGCATTTTTTGTAGCTCATTTTATAGGATTGCCTACAGAACACTTATATAAACTCTTTTAATGGTTGTTATTCTAGAAAAAGCACCCTTTAAACATTATTGTAATTTTTGGAAACAGTGAAAAAACGTAAGGTATGCATTCAGGTAATACGGTGACTAGTTTAAAATACAGACTTGATTTTGACTCAAAACAATAAGGTGCTAAATCAGAGGAATATGAAGAATGATTAGTCAGGTAAAAGCTTAATTCGTTTATAATGTGCAAAAACTAACAGCCGTTTGGGAGCATGTGCATTTCCCTGCAAAACAGCACCCCTTTAGACACTTTTCCTAGGCATTGTTCCACAATTTTTGACGAAATTTAGTTAATGATGAAAAGCAATATTCTACAATCACTGCTTTGCCGCGTTCCAAGTAATTTGTAAGACGTATCCCATACTTGTCCAAAAAAAAACAGAGGCAAGAGCTTTTCCTGCTGATTTTTGTAACGGGACTTTTTGTGGCAAGGTGAGCCAGCATGTTTTCACTCTTCCGACTGTTGCTTTTCTAGATAATAATATTGAACCCACGTTTTATCCATAATTACTATTCTATCTAAAAATCGACTGACTGCAAATCGAAATAAAACTGAATTTCGATGAGAAATTAAAACATACATATATAACATTAGCCGTGCCCGCGGCTCCGCTCGCATGGAATTGATTCACTACTGTCGTCACTGCTTATTCCTTATGTTACCTAAGGTAATAAATCTGTCATTATTTCCCCTTATCTCCCATTATTTCTCCTTATCTCCCATTTTCTCTACATAATTTCCATTATCTAGGCTTATCTCTGCTCATCTCCCATTATTTCTCCTTATCTTCCATTATGTCTCCTTATCTCCCATTATCTCACCTTATCTCCCATTATGTAGGCTTATATCGAATTATATAGAACATATGAATAAATTTATAAAAACACGTATATCGGATAAGTGGTTCTCAAGTAATAAGCGCACTAACGGACAGACAGGCAGATAGAGCGACGTTGCATTTTATATATATTATATTCTTTGCAACATGATATTGTTCCATATTTAATGGTTTAGGCAGTGTATTGCAAGAGAACGCGCTAACGGTAACCTTTTTTCCGACTTGATTCACTATTATCGTCACTGCTTATTCTTTATGTTACCTAACGCAATAAAATATATCCTATAACCTGGCTAGAGATCATATGTATGTTTTAAAAAAAAGCACGTAACGCACTAACGGACAGACAGACAGACAGAGAGACGTTGTATTTTATATATATTATAGATAGATAACCTGGCCAGAGAACATAAGTATGAAAAAAAAGCACGTAAATAGGATAAGTGGTTCTCCAATGATAAGCGCACTAACGGACAACTACGAGGTTGGTTTGAAAAGTCCGTGCAAAGTCCGAGAGATGGCACCACCGGCGCGTATCGAGGTCATGTTTAGTTAGTAGCATCTCTTGAATGAACGCACACCAGGTTTCAGCCATATTGGTCTATTTCTTTGTGTTTGACATTCGTGTGAATCAAGGAAGTCGAGTGATTTTCAAGAAATGGACGAAAAAGAATTTCGTGTGGTGATTAAACATTACCTTATGAAAGGCAAAACGCCTCAGGAGACTAAAGATAAGCTTGATAAATATTATGGTGACTCTGCACCTTCGATTAGAACAGTTTATAAGTGGTTTCAAAATTTTCGGACTGACCATATGGGCACAAGTGACGCTGAACGTTCTGGACGGCCTGTGGAGGTTACGACTCCAGAAATCATTGATCAAATCCATGATATGGTGATGGATGACAGAAGAGTTAAGGTGCGTGAGATTGCTAGTGCTGTGGGCATCTCGACTGAACGGGTACATAATGTTTTGCATAAACATTTGGACATGAGAAAGCTATCCGCAAGATGGGTGCCGCGATTGTTCACGCTTGACCAAAAACGGAATCGTGTGAAGTGTTGCAAGGATGGTTTGCAGCTGTTCCAGAAGAATCGGAGGACTTTAAGCGTCGTTTCGTCACTGTGGATGAAACATGGATACATTACTATACTCCTGAGACCAAATAACAATCTACACAATGGGTTACCAAGGGGGTATCTGCACCAAAAAAGGCGAAGACTGTTCCTTCGGCCGGAAAGGTTATGGCGGCTGTCTTTTGGGATTCGCAAGGGATAATCCTCATCGACTATCTGAAAAAGGGTAAAAACTATTACAGGTGAATATTATTCATCGTTATTGGACCGTTTGAAAACCGAGCTGCAAGAAAAACGCCCGCGATTGGCCCACAAGAAAGTCCTTTTCCATCACGACAACGCACCAGCACACACCTCAGCAGTTGTGGTCGCAAAATTAATGGAAATAGGATTCCAACTCGTTTCACATCTCCTTTATTCTCCAGACTTGGCTCCCTCGGACTACTATTTGTTCCCCAATTTGAAGAAATGGCTGGCGGGACAAAGATTTTATTCAAACGAGGAGCCTCGTATTATCGTCACTGCTCATTCCTTATGCTACCCATCGTAATAAAATATAGCCTATAACCTGGCCAGAGAACATATGTACGTTTTTAAAAAAAAGTACCTAAATCGGATAAGTGGTTCTCCAGTGATAAGCGCACTAACGGAGAGACAGACAGACAGACGGAGATACGTTGCATTTTATATATATTATAGATGTAATAAAATATATATCTATAACCTGGCCAGAGAACAAATGTATGAATTTAAAAAATCACGTAAATCGGATAAGTGGTTCTCGAAGGATAAGCGCACTAACGGACAGACAGACAGACATACAGAGAGACGTTGCATTTTATATATATTATAAATATAGATTATTATTATTATTATATAACCTGGCCAAAGAATATATGTATGAATTTTAAAAAAGACACGTAAAATCGGATAAGTGGTTCTCGCGTGATAAACGCACTAATGGACAGACAGACAGACAGAGAGACATTGCATTTTATATATATTATAGATTATAGATATTCTTTGCTATATAATTTTGTTCCATATTTAATGGTTTAGGCTGTGTATTGCAAGGGAACGCGCTAGCGGCAAACTTTTTTCCGACTTCATTCACTATTATCGTCACTGCTCATTCCTTACGCTACCTATCATAATAAAATATAGCCTATAACCTGGCCAGAGAACATATGTATGTTTTTTAAAAAAAAAGTACGTAAATCGGAATAAGTGGTTCTCCAGTGATAAGCGCACTAACGGACAGAGAGACAGGCAGATAGACAGACAGAGAGACGTTGAATTTTATATATATTATAGATAATATAAATACTCATATAGTTTAATTTAAAGTGAAGTAGGATACTCTATTAAAATTAATTTCGTATAAAGTAGGTTTTAACTAACTTTGAAGAGCGTATTACAGTCTATCAAGTAAGAATGTGACCGGTAGTATTCTTGAAAAAATGTGTTTGCCAGCAATGTATTCTTTGGTATGCTAACAAGGAAGCAATTACTTTAGTAAGTTATCCAATGGCCTCCTGCATCAATAATCGCCTGGCATCTTCGAGGCATGCTGAATCTCGCGAGACAAGTGAATCAAAGTCCTCTAAGCTTCCTATTTAGGAGGGACCAAAACGTTTTCACTGGGGCTGGCGTCCAGCGAGTGTGAGGGCCACTCTAGTATCTTATCGTGGACCCAAGCGAGCGGCTTCGCGACGGGATTTTCGCCCAGCAAAAGTTTCTTCAACGTGCTTCGGAATTTGACATCATGAGCACGAAGATGTTGTCGAATAATCTCATGGGACGCGTTCAAACCCGATTTTTTAAATTTTACTGCTCCTTGACGCAGCGGCAATTTCGAGTCCTGTGAAAACAAAGACACGATTCGGACTTTCGAAATGACTTTGCCTATCGAGACACGTTTTAGCAAGTCGTCGACAGAGTTTCCCTCTACCGATTTTTTGTTGAATCGCTAGAATCGCACCTACTAAAAAATGAATTATCGCGGACACGTTCTTATTTGACAGAGTGTAAATTCCTGCAAGACAATATTTATGCAAACAGTGAAACCAAAATTATATTGTTTATTTTAAAATGAAAGAAATATTTGTCGTATTTCCATATTATGATTTTCTTAATTCATTTAGAAGGAATCCTTATTATTATTGATTGAATGCAAGTTACCTTACTTCCAGACAATATTATTTTACGTATGCATCAGCAGAAATACAGCTAATTTATTAAAGGTAACTGAAACTCGTTTTAATATAACAAGAGCAGTTTCACATTTGGACAGCTCCAAACAATAATACTTCGCCTATGTTCTATTTTCGATTAAAAGTTTGTGGTTTTTTTCCCACAGTCTGGTGCACCCTAAAGCGATGTTAAGAAATATTCATGAACAGGGATGGAATCACTCCTCTAACTAGTTTTTTAGTGTTCCATACGGAACACTGATAAGATCACTTCGGTGCCGACTGTCTGTCTGTTACACCCGATTTTCTTCGAAACTATTTGACATAAAAAGTTGAAAATTTGGCCCTAATATAGGAATTGATGGCGTCATTATAGCCGTGTAGTTTTGAAAATTAAATTTTGCTACTCACCACATCAGAAATGATTGAAAAAATCCACGAAATTATCGGAGAGTGCAAGTACGCAACGGATGCAGAACATTTTAATGACTCGTTTGGATATGAGAAAGCTTTCAGCAAGATGGGTTCCGCGATTGCTTACAATTGACAATAAGAACGAACGTTTGCCAACTTCAAAAGAATGTTTGGTATTGTTAAAGCTCAATCGGAATGATTTTTAGCATCGAATTATAACTGTTAATGAAACTGGATCCATTACAGCATACCAAAGACAAAAAAATAGTCCAAACAGTGGGTTTTCCGTGGCGATCTAGCGCCGAAGAAGGCTAAGGCCAACCAAATCATGATCATAGTGTTTTGGGGTTCACGCGGCATAATCCATGTAAATTACCTTGAAAGAGCAAAACGATTAATGGAGTGTATTATGTCAAATTATTTGATCATTTTAGCCATGCTGTGAAAGAAAAACATCCGCATTTGGCGCACGTGTGCACACTTGTGTCATCGCCATGACAAAATTCCGTGAGTCAGGATACGAATTGCTTCCGCATGCCAGATTTAGCTCCCAGCGATTATTTCTTGTTTCCGAATATTATTTGACTCAGACGATGAGGTGGTTGCTGAAACAAATGCCTATTTTGAGAGATTGGCGAAATCGTATTTTTTAGATAGGATATAAAAGATAAAAAAACGTTGTACTAAGTTTATCGAGCTAAAAGAAGACTATGTTGAAAAATGAAATAAAATTTACACATAAAAATGTTTTTTTTCTTGTCAAGGTCAGGTACTTATCGTACAACCCTCGTAATTACAAAAATAAATATTTTACTGGCACATCGTTCTATTGGTTAACAAGTTATTTGTTTGAATAGCATACGCCCTTTCTAAAGAATACCTCTGCTACTGGTTACGATATGTATATTTATTCAATTAACTGCTTTACCTGCTCCGTGAACACATATTTGATTTTTTAAAAAGGAAAGTAAACAAAAATGAATCTCAAAAAGAAAACAAATTATAAACTGGGGGGTGTATAAGTTGGTTAAGCACAAAAAATGTTCTGGGAATACTAAATTGTTGAACAATATTGATTTTATTGCGACCCTTTGTTATCAAAGGATAAATTTACTACTTAATATTCTTTAAAAAACTTCCTAAATTAGTTGAAGGGCTGGTAAAAAAGCAAGCAGTTATTTTTAGTATTTATTTTTCGATCGTTTCCATGGGGTATGACAAATTGATCAAACTTTGGTGTATAATTTTTTCCTATTTGTTTTTCCTTTGCGAGAGACCGTATATATATAGGGTCAATATTATACTAAAGTACATAACAGACCATAAAAAAAAATTTAAAAATTTGTCAAGGAACCTAAATTTGAGTACGGAATTTAGAAGAATAATGATGGTAATTTGTCTGTTTAATTTTAACATACTTATCGTTGATAGTTCGAAAATTATATTCTATAAATCATTATCATCATCATTAGCCTATTCTGTCCATAGTGGGATGTAAGCCTCCACAAATTGTCTCCACTGAGCCCTGTTGTTTACCCTTTGCAACCACTCGTGTCCCGCTAATCATTTTATGTCGTCCGTCCATCTTGTCTGTGGTCTATCTCTGCATCTTTTATGTTCTCTGGGCCTTCATTCAACCATACGGCGTGTCTATTTAATATCATTCATCCTTGCGATATGTCCAGCCTAGTTCCACTTTAACATACATATTCGTTGTATTACTTCTGTCACTTTTGATCTTCTTCGTATCTCGATGTAGGAATACGATCTTGAAGTCTAATATTTAGCATTCTCCTCCCCATTGCTGTTTGGGTTACCTGAAGTTTATATATACTTTTTTTAAAGCCCATGTTTCAGTGCCATATATTAATACCGGCAGTACATATTGATCGAACACTCAGGCTTTTATTGTATTTGGGATATCCAATTTTAATGTACATAATAACCTGAATATTTGCACCTTTCTTATTCTGTCACCTTCTATTAACAGTTCCTGGCTGTTATCTTCAGTTTCATTGTTCCAATATTTGGTTTTGGTGAAGTTTATTTTTATACCTATTTCTCGCGAGTTGTTATTTCTATATCTATAAATAATGTCGTTATACTGTGAACCATTTCTTTTCAAGCAAATTGAACAGTAAAATTATTGATTGTTGGCATGACATCGTTTTTGTGATGGACGACATTTTTTTCTATTTTCTTTTAATTTTTTAGTGGAACAAGAATTGATAGTATAAATATTAAATATGATTTATATCCTACAGAAGGCAATTCATTGATGTGAAATCTGGACCACGTAGAGGCAAACTTATAGAACCTCTCTTGAAAATCAATTATTTGGGGAATATTTCTCTAGGGACTAGCTAAGGTATATTTAAATTTTATGGTATCTACTCATCGTACTGAAACCAGGTTCTCTGGTTATAACCATCCAAATCTCGAAAGCAGGGGCAATGAAGAAATTAATGGTTGTTATTCTACCTCTGTAATCTTCAAAGAATCACGTGCCAACATTGCAGCTCAAGTGGACACTTTAAGAGAATGTAAAAGCCTTTTATGCTCTAGTTTCTGCTTTTTTCGTACTCCAGTAAGGGTAATTCTATTTACTACCGTAGCCGCGTGAAAATGTGCTTCATTCGAAAAAAAGATGCTGTTTTATTAACCGAGGTCAACAGAAGATCTTCTAACTTATGTCCCTCATATTTGTAACAACGAGCGATTGCTTAGATATATCTAAAGCATTTGACCATATTTGACGGATTATTGCTCTGCTCTCGTATGGAGAGGTTTTGTTTAACCCCCGTATTTCCTCAGAGAGCGTTCTGTACGAGTGACATACGTTCACTTTAAACGCCGGTGTGCCCCAAGGCTCAATTCTTTCTTCTACTATCTTTTCTCTTTAGATTAACAATCTGCTGGAAAAGACCAGGAATCCAGTCTGTCAGGACTATGTTTCCCACCTAATACAAGTTGGAGTGATTTAAAATCTAAGTAAATCGCTTTTACGCACACGCGTCTCTCCTGTATCATCTTAAGCCTTTCCCTGCGCGTGTGCAGCATCTATAAAAAGTTAGCCCTCTGAGCAATATCAGTTGGCGTTAATTACTCGCAAAATTATTGCTTTTGAATAACTTTCGCACAGAAGAAGCAAATTTCGTTTGCGCCATAAACCAAATAAACTTTACCTTATTCATGGGACACCCGTTATTTATTTTAAATTCCACAACGTACGTACTTCCAGTTAGTCTATCGATCCAGTGTAATACCACGGCTAGAATCAACTAACTGAAATTAAATTGTGAAATGCAACTTTCGGTGCATTTCACTGGATGCGAAGCATTTGTAAGAAACAATAACGATTATTGTGAGTAAAAAGTATTTGTTATGGATTGCTTGTGGCTATGTAACTGAATGTATTGCCTCGATCAACCTTAATATCCACGTAAATATATATATAATATATATATATATATATATATTATATATATATATATATATATATATATATATATATAATATATATAAAATACGTCTCTCTGTCTGTCTGTCTGTCGTTAGTGCGCTTATCACTGGAAAACACTTATCCGATTTACGTACTTTTTTTTTTTTAAAAAACATACATATGTTCTCTGGCCAGGTTATATAGACAAGGCGAAATCGGCGCCATCGTTGGAAAAAATTTTCTAATTGAATTTTTTTTCATAACCTTCTCCAGGAGATGCCCCTGAAAGAGGATCAACATGTTGCCGGGCGGTAACCTGGTCCGAATTTGTTTAAACAAATTTTTTTTAACAAAGTCCAAAAATTGAAATTTTCGCCCCGGAACAAGTTTTTTTAGGTAAATTGGACCATTTGAACAAGAAATGTCTCTTGTGAATTTTCTCTAAAATGCGCCGTTTTCGAGATATCGGCGATTTTAGGTGCGAGAAAACGCGAAAATGGCCACTTTCACCTCCAAATATCGGGGTCAAAAATTAAAATTTTCAATGTTGCCAAGTGTCCAAATTAAAGTTTGAGATCTCCTCTACAAATTACCGTAGGAAATATTGCAATATCTTCATTTTTAAATATTGTTTTTTAACAGTTAACAAATTGCGTTCGAGCGCCCGCGGCTGCATCGAAACTGTATACATAGATATATACGCAACGCCGTACGTAGGCGCACGGAACTGTATACGCACTGCGATGCTCTATAAAGCTTTGTTTCTTGATTTCTTATTAAAATTAATATATTTGAAAAGTATGTAAAAAATATTTATTTATTAAAGAATAATTGTTATATCAAATTTAATTATTATAACAAATGAATATAAATAAAAATTCAATATTCGATTAGGATGGTAGAAGAATTAAAACAATTTTATGAAATATAACTTATATATATTTAATAGAATTTTCGCAAATATTTAAATTACACCCACACATGAGTATACAACTTACGTTGTTGCTTTTGCAATTACATGCATTAGTTTTACAATTTTTTGTATATTTACATTGCCTAATTAACGAATCTGGTATCGAATTTTTTAACATGAATTTGGGTAACAATTCACCTGTTTCTATAGTGTAACCAAATTCTGTTGCATCTAAATGTCGATACCGAGAATACAATGACATTTTCCATATGTACGTTTGTAGTGAAATCGTGAAATGTGCAATTTTAAAGCATCGGATGTACATGGAATTTTTCCAAAATTAATACCCATCCCACAAGAACGTTTCTAAAATTATTTGTCTAGCATTATCTGCTGTTTCTCCAGCTTTATTCAAAATTTTCAAATACAATTTTTCTAATGCATTGAATTCCATGGCATTTAATTGTAAGCCAGTACAAGTGGGGTTAATGCATTTTGAGTATCTAAATCAAAGACTAAATCTAAAGCTTTATTTTTAGTACCTACTTTACTAGTAGTATCACAGCCTGTAAACGCATGTAAAGCAGGCAAAACTTGACAAACTTGACTAGTTAAATATTCAGCAGCTACATTACAAGACAATAATCTTGGCTTCTGACCAACTACTTTAAAATACAATCCTGTACAACTAATTAATTTGAAAAAGCTCCAATAATGAATTGCTAATATAAAAACGTCGGTATCAACGGAATGAATTATTATTTCAGAATTATAAGGTAACATATATCGAGCATGACAAAATATCCTTGTATCAGCCTCTAAGTGATTGTTTTCTAACTCAATAATTTCATGTATATTATTTCCCTGTATACAATAGCACTTTTCAATGTTATAGAATCCACCTGATATTATTAATTGTTGAGTGTGACTTAATGCAACGTAATTTACAGCATTATTAGATAAATATTGAACCAATTGAAACTTATTATTTGTATTCATCATTAAAGTTTTAATATTTTTTGGAATTTTTGTATCACAGTTTTGAATAAATATATTCGCGCCTACGTACGGGCGTTGCGTATATATCTATGTTATGTATACAGTTTCGATGCGGCCGCGGGCGCTCGAACGCAATTTGTTAACTGTTAAAAAACAATGTTTAAAAATAAAGATATTGCAATATTTCCTACGGTAATTTGTAGAAGAGATCTCAAACTTTAATTTGGACACTTGGCAACATTGAAAATTTTAATTTTTGACCCCAATATTGGGAGGTGAAAGTGGCCATTTTTCGCGTTTTCTCGCACCTAAAATCGCCGATATCTCGAAAACGGCGCATTTTAGAGAAAATTCACAAGAGACATTTTTTGTTCAAAATGGTCCAATTTCCGGGGCGAAAATTTCAATTTTTGGACTTTGTTTAAAAAAAATTTGTTTAAAACAAATTCGGACCAGGTTACCGCCCGGCAACATGTTGATCCTCTTTCAGGGACATCTCCTGGAGAAGGTTATGAAAAAAAATTCAATTAGAAAATTTTTTCCAACGATGGCGCCGATTTCGCCTTGTCTAATAGGCTATATTTTATTACGATAGGTAGCATAAGGAATGAGCAGTGACGACAATAGTGAGTGAAGTCGGAAAAAAGTTTGCCGCTATCGCGTTTCCTTTCAATACACAGCCTAAACCATTAAATATGGAACAATATTATGTAGCAGAGAATATCTATAATCTATAATATATATAGAATACAATGTCTCTCTGTCTGTCTGCCTGTCCATTAGTGCGTTTATCACGCGAGAACCACTTATCCGATTTACGTGTCTTTTTTTAAATTCATACATATATTCTTTGGCCAGGTTATATAATAATAATAATAATAATATTCTATACCTATAATATATATAAAATGCAACTTCTCTCTGTCTGTCCGTTAGTGCGCTTATTCCTCGAGAACCACTTAGCCGATTTGCGTGATTTTTTAAATTCATACATATGTTCTCTGACCAGGTTATAGATATATATTTTATTACATCTATAATATATATAAAATGCATCGTATCTCTGTCTGTTTGTCTGTCTGTCTGTCCGTTAGTGCGCTTATCACTCGAGAACCACTTATCCGATTTACGTGTTTTTTTTAATTCATACATATGTTCTCTGGCCAAGTTATATAATAATAATATATATAAAAAAAAACGCAACGTCTCTCTGTCTGTCTGTCCGTTAGTGTGCTTATCATTCGAGAACCACTCATCCGATTTACGTGTGTCTTTTTAATTCTTAATTTAATATATATCAAAAAAAATCTATAATATATATAAAACGTAACGTCTCTCTGTCTGTCTGTCTGGCCATTAGTGCGCTTAGCACATAAGAACCACTTATCCGATTTACATGTTTTTTTTTATAAAATACAAAGGGAATAAACAGAGACAAAATGCTAATATGTAGGAAAAATGATGGAAATTTAGCAGAAAGGCTGAATCGATGGGCGGAATACTTTAAAGAAACATTAAATGGAGATAAAAATGAGGAGTTGAATGAGAAATAGGAAGCAAAATTAACTGAAGGGCAGGAGGGAAAAAAAATAAGAGAAATACTCAGAACCCAAAAAAAAATAAGGCCCCGGGTGGAAATTGTATAACAGTAGAAATGATAAAAGCTGGAGGAGTAGATCTGGAAAATGAAATATGCTGGTTGGTGCAAGAAATATGGGAAACAGGAAAGATGCCAGTGAGCTGGAGAGAGTCGTTTATTTGTCCAATATACAAAAAAGGGGAAAAAAACTATATGTGCTAATTATATACCAATAGCCTTACTGGATGTCGTGTACAAGATAGTAGTGGTGACTATCAAAAACAGACTAGAAGAGAAAGCCGAGTCTATTCTGGGAGAGTACCAATAGTTCGGTTACAGACCAGATATTTTCGATTAAGGTAATACCTTAGAACAAAATTTGGTACTACACTTGGTCTTTGTGGATTTCAAAGAAGCATATGACTCTGTAAATAGAGAAAGACTCTACAAGATAATAGAAGAACTTAAAATTCCAAGTAAACTGATGCGCATGATGAGAATGACCCTGAATGATACAGAAACTAGAGTGTTGGTTGAGGGCAAAGTATCAGACAAGTTTAAGGTGAAGAGAGGATTAAGACAGGGGGATCCCGTGTCGACATGTCTATTTAATTTGGTACTAGAGAAGATTATCCGGGAGTCAGAAATAAAAACAAATGGAACGATATACCAACAAACCTGCCAATGCTTGGCCTATGCTGATGATGTAGCAGTAATTGCAAGAGCAAAAGAGAACCTCAAAAAAGCCATAAGTAGGATAGAAGAAAGGGGAAGGATGAGGGGACTAAAGATAAATGAGGAAAAAACAAAACACATGGAAATTACAAAGAAGAAGGATAATAAAAACAACAAAAGTTTAGATATAATAAACAACTTAGGGAAAAGATATATGTTTGAAAAAGTAGACAAATTTAATTATCTGGGAGTAACACTAACAGAGAGTGGACAAGAAAGGACGGAGATCCAAGAAAAAATAGCGAAAGGACAGATATGTTTGGGGGCAATGAATCCAATATTGAAATCAAAGAATGTATCAAGAAAAGCGAAAGAAAACATATATGCGACAGTTGTCAGACCCACGGTGACATATGGATGCGAAACGCGAAACTGAATGCAAGAGAAAAGGAGACGTTGGAGGTGTGGGAAAGGAAAACTTTGCGAAGAATCTATGAAGGAAGGAAAGAAGAGGGACTGTGGAGAAAAAGAACAAACTACGATTTAAAATGCCTATATACGTTATCCCTTATAAGCCAAATCATAAGAAGCCAGCGATTAAGATGGTTGGGACACGTGGCCAGGATGAAGGAAGAAAGACAGGCAAAGCAAGCCCTAATAAGAGGAGTGGTTGGAAGAAGAGGCAAGGGTAGACCTCTACCTACATGGATTCAGGCAGTAAAGCAAGATCTGGAGTTGATGGGAATCCCGCACTGGGAAAAGCTAACAGGAGACAAAAAGAAGTGGAGACGAGTATGCAACCAAGCCATGGGCCTCTAAGGCCTCTCGAGCTATATAATAATATAAATATAACGAATAAGCAGTGACGATAAAGATAAATCAAGTCCACGCGAGCGGAGCCGCGGGCACGGCTAGTATATATAAACCAAAGTATTGTTTTTTTTAGACACATTTTTTTGGGTTCCACTATATGTTAGGAATAAGCTCTTCAAAAAATATTAAAATTTAAAGGTCGTTCAAGCCCGTTTTTAATGTTCCGTACGGAACACTTACAAGATAACTTCGGTGTCCATCCGTCCGTCTGTCACACCCGATTTTCCACGAAAATAGTTGAAATTTGGTATCTACTAATATATGAATTGATGGCATCATCAAAGCTGTGTAGTTTTGAAAGTTAAATTTTGACTTAAGGAGTTAGTTTTGGGTGGTAAAATCGGAAGTGAAAAAAAAAATTATTTATTAGGTCTTCGAGTAGGGGTGTCAAATGAAATCTTGTAAAAGCACGAGTACAAAAATATATAACATATAATGTAATACTTGCGCACACTTCTCTTTGTATTATTTTTTAAAAATCGCGAAGTGGCGCTGTCCCCCCTTATCTCGAAAAGTACTGATCGAAAAATTTTGAAAGAATTCTGGAATATTCTCCATAAGGTGTAGATTGAACGAAAATTATCACGAGTTAATTTAATAACTTATCTGGTATATAAAAAAACGAAAATTTCAATGTCATCAGTTTTCAACAAAGATCGGAAACAAGCTTTGTTGAAAATTCATTTGGGGTGTGTTTTGTGAAGTCACTGATCATTACCATAACAAAAAATTTTATTTTACAAGCAATCAATGTACGGAACACTTTCCGCATTATCTCCCATAATCTCGAATCCTCCCGTTATACAGGGGCTTATATCTCTTTATCTATCATTATTCATGCCATTCTCCAAATATTTCTCCTTATCTCCCAGGATCTCCAACTTTCCCATATTATAAAGGCTTGTATATTGCATTTTCTGTCATTTTTCCGCATTATCTCCAATTATTTCGCCTTATCTCCCATAATCTCGAATTCTCCCGTAATACAGGGGCTTATATCTCTTTATCTATCATTATTCAAGCCATTCTCCAAATATTTCTCCTTATCTCCCAGGATCTCCAACTTTCCTATATTATAAGGGCTTATATGTTGCATTTTCTGTCATTTTTCCGCATTATCTCCCATAATCTCGAATTCTCCCGTAATACAGGGGCTTATATCTCTTTATCTATCATTATTCAAGCCATTCTCCAAATATTTCTCCTTATCTCCCAGGATCTCCAACTTTCCCATATTATAAGGGCTTACGTTCAACTTGCACTTGATCGGTTATTTACCCGGGTGTCACATTTTTTTAAGCAACAGAGGTTAAATTCGACAAAAAACTGTATTTTGAGCTTTTATTATGCTGTTGAAGTGTATATTTATATATGTTTTTGAATCCTCTGAACATTAAGTATTTGGCCCTTACTATCTTACTATAGTATAACTTGAGTAATCAACAAAAGTATCTAACGAAATGTAAAAAAAAGCATTATTGTCGTATTTTATCGATTAGGACGGGCTCTATAAGAAGTTGGGACTGATTTTTTTTATAATATAATATACTTTCGAGGTCTTTGAACACGGTGCCATTAGTGGTTTCACCGTTACTGTAAGTATAATTCGAGTTATCAACAAAAATAACCAACCTTATTCGTAAAAAAATGCACTTATTACGTATTTTATGGATCAGATCGGGCTGGAATGGACTCTATAAAAATACTGTACGAAAAGAAAAACTGTATTATAATAATTTTTATTATACATATATTCAACTATTGATTTGAGGAAAAAAATGTTTTCTGGATTGCCCAATAATAAAATTATTGGATATTGGAAAACACCTAATATATGATTTGAGGTCTGAGAATGACATTTTTGTATCAACATGATATTTAATAAAAAAGATACTTTTTTCTATAACTCTATCATCTACCTAAAAATATCTTAGGCGGCACGTTGGATAGTTACTCTAAAGTGATACGGTCTAATTGCAAGAATCACAATTTTTGTAGACTGATCAAAATAATGTTTTTTGTAGGTTATAATGTTCCAGGCAAGCCGTTTTTAACAACTTTTTATTAACTCGATTACTCTTACCAACTCGATCAATTACACGCCACTAAATATTGCAATCTCGGCTCGGAAAATAATAAATTAAAAAAAAAACTTTACAACGTGACTGTCGTCTTTCTTGAGAAGGCAATGGTAAGCCACCCGTAGTATCATGCCTAGAATTCACACTTTGGCCGTTCTGAACGGCATTAAACTGTAGTTCCCTTTGTCTGTGGAACACTTAAACAGACATCAACCACAGACAAACGCGAGACGGTGGCCTACGTCCGTATCGGATATGGCCCTTCAAGAAGACGAAAGTTTGCATCTAAATTAAAAAATCTATTAGGAGATGTTAAATAAGTAATTATTTACTGTGCTCTGTATTCTTCGTAAATATATTTATATTACTTTTATTATGTTGAGGGGAGATAACTCTGCGTGCGCTTTACTCCTCGTGACCAGACGATTGAATATACAATTATTCATATTTAGTTAATAAAATGCAACTGTAGAAGGGAATTGCAGATCCGAGCGTTTGGAATCGTTTTTTTTGTCTTTTTTACATGCACTTTAGCTCATTTCCAGCCCAAAGAAAGTATTCTTTTTCTGTAGGATAAATTAAAAATCTACAAAAACTGTTAGTTCTCTGGCACATTTTTTGACTACGACGACAGTTATTTCACAAGCACCAGATAGTGTTTTGGTGTCTAATGTCGTTAAAATATGTTTTATGGATGGTTTTTCCAGAGTGGAGTGGAAAGCTGAGTTTAACTAATAGGTTTGATTTCATCGTCATTCAATAATGTTAATGGATTTATATATCAATAACTTTTTCTTTTTGTAATTCTAGTCTTTTATGGTTTTAAAACTCATAACATGTATGTACGTGTATATATCGAAGTTCCTGTTTTTTCTAGAAACTCATCTTGAATAATAAATTACCTCTAAATTTTGTTGACCATCTGTATAAAACGACTTTGTACAGATTACCCGGATATAAAATCTGAACATCTGCCCTATGAGCACTAACAAAAATTTATAAAACCTGGCGTCTACGATTATAATTGTATCATTTATTCTCATTCTCAGTTTTGCTCAGCTAATCGATTCCATTTTAATCTAACCCCTTTTTGCATTCACATTTCAAAACCCGCTCAATAAATAAAAGAAACTTTAGAAACTAAAAAACAAAAGCTTTATACCACTAATAATTACCCTCTGAAACTTTTATTTTACTTTGCCCCATAAAACAAAAGACGAATGATGCAACTATATCTCACCCCTCCTGAACGTGAGAGAGCAAGACGGCCGTTAATGATTCCTGTTAAAACAAATGAAAGTTTGAGTTTCGATTGCACTTTTGCCAGATTTACAATTTTTTAGGTAATTTATGTGATTTAACGTTTCAAAAGTCGGTGGCGATTAGTTCCCTCGTTTTTTATTCTTAAAAATTAATTTTAACAACTCTTCAAATAAACATATGTAATATAGCATCATAAAGTGAAATCTGCAGAAAATAGCTACTCTCCTCTGCCCAATTTGATTTTATCCGTTTTCGCTGTTTCATGGGCAATTCCTTAAACAGGTTTCGATCCCCTGAAATCCGACTCTGCTTCCGTCTTTACTAATCGGTCTGCAAATTTATTTCCCCCAAGCCTCGTATGTCCCATGATTCAGATGAGATAGACTTCGCTCACACTTCCTAAGCTGCTAACTAGTTTTTGATAGTTACATACCATTTTGGATATGCAGCATTTGTCACCAAAGGTTTTAAGTTCTGCCAGAGAATATTTTTATTTTTCTTCAATATAAAGCGAAATCTGCAGACATTACGTAATTAAATTATTAGTACAGTCCGTGTAGAACTATGAAGCTTACTTTATTTCTAGATACCGCTTTTCCGACATTACTTAATCTCCATGTTATCGGTCTACAACAAACAGAAAGAAGTGTTCATATTTTCTGTATTCTCACCTTTTAAATCCTAAATATTAGGAAGTAAAGAACAAAAAATAGAGTCGACGAAGAACATTAATCTCTGGTTTCTCTAATAAAATAAATTAACTTGGCAACAATGTGATGTTATCTGGCTCCAAAATTAAGGTAGCTAGGAGGAAAAACAATAGCAAAGCTCTTTTGTTTTCTTATGTGTCGAGCTTCAACAGTTTTTAACATCCCTCTTTCATTTTAAGTGCACTATGCAGTGCCGTGTAGTATTTTTTGGGTTATAAACCCAACTTTGGACGTTCACGTTTATTACTAATGTTCGTTGTGGGAACATCGATAATTTTTAATATTGTGGCCAATACTTCACTGTTAACACATGGCTAGAAAGGCGTCTGTCTCCCAAAACCAATTACAACCATTTTGGTAAATTATATCCCTGTATCACAAGAATGTCTGTAGTGTTGTAGAATTTTAATTTTTAAAAATGTAAAAATTCAACATGAACATTTTATTGCAAAATAGTTCCTAATCTATGACAAAAAGATACATAAATTGATTTTATGGGTCAGTTTAGGTGTTATTTTTTTTTTTAATAATTTGTAGTTGTAATTATACCTACTAATTATTGTAAAAACAGTGTCAACAGTTGTATAATGAACCGCTAGTTTAGTTTTCCGTCTGTTGTTGTTAAAACAGAGAGCTTATATGCAGACACTGGCTATTCAAATAAAAAACTACAATTTTTTTAATTTGTGGGAGTCATAGTGTTAAACAGGAATTGTTTCTAAAGAAAGACTCCAAGTTGCTTCGTTATGTTTTTTTTTCCAATCAGCACACTGCATTATTGCTGATTATTTATTTATTTATTAACGAGCAAACCCATTTTATACATAGTTTCTTTAGAAATTATAATAATACAACAATTATAACAATACAACAACAGCAGCAAATATCCTCACAGAACTCAGTGGACTATCAACAGTTCTTTTTTTAAAAGTTTTAAAGAGATTAAAAAAAAATCAAGTTACGTTTCACCGGCGCCATTAGCGATTCTAGTGATCGGTGAGAATAGGCCATAGTTACCTCTATAGTACTTTGGGGCGAAGAGTGAGTGGTCCCTTGTTGCTCTTTTTTTTTATGGGTCTAGCACACGTGCTACAGGGAAGTTCCTAAAGCGCTCCAGGAGCGGCATGTGTGCGGAGAAAGTCATTCACGTTGTTCTTGAATCGCTGTAAATTGTACTCGGTGGAAAACACAGCCCTGGGCAAATTATTCCAAAGGGATAATGTTCTCCATATCAAAGACTGCTTGAAAAGCGTTGTACGCGGAGTAACAAGCTGAACCTCATACGGATGTGAAGTATTAGCCCGACGTGTATTTCTAACATGCACCGCTCAAGGAGGAATTAAGCGGGTTACATCCTTCGAACACTTTCCATAAAAATACTTGTAGAACAGACTCAAGTCGCCAACTATTCTTCGATGTTCCAGCGAATCAAGGCCGCCGGTCAGTTCCGGGCCTACGGGCTCTTGGCTCTTGGTGGAACGTGGAAATTTTTTGAACTCAGAAAATCGGAGGAGTCTATATGACCATTTACAAGTCGAAATAAGAAACAGATATCACCAACTTTCCTACGTCTTCAAAGCGATTGCAGCTGGAGTCTTCGCAGTAGGTCCCCATAGGCAGTGATGTTCCACTTAAATTTGTAAGAAACATATCTAGCATACTTCTTCTGTACCATTTCAATACCATCAATATGTATAGCATATGAAGGCGACCATCCACATGACAGATACTTTACACAAGATCCTAGCAAGGCCTTATACAAAATATTCATGCCGTCTACAGTCTGGAAATCCCTAGTATGTCTACAGTCTGGAAATCCCTAGTATTCCCACAGACGAAGCCAAGGAGTTTTAAACATTTATTAGCAATAAAGTCATAATGAATATGAAAATAGAGCTTACTGTCCAAATAAATACCTAAGTCACATAATGAGTAGACATTTTCCAGAAGAGAATTATTGATATTGTAGTCATACAAAAGCGTAGTTTTCACCCGAAAAAACGACATTAACTTCCATTTTTTAATATTAAAATTCATTTTGTTTCTTCTGCACCACTCGCTCATCCTATCCAAGTCTCCCTGTAGTCTCACAGCACAAAAGCCATGACTTTTCAATTTCCTTATTAAGAAATCGTGGTTGACAGTGTCGAAGGCCTTGCTGAAATCCGTATAAACCACGTCAGTACTATATTATAAACTTTTTGGGTTATAGCACCGATTTTACAATTTTTCTCCAGTAGCACAAGCACTAATATAAAATGCAACGCATTATTGTTTTTTAAAGTTAGTAATTTACGGAGCTTGAATAGTAACATTTCATATAAGAATATATGATCGATCTAATTCATTTGTTATTAAACACATGGTTTTTAGTATTACTATCGCAGTAAATAGCATTGAGCGTTAAGTAAAATCTAGTTTTTTAGCATAGATTATCACATTTTGTAGCTTTTTCGACATATTAAAAAATCAGGTAATATTTTGGGTTACCTGTGAACCGTAACGAAGATTAGCAGTTTGCACAACATGGAACTACAATTTGTGTTTATTTAAAATATTGAATTTTCATGCTTTATAAGGAAAAGTGGTGCTTCAAATACTATCAAATATTCACGAGTCTCTCATATCTGCGCTACCAGGTCAGGAATTAAGGTGGTCCTTAATATACCATTCAGAGAGCGCCTTTGATAAATCTACATACTATATTTTTCGTGATGTGCGATCTTAGAGCCTGGAAAATCCACGTTTGTATTGTGAGTTGTTGCTACTCAACTCCTGAAATTTTTTTGACAAGCTCCTAGGATATACAGTCTGTCAAGTAAGAACGTGTCCCTGATAATTCAGTTTTGGTAGATGCGATTCTAGCGATTCAACAAAAAATTGGTAGAGGGAACCTTTAACTACGACGCTTTTTTGGTAACAGTATCAGTCGATTTCGAGCTTTCGTCGAAATCACGTAAGATCTAAAAGGAGTCACTTGTTTGCGCGTCGGTTTGAAGCAGTCTTTCTTTATTCCCATCCAAAGGGGCCTAAAATGACTCATTCCGCATGCACTAAATATATTAAAAAGTCGGTGTCGTTTGCGAAGAAGTGAGTAAATCGTTTTAACGAGGCGAAAAATGTCAATGACTTGCCAAAACGTGAATCGGAAGGCAAAGTTACTCCGTAAGTCGAAAAACGAATCGTGTCTTAGTTTTTACGGAACCTGAAACTGATGCAGCGTCAAGGAGCGGTAAAATTAAGAAAACGGGTTTGAATGTGTCCCATGAGACCATTCGACAACATCTTCGTGCTCATGATGTCAAATTCCGAAGTACATTGAAGAAACCTTTGCTGGGTGAAAATCACTTCGCGAAGCGGCTCGCTTGGGCCCACGACAAGATATTAAAGTGGCCCTCACAATCGCCTGACACCAAATTACTACTTACTACAATTATTCAGAGTGATAAAACCGATTTTAGATTTTGGCACAATCTAGATAATTTTGAAGAAAGTTCATTGTAAGTCTTAACTGTGTTCTTGAAACTTAGTAGTTGGATCAAATGTCAGTTGTATGTCGGTCGTGCAACATGTCTGCTGTTGAGTGGCCGTTATCACAACAAATGATCATCTCCAAATACACGAGGAATTTGTTAAGGTTCGAGGTGTTTAAACTAGTAACACATAGCTTCTTACGTTGTTTATCTTCTTCTTGAAGTGCCATATCCGATACAGACGTAGGTGACCCTCTCGTTTTTGCCTGTGGTTGGTGTCTTTTTAAATATTTCCACAGACAAAGGGGACTTACAGTTTAATGCCGGTTTCGAACGGCCAAAGCTCTTCTAGGCCTGATACTACGGGTGGTTTGCCATTGCCTTCCCGAGAGAGGCGACCGTCACGTTGTAAATTTTATTTTATTTTATCTTTATTATTTATCTACCTTTTTTTATTATTATTATTTTCCGAGCTCAGACACCAACTCGGGTCGCTGGCGTAGAAAGCAGACACCTTAACTACTACGCTATGGCCGCCTCTAAGTTGTTTATACAGAACGTTTTATATCACTCTAAATCTACAATTAACAATTTAATAATTATTATTAGGTCACAACTTTCTGTAATATTTATTCTTATTTCAAGTTTCTCATACGAAGTAGTACATATACTTTAAGAAAACTCTCTTCTTCTTCTTCGGGTACCATGCCCGTTCAACGAGTTATCATGTGTTTACCATGTTGATGATTGTTTTATTGACAGCCTCTCGGAAAAGTTGAACCGTAGACTTTCCGTACCACTGCCTCAAATTTTTGAACCACGATGATCTCCTTCTCCACGGACTACGTCTGCGTGGAATCTTCCCCTCTATAATCAGATGTAAGATTTCGTATTTTTCTGGATGTCTCATAATGTGGCCAAAATATTCTAATTTGCGTCGCTTGATGATCGGACTACCTTCATGCCGTACAAGAAAACCAGAACTCAATAATAATTCCTAAATTTGGATCAAATTTTTATTTTAAAAATTTGTAGTCACAGGCTTTCATACCACAGATAAATCTTGTCATTGATTCAAGCGTTAGGTCAGTTAAAAAGAGTAGATAAAAATATTTTTGAATGACAGCGGTATAAATTGCAACCCTGTCCGACGTTCAGAGTGTTCTGATAGTACGCAAAAATTATCCTATGTTCATTGCAATTTCGCAAGAAAATTTCTTTTTTCTATTACAAATCGCTTTGGATACCAGAACAGTGTTGCCACTCATATTTATTAATTTTAGTAGCTATTAGTATATGGTCTTATAAACTTATAAATTTAGAAAATATTCAGCTTTTAATGAAAAAGTAAATATCTCATTAGGTTAAACTTTTCATGATCCTGTGAAAGCCGGTGAATTAAGGAATCTTTCAAATGTCTGAAGTCTGACAACACTATAAATTTGAAGAATAGTTACTAGCCGATGCAGTCAACCAGTTTTGATAGCATATTAGGCGATTGATAGTGTTTTATTGTAAATATGTTATGTAAAAGCTTGTTTAAAGTCATACTGATTTCCTAACTCTAAATCTACGATTAACAATTTAATAATTATTATTAGGCCACAATTTTCTGTAATATTTATTATTATTTCAAGTTTCTCATAGGAAGTAGTACATATACTTTAAGAAAACTCTCTTCTTCTTCTTCTTCTTCTTCTTCTTCTGGTACCATGACCGTTCAAGGATCGTTGGTTTTCATGTTGGCTACCATGTTGATGATGATTGTTTTATTGACAGCCGCTCGGAAGCATTGAACCGTAGACTTTCCATACCATTGCCTGGAATTTTTCAATCACGATGATCTCCTTTTCCCTGGACCACGTCCGCCTGGAATCTTCCCCTCTACAATCAGATGTAAGATTTCGTATTTCTCTGAATGCCTCATGATGTGGCCTAAATATTCTAATTTTTAGTTACTAGTTGTGTCCATCCAACTGATTTTCAGCAGTCGTCGATACACCCACATCTCGAATGCCTCCAGACGTTTAAGCATTGCTTCAGTTAGCGTCCACGCTTCCATGCCTTACAAGAGAACCAGAACCGAATAGTAATCCCTAAATTTGGATCAAAGTTTTAATTTAAAAATTGATAGTCACAGACTTTTTTACCACAGATAAATCTTTTCATTGATTTAAGCGCTAGGATGGTTAAAAAGAGCAGATAAAATATTTTTGAATAACAGCGGTATAAGTTACAACCCTGTCCGACGCACTGTGGACCAGGAATCTCATTTTTCGTTCAAAATTGTCTAGAGCCCTCAATTATTAACGAAATCAGATTTTTTTTTAAATACTCGCATGCGAATTCCGGATAAACGTAAGGAAGCCGATTTACAAAATATATCCACAAAAATTTTTGAAGACTGACAACATAAATTTGACCGAATAGTTACTAGCCGATGCAATCAACCAGCTTTGATAGCATATTAGATGATTCATACTGTTTTATTGTAAATATATTATGTCAAAATAGTCATACTGATCTCCTAGATTTTGCTATATAATTTATTAATAAAGTAGCGTAAGAAAGAAGTTTTTTCTGTTTACTTTGCGCATTTTCCCGAAATATTTTAAATACTGTTTTGAAAAGAATATATCACCCTATTTACCATAAATTCGTAAGGGAGATCTTTGCATAGCAATAAATCAGCACCCAATATTCATATGCAAACGATCCCTCGACTTTCAGACAAAACATAACCTTTCTAAGTTGACAACTCAAAAGCAGAAGGCAGTATATCTCCAGAGTTATAGAGCGAAACATCCATATCACATTTAAAAAGTTACTTTGGTTTATAAATAGATAGTTACAGATAAATTATCGAAAAATGGAATTTTAGGCTGGTCTCTGTCACACCCGATTTTGTCCGAAACTATTTGACATAGAAAGTTGAAATTTGGCGCTAATATAGAAATTAATAGCCTGATCAGAGCTGTGTAGTTTTGAAAGTTAAGTTTTGACTTAAGGGGTTAGTTTGGGGCCTAAAAAGGTCAGGTAATCGAGTGGGGTGTCAAATGAAAGCTTGTAAAAATACGAGTTGAAAAATATATATAATGTAATACGTGCGCACACTTTTCTTCGTATTATTTTTAAAAAATTGCGAAAAATCGCTGTCCCCCCTGATTTCGAAAAATGCTAATCAAAAAATTTTGAAAAAATTCTGGAATACTCTCCACAGCGTGTAGATTGAATGAAAATTATCACCTTTAATAATTATAATTTATCTGGTATACAAAAAAAAAACAAAAATTTCAAGGTCTTCAGTTTTCAGTAAAGATCGGGAAAAAATATTATTGAAAACTCATTTGGGCTGTGTTTTGTGAGGTCACTGATTATTTTATACCTCCGTAACAAAATTTTTTATTTTAAAAGCAATCAACGTACGAAACACTAATTGTGAAGTCCGACTTGCACTTGGCCGGTTATTTAGTATGTTTAGGACATTGGCTAGTCGCAGAAAGAGATTGAGAGATAGTTTAGATCATCACATCACTTTTGAGTACATCTTTTAGATGAGTTTTAGCAATTACTCGAATTATACTAAATAAAGAACAAGTTAATGATGAGCAATTAAACGGAAATTATAATCAAAGGAGAAAAGTAATAAATAAAGGAGAAAAAAGTCACTATGCCCATATTATTGAGGCATTCTCTAATAAAATGAGAATTCTTTGGAAAATTGTCGATGAAGATTGAGGCCAAACCAAAATAAGAGCGTCTTAGTACTGATTAGTGACCGAATTGTCTCAAATCGTAAAGAGGTTTCAACCGTATTTGCCAATTATTGCTCTGATATAGTTCATGAAACACGGGACCATCATTTTCCAAGTTACCGATCCATCAGGCGCTCACTTCTAAATCTAATCTCTTCTTCTATATTTTTCTCACCCATTCTTGAAGGAGACGTAAAATTAACTAGAAGTTATGCAATTCAAGTATATATGCAGTTCCAAGTCTGTCAACAAGGGTGCAGAAAAACATCAATTTCCTACTGGGTTAAAATTAGCTTCTATAATTCCTGGCCAATCTGGCCAAAAGACCGTCTGGTTGAAGTTCGTTTCCACTCTGATTATATGCGACTTACCGTAAGCAAATCATCCAATTTTATTTTTATATTTCTACGAGTATGGTATGCGAGGGGGACCCAGAAGTAAAGGACATTGTGTTATGGTTAGGTTGGTACTTGTAGTACACGGTTCGCCCGCTAGGGTGATGTAGTTACACTCCTCCTAACACAGTCTGCCAAACAACATCGATTGTGAGAGGCTCCTGAATTTTTTTTTGTAAAGGTTATTTTGGGTACTCGTCGTTGTTTAAGATGGCCGATTCTCGAGACCCACACGCGGCTATGAAATTTTTTTTTTACTTGAAAAAAGTGCCGCAGAAACTGTTGTTATGTTGAAAACTGCTTATAAAGAGGATGCTATGAGTAAAACTGGAGTCTATGAGTGGTTTAACCGCTTCAAGAAAGGTGAAATGTCGATTAAATACCAACCACGCTCCGGGCGTCGTTTAAGTTCTCGAACTAACGAAAATGTCAACAAAATTCGGGAATTAATTTTTGAAGATCTTTCACCACCACAACGCGTCAGCCCACACGGCTCTCACTGTGTGCCAATTTTTGACCAAAAACCGCATGACCACTTTGCCCCACCTACCCTACTCGTCTGATTTGGCTCCATGAGACTTTTTTTTGTTTCCGAAGTTGCAAAGGTACCTGAAAGGGGGACTTTTGCTGACATATAAGAAGTGAAATAGAAAACGACGCGGGCTCTAAAAGACTGGATTAGACGAATTTAAAAAATGCTTTGAACAATGGAATACAAGATAGGATAAGTGTATTAGCTTCAATGGAGAGTATTTTGAAGAAGACTAATAGTTGTTTGTAGAAATATTTAATAAAACTTTTGTTAAAAATAAATTCCCGTTACTTTTGGGCCCCCCTTGTATATTTTTAAATTTGTTTAATCAAATCTTTTTCTTTTTTACTACATGTTGCATTTTTAGTGCTATAAAATTGTAAGATAACGAATATAACGTATTTATGATATGTAATGACCATTTATTTTATATGCAACGATTTTGAGTCTAAAGAAAAAACGAAAATTAATTAAATTGGAGTTTAACTTGGAATCACGTAAACTAACTTGAACTAATTTCTGCACTTAACTAGACGACAATCCAAATACATATATTTTTTAATGATAATTGTTAAAAGAAATAGCGTTCCTTTTCTGCTCAAGAGGCCAATGTTATTATGTCGTTGTCATAACCATCCATTTAGAATAACAGCTGATTTAAAAATATTGCCAAGAGTTTCCAATCGAGATTTTCATTTTGTAAAACGTAACTAAGTTTTTCTAATTCTTTTTAGTCTTTCAGTGGCAACAACAACAAATCACCAAAACTTGATTTGTTTTCTTTTTAGTGTTCCGTACGGAACACTTATAAGATGATTTCGGTGTCTGTCTGTCTGTCTGCCACTCCCGATTTTCTCCGAAACTATTTGTCATAGAAAGTTGAAATTTGGTAATAATATAAGAATTGATGGCCACATCAGAGCCGTGTAGTTTTGAAAGCTAAATTTTGACTTAAGGGGTTAGTTTTGGGGGGTAAAATCGGAAGTGAAAAAAAAATTTTTTTACTAGGTCATTGAGTGTGGTGTCATATTAAAGCTTGTAAAAACACGAGTAAAATATATATATATATATATATATATATATATATATATATATATATATATATATATATATATATATAATGTAATGCTTACACACACTTCTCTTTGTATTATTTTTAAAATTCGGGAAAAATCGCTGTCCCCCCCCTATCTCGCAAAGTGCCGATTAAAAAATTTTGAAAAAATTCTGGAATATTCTTCACGAGTGCATTACCTTTAATAATTTAGCTGGTATATAAAAAAAACAAAAATTTCAAGATAATTAGTTTTCAGTAAAGATTGGAAACAAACTTTGTTGAAAACGCATTTGGTGTGTGTTTTGTGAAGTCACTGATTATTTTATACCACCGTAATAACTTTTTTTTAATTTAAAAGCATTCAACGTACGGAAAACTAATTGTGCAAGTTCAACTTGCACTTGGCCGGTTATCTATTTATCCAATGACATGTTTGATGCTTTAGGAACCTGTTTTTAATGTATTTGAAAAATTATTTCTTGGAAATAATTTTCTCATCCTGTAACCGACCAAAATAACACTACTACTTCAACATGCATAGCTTTCCTGCTCTGTAGTTTGCCGTGCCATTGTCAGCTGTGTATGCGATATACTCAGCAGTGTCTAATTATCGACTGCGATTGGAATAATGCGGTGTGGTTTCGACGTTTCGGCCATTACTCCTTGATAAGGCCGATTTACGAGATTACCGCGCCCCGTCGTGACTTTAGATAAATTGAATAATTAATATAGATAATAATGTAGAGCATAGTATGTATCATGTAGTAGTAGATTTTTAGGAGTCATATTTGGAACGTAGTAATACTATTTTCCCAATAAAATTGATAAGAATGGGGAATTTTTTTAACAAATGCATATCGTAGTTATTTACTTGACTAATTTGGAAAATGGCATTTTGGTGAGCGAATAACTTAAGTTTGATAACGCCGCTGCAGGTCAAGCCCTTAAACTTACAGACATGACACATGACGTATGCAAGATACAAGGCCAAAAATTCTGAGCACCTAGACTTCTTTAAAACAACTACCATAAAAGTAAATCTTCAGATTGACTGAAAGCTTTTCATAGAATTTAGAAACTCTTCTGTAACTTAAGATTTTAAGTACCTAAACTAACCTTAGTTAGGTTACCTTTGATTAGACAGGTAAACCCTGCTAATTTTTCCGCAAAGAAGGTGGCAAATTGTCCCTGGTAATGAATAATACTAATATATTAATATGTTATGTATAACAAATAGATGCTTATACTGCACTCTGTCGGCGACTTACTAAGTCTATTCAAGCAGAGCGGCACAGCACGGCTGGCACTTATTGCAGAAACGCACCTTTCTTGAGCTTACTGCTCGAAGGCATAGATGGCAGCATTGGTATAACAACTAAAAACGAAACGAAAAGAATCGTATTTTTAGAAGTTACCAAAAGTCTTCTTCGTGTTTGCTGAACCATCCCAAGACGCGTTTCGCTGTATCACGGCTCATCAGCTGGGCTAGGTTCAGCAAATACGAGAACACATTTTTAGTCTTTTATCCAAGTAACTAACGGAAAACTGCTTGAATAGACTTAGTAAGTCGCCGACAGAGTGCAGTATAAGCATCTATTTGTTATAGTTTTCCGTTAGTTACTTGGATAAAGGACTAAAAATGTGTTCTCGTATTTGCTGAACCTAGCCCAGCTGATGAGCCGTGATACGGCGAAACGCGTCTTGGGATGGTTCAACAAATACGAAGAACACTTTTGGTAACTTCTAAAAATACGATTCTTTTCGTTTCGTTTTTAGTTGTTATACCAATGCTGCCATCTATGCCTTCGAGCAGTAAGCTCAAGAAAGGTGCGTTTCTGCAATAAGTTCCAGCCGTGCTGTGCCGCTCTGCTTGAATAAACTTAGTAAGTCGCCAACAGAGTGCAGTATAAGCATCTATTTGTTATATGTAGTTTTCCGTTAGTTACTTGGATAAAGGACTAAAAATGTGTTCTCGTATTTGCTGAACCTAGCCCTGCTGATGAGCCGTGATACGGCGAAACGCGTCTTGGGATGGTTCAGCAAATACGAAGAACACTTTTGGTAACTTCTAAATATACGATTCTTTTCGTTTCGTTTTTAGTTGTTATACCAATATGTTATGATTAGGCTAAATCTAAATCTATACTATTTTCACTAAGAATCTTACCTGATTAAATCATTGAATGACGTGAAAACAAAATATATTTTAATTCCTACGTCTAAATAGCAAACACTAAATACTACACAACTTTTCATTATTAAGACTAAAATACCATATTAAAAACTCCTCAAATAAAATATCAATTTTAAAGCTTAAGTGATGCTTTTCTAACCAAATTATTAAGGACTAAAATGCTGAAATCTGAAGTCTGTAATTAGATGTTACGATATTAAGGCTGTTTGCCTTTAAACGAGGAGCAACGTGTGGATTATCGCGTAGAACGTTGTGTATCATTTGAATAGTTGTTTTAGTAGGTCGGGCATGGGAATCACAAGAATTAGGGCATGTAAGAATCAAAAGATATTTTTTTTCTAATTTATTATAAAATAAATTATTAGCATAGCTTAGGAATGTTGCGAAAATCCACGATATTATGTAAATTTGAGTATTTTTTTGTGTTGTGTTTCTTTGCTACAAACCTTGACCTGCATGTTGAAAAATGATAAATCTTTGATGTCGATTTTCTCATTAGTTATTTAACACAATTTTCTTGATACAAGGGAAGATTTAAATATATTAAAGTATTTTTAAAAATAAACTTCACCAAAACCAAATATTTGAATAACGAAACTGAAGGTAACATCCACGAACTATTAATAGAAGGGAAAAGCATAGAAAAGGTACCAACATTCATATATTTACGACAAAAAGTCGAAATATCAAAAAATAATTTAAAGGCTGACTTGGGTAGAAGAGTCTCGGTAGCTTGGTCTGCGTTCGGAAGGTTACAATTCACATTTAAATCAAACATTCCAAATATACTAAAAGGCAGAATCTTCGAACAGGATGTACTGCCCTAATTAATTAATATTATCAATATAATATGTACTGCCTGTATTAACATACCCATACCCACCGAAACGTGGGCTTTAAATAAAAGTATAATATAGGGGTTTCCAATCTTTTTTTTTAATGCGACTCCCTTTACAGGTTGCAATTTTTTTGCGACGCCCCTCTAAAAGAAGATACCTGCATGTAGCTTTAGCAGACAATAAAATGACTTTATTATTCAAAGAAAACTTCAAAGAATATAGAATCTTCTAGATTAATGAGAAGGATGAGCTTGCTTTTCTGAGAATAACTTCTCAAATCGGGGCTCAAGTTTTAAAATTGCTACTCTCATTTCTTTTTCTAAATTTATTTGTGACCTGTACTTCGATTTGATTACTGCAAGTGTGAAAAAGCCAGTTTCACACAAGTACGACGTGTAAAAATTCTAAAAGTAGCAGAGCAATTGTAAAGCAAATGGTAAAGGAACCCTCAAAGCCGTAGTATTGATAGTAGGATATTCTTGGGATGCATTGCTTCAAAATTGAAACAGTTTGTCTTTATTGAATCGTGGTTTTAGGCTCATATCATAAGATAGTTCTAACAGCTGTTCTTCCTCAACTGTTGAAAGTGTAGATGGTGGTGGGGTCTATTGGAATGGGTTTCTAATCCAGTCGTATTGATTCAGATTCTTTGGAAAATATTTATTAAAATGCGACTTTGTAAGAGGCGAGCAGTGCTTTGGAAGGAGTAGATGCTATGGAAAACAAGGATGTCGACTGAAGTTTCAGTTCTCGTAATTTTCTTGTTAAAAAATCTCGCGAATTTTCTTGTAAATTACTGTGAGTTGTTTCTAAATGACGTTACAATTTATTAGGAAGCATACTTTCAGCAGCCAGCACCTTATCACAAATAACATATTGGGGAAGTTCCATATTTCCTTTGCTAACGTAGATCAATCCAAAATCTAAATATTGGTCATCATATTTTCTGTACTTTTTTCGTTTTTCTACAGTTCATTTTCTACTCTCTCCTGCGTCTTCAACACGTTTTCTATTTATTTGAATAAAGTTACCCATTTTAAGTAATGAATATGCGCGCATAAATTAAATACAACACACTTGAAATCAAAACACTACATTCATCGACGCTTGTAATCGACGAATAAATAAAGCACCGAGGATTCAGAGGAAGGCCCCAAACAAGACTGGAAGATGACCTGAAAAGAACGGCTGGTTTAGGATGGATCAGAAAGACGCAGTATCGAGAAAGATGGAAAAAGGAAGGGGAAGCCTATATCCGCCACTGGATGGAAGAAGGCTTTTTAGATAGATAGATGTAAACATATTGAGCTTTGACTCGAGAACAAATTATCATTCGCACTTTAATAATGTTTGTTTACGTAAAATCTATAAAGTACTTGTCATAAGAATGTCACGAAAAAGGTTTTTTCCTGCAAAAACATTGACATTTATTTCTAGACATGGGGATCTTCATAGATTTAAGATGCCAACATTGTACATTTTTCACAAAACTGGACCAATTATGTTTTTTATTAATTTATACTAACTCAGAAACAACTGGGTAGGAATATCGTAAGACTCGTACGTTTTTATGCCTTCACCTACGACATCAGGAACTTGCGTACGTGTTCTAAAAAGTTTCACTTTCTGAACTGACACATAAATAACTATTATCATTATCACCATTATGGGATAGCAGGTACTTTAAAATAAGGTTAACTTTGTTACACTCTCCAATATTCTAGAGAATGAGAGGGTGAAACAGGAGATGCTCTATTTGTTCTGCAACTTTTTAGTTTTTATTGACTCTTTTTAACTTTTCAGACATTGCACCAACATATATAGTCCATAGTTTATAATACATAGGCCGTATATAAACCAGGATATATACTGGATATTACAGAAACAGGACAACAGAAAAAATTTAATACAAAAAAACATAGAAAGTCTGCTCTTGACATGTGGCAAAAAAAGAAACACAATTTTCACAACTGTTAGCTCGTATAATATCCGTATTCTATTCATTTTTTTCCAATCAACGAAATCTTAACGAGAAAAAATCCCTGGTTTTATGATATTCTCTACGGTTTCTTAAGCTTTTGTTAAGCTTATTTTTTAACGCTTCCTTTTGTGTAAATAAGATGCAGAAAAAACAAAGATTGTATTTTTATATTAAAGCTAACCCTTTTGTCTGCTGTAGATAGAAGAAACTGGGTAAAAGTAATAAGCAAAAGCTTTTGTTAACAGAGGTTTTATCTGCAAATATAACGAAGTAGAATTATATATTTATTATACGTAATTTATATTTTTTGAAAAAGAAAGCGAAGGGATAATTAAAATCCGAGGAACTAATATTGATGTAATTTAAACGGGCAGATTTTTATCTGAAGTTTTGCTGCTTTGCTGAGTTTTTATTTTCCCCTCGTGGGAAGAATTGTAATCGTTAAAAATCACTGTTCATAATTTTTAAAAAAGTAATATAGAAATAGATCCACTGAAGAAGAAGAGCACACACATCACAACTGCAGATATTTTACTGTGTTGGGTCTCAAAAAATTCAAAATATTCGGCGTTCAAAAATTATATACACAGGATTTTTTTGAGTTGGAGCACTATTTTTACCCGGTACATTGGACTACTGGAGCGATAATTTAATTATTCCTAATTGTCAGAGGAATTGAATGATTTTAGCAGAAATTAAATTACTAGAACGATAATTTAACTAAAATTGTAATTGACTGGTTATAAAAGTAATTAAATTACTATGAAAGAAATTACATTACATAAACATAATGTAATGAAATTCATTAAATTACTACAAAAGGCAATTGGACTACTCTAAAAAGTAACTGAATAACTTTAAACGTAACTGAATTCCTCAAAAAGTAACCGAATGACCATAAAAAGTAATTAAACTGCAATAAAAGCAATTGAATTACTATAAAAGTAATCGATTTAAAATAAAATGAGTCTCATGAGTTCACCCGATTATATTAATTCATTTTGAAATCAATTATTTGGGTAATCGAACTACTTTTTTTTTTAGATTACGAGTAAATGGTTCTTCGTTTTTCAGTTAGCTTTTGAAGTAACCGGTAATGGCAATTGTATTACTTTACTTATTTATATAGACTTGATTAATTAAGTGGGAGAAATTTTCCTACACGTACCTGCTTTTCTATTTATTGATTTCCGAAATAGCTTGATAAATATTAACAAGTAATTATATTTGATTAATTTTACACTTCTCGTAATCGTATACATTAAATTATTTTCTTTGTTAAATAAGAAATTAAATAATAAAATTACTGACAATATATTATTGATAATAAATTATGAATGAATACTAAATGATACTACTTAAAACTGAAATCCGGATTCACTAAATATTGCTAAATATTTGTATTAATGTTATATAATAAAATAAATGACGTTCTATCACTCATATTAATTACTAAAGAAGACTGGATGGCAAAAGAAATCTTTCATATTAGTTTTTTGCTATTTTAATTGTATCTGAATCAGTGAAATATAGTGGAATACCTAGACATTATGTAGTTCATCCATTTAATTATCCAAGTGTGGATGAATTGGATTAATGATCCTGAGGTATTGTCGAGTGACGATTGATTTTTTTAGAACACCCGCCGGTTGAGAAACTAGATATTTCTTCTTCAAATTCTACAAAGGAAGCAATAATTGTTCCATTAGCAACATCAGTTTATTAATTTATTAAAAATCGTTATTAAAACCAGTCCGTGAATATTTCGAAAGTTGTTTACTTAATTTCTGGCAAAAGTGGGTTCATCAGTAATTAAAATAAATTTACTATATTTTTTGTTTATATTATAGTACACTAAACGGTACTCGCAAAGTCTGACTCTATCACACCATTTTAGAAAACGATTTACAGATGTAAACACAACAAATACCCATTCACAGATTTTGTATTAGAATATACTGGAAATCAATGTAAATATTTCTTTCTAGTAACTATAAATATTTCCTTCTAGTAACCATTAAAGAAAGGCACCAGTCTGCCGTTTAAACAAGATCACCGGCATTGTTATTTATTAACAATATATATTCTCAGTGCCGGAATAAAAATTTCTAGGTGTAGTATTTTAAATTACCTGAAAAATGAAATAAGTATTGATAACATCCATAGTTTGTAAATAAGGTCGCCGGCGGCTGTGATGATAATATGTTTGAAAAGGACTGACATTTTAAATAATTTTAAAATAATGCATTTCTGCCGTGTATGGGATCGCAATAGGGTCGATTCATATAACGTCGCAGAAGCAGCTTTTTGTGAAGATCTATTTTACTGCCTTTATACTTTCGTTAGACGAATAGCTTCAATGGTCTTCACCCATTAAGGGCCTTCAAACATAAGTCGATTAGTAGCATAGGCTTGATTACTCGATTTCTCCAGACGAGGGTTGTAAAGCTCATAACTAGAAGCAGCAACAAAATTTGTTTAAAAAACGTAAGAAAGAGTCTGTATATTACGCAAATAGCTAGTGTTGTTGCTAGAGTGGTGGAACCAATTTTTTAGTTATATCTAGGAAGCATGGTTGGGCAAATGGGTTGGGTGTCAAATTTTTCATTTTAATGGAATAATTTCAATTGTATAATTGAGGTGTCCGTTACTTTGTGACAGTACATTTTAAATTTCTAAATGAAATGAAACGAATTACTTTGTTATTTGTCACTTATTTTTTATTTATCCGCTACTGCAGTTTCGTAGGTTTTCTACATTATCAAGCGTAATACTACAACCTAGAGTGGTTTATTTATGATTTATAACAAATTTCCAGGTACAATTTGGAATTACCCATCATTAAATTACTATGATCTTAAATTAAATTATTTTACTACAAAGGGTTCATGACATTATTGTTTCAAATATGAAGAAATACTTTTCAATATTTACTTAAAACTTTTTACAAAAATTTCTTCTTCAAAGGTATATCTAAAAAACTTCTAAAATACGCCAAACAGGGTTGAATTCTGAATATCTGTTTTATGATTATTTAATAGGATTGTATCTTTATTTTTATTGTGCTTATAGATCTCTATAGCTTCTAAAATATTTCATTTTCTTCCTTTTTGTGCTTTATGTAATATTTGTCGATTATTTATGTCTGGGAAAATATGATTTGTTTGGTGGAAGTGGTTAGCAAAGTTGGAGTTTTCTTTGTTAATTGAGTAATAAAATAATTTAATTTAAGTGCATGGTAATTTAACAATTGGTAATTCCAAATTGTACCTGGAAATTTGTTATAAATCATAAATAAACCACCTTAGTTTGTAGTATTACGCTTGGCAATATAGGAAACCTACGAAACTGCAGTAGCAGATAAATAAAAAATAAGTGACAAATAACAGAGTAATTCGTTTAATTTCATTTAGAAATCTGGAATAATTTCGTTAAAAAATCTTTAAAATTTTCGCGCAATTTAACTATTTGAATCATCTATAGATATTACAGCTTTATCTATAGATTAACAACTCGTTGGAAATGTGTGTGTACATTTAGAACTGTATATACAGAACAAGTAATTTGTGTACGTTTAATCATCCATAAAGGCAGAGACGTCTAAATAGAGATCAAGGAAGATGAATGGACAAAGACAATTGTTTGCCGTAAGGTAAACTTTGTGTATGACTGTAAATAGTAATAGATAATAAATTATTGTACAGTATGACAAGCAGTAATGTGTTGTTATTATATAGTTTGTATTGATTAGATATTCATAGCGAAAAATATTAGTATTAAAACTAGTAATAAATGTAGTCGTTATCACAACAATATCACCGAAGAATGTCAAAATTGCTAGGACTATAATCAAATAAAATTGAAGCAAGTCGATTTCTAGGAAATCTACCGCATTGCGACAATATTCCATAACTAGAAAATTCCAAGGCCTTACCAACATTTTTGACTTAATATGTTTTTTTTTTCTTCGGAACCGTGTGAATTAATTATTTTGAAATCCACACACTGGGCTTTTACACCAGCTACTCTAACACTCTTTGTCCCTGTTCAAGTTTCTACAAGTCCTCGGTGCCAGGTGCATCTTGTATTCTTCTAGACCCATATTTGGTTGCCCAAAAAGACTCTTATAGGCGAATGATAATCTCTGTCTATCTCCTAATTGCAGCCTCATTCTGTGTACCTTCAAGGACCAGTGCCTTGTCAGTGTACACACAACTGTAGTGGTTTCTTATTCGGTTTCAGTAATTCACCACCTGTCTTTGAAGATTTTAACTAAGGTTTCCAGCTACTTGTTTTTCTTTTATCGTTCATCTCCCCGCCTGAGTAGGGATTTTACCCTTTTTCGTATCCTGGGGATATCAGTGGGGATGTCGTAATACCCGTCAACGTTGTCCAAGTGCAGAAACAAACATTTTTGTATTTCAAGGCACCTTTTAGACTACGCGGTAGTGCTGCCACGGAGGTTATTGTATTTTTGCAAAGAACTACTACCTATGTACGTGGCCAGGTCATATATACTGAAATAAAAGTATACCGATCTGTCGGGATTGGACCCAAGACCTTCTGTACCGCAAGCAAGTACTACGCCAATGGCCGCCACGGGAGCTGCAGGAGATTTTCCTCCATTATGTCCTTTTTTATTTTAATCCTTTAATTTTTCTCCATATTGTGGATTTTGGTATTCCCAAGGTAGGTACTGGACCAATATATAAGAGTGATGAGCCCTCTCTTACCATTTCGTGAGCTCTCTTCTTGCCTTTAATTCCTCAGTGCTTAAGGATCCACGTCAGTGTAACCCGGTTGTGTCAGCTACCCTTTTAATTTCATTATGATAGTCTAAAATCAGTTTATAAGTTTCTTTTTAGTTTGACAAAGCCTTCAGTGATGCTTAACTATCTATTAAAATATTAATTTTTCTGTTTTAACAGGCGAGTACAATTTACAGCGATTCAAGAACAACGTGAATCGCTTTTTCCGCACTCGTGTCGCTCCTGGAGCGCTTTAGGGACTTCCCTGCAGCACGTGTGCTAGACCAATAAAAAAAAAAAAAAAAAAAAAAAAAATCTATTCCACACGTATTATTGCATACTTCAGCTATACGTGCAGGGACATATTGGCAAAATAGAATACTACCTTTTTTCAACCCGTTATATCTGTGTACTAGATAATAACGCCGAGTTTTTACCTGAATGCCGGAATTTTCCAATGTCGCTAACTGTTTATCTTTATCTAATTATGTTAAATAAGTACAGTCGGGTTATGTAGTCTAATCTCATATCTACTATGACATTTCTCACTTTGTTTTTAGTATTACTGTGTCCTAAATTGACAATAATGCCACTTGCTTTGTCTATTGGCTCACAGAACTTCACTATATGAAGATGAAGGAGATTCAACAGAACTTCCATTGCTATTGTTGATGTACTTTCATGCCTTCTTTTTTCCTTAAATCTAAATATAACCACCGTTAAGTATATTTAATCCATTATATTCGATTTTAATGGGTGTCGAACCAACATGATTTTTGTCTCTTCTCGCTGTTTAATTCTGTTTAAGTGTTGGCTTCTAGTTAATCTTGAGTCTAATAAAACCTTACACTTGTATGTCTCCCCTGTAGTTTTCAAGCTCTTAGATTAGAAATTTTAATTTTGGAAAATGTTTTAAAGAGGCTAGTTTTTAATCATTCTTCTGCTGTCCATTTAAGAAAAACATGCAGGGCCACACGCAACCAATCAGCTACTTCCCAATCCCATACAAGCTGATAATTTATTGTCTTACTCAACGTATTTGCGCACACCGTGAGCCAAAACAACATCTCAATTCAGAAAAAAGAATATACTAAGGGAGCACTGAGGTATAAAGAACAACAATCTATCGATTCCGTCATCTGCAACCAGGCTTGAACAAATAAGGAAAATCATTCTGCTATCTATATGGACTATAAAAAGGCTCTCGATTGAGTATTCCTTGAGTAGCTTCTAAAGGTATGTGAATTAAGGTCAGTTTATTATCTTTGTAGAACAAATTATGTCAACGTGAAGATTTAACGTCTGTGTTCAAAGGTCCCCCAACAATGAGACATCAAAAATCCTAATATAGAAAGGTGTGTTTCAGGCTATCCCTTAAATTTGTGGTTCTGCTTTGTATGGGATCCACTGTCGAGCTAGCTACAAGTTAGAAATTGACTTGGTACTAAGAACAATAATGAGATATTTATTATATATGGACATTAATCATAATTAACTAAGTTTATACTTAATAATTTCGATTTGGTCGAAGAATAGTGCATGTGCAGCTTTCATTGCAAATAGGTATATGATAAAACACCTGAAGATTAGTTTGGGTTGGTAGTAGGTAATGGGACCTTTGTCATTTTTCTGGGTTCTATACTACTTTCATACATAAAGAGTATGTTTTCTTTTAATCGTACCTTCTTAATACCGCTTGTTAGAAAAACAAACTTTTAGGCTACTACTCAGTGTTAATATACATGATTAATATCAGAAACATACACAGCAAAATGCTGATTTGTACATATTCACATTTAGCTTAAGTAATTACACGCCGTTTCTTGTGTGTTCCACAGATGTGCAATGTTGGTGTACGCCACTTTGGTTTATTTGTGTTTTCGAGTGACATTTCACAAAGATCGCATTTCTGGAAACGTTATTTCTGTAAATTATATTTTAGTGTGAAGGAACGTCTCAGTCTTACCCCAGTCAAGCGTTTAGCGTAAGGTGATGATATTTTATCGGGGAAATGTATGTAAGTTTATTACAAGGGACTCTCAGAAAATGTATAATTAGCAACGTGATAATATTTTTTACTTCAATCAGTTCCTCATGCTACTGAATTTATTCAGCTTAGCAGAAATTTGCATAAATTCTATCCATGCAAGGCAGAAATAGTGTTTAATGGTACATAAATCCTGACAGCAGTAGTTTGCGAAAAAGGTGACATTACATAACCCGACAATAGTTATGCTAGGCGTTAACATGGAAGCTACTGGCACAGTTAACCATTCCTGCATAGCAAAGAGAGCTTCTAAAAAGATCGGAATAACATTTCGCACTGGAAAGCTGCATACTCCACAACAGTTTTTAATTCGGTACAAAGCTTAAATTAGACAACGATGGAATGCTGCACTTATATTAGGGGCTCTGTTCCCAAACATACTCTGTATCCATTATATTATATCCAGAGCAAGATTATTCGCCTGACTGGGCACCCAAAAGTTACTAGGGATCTTAATTCTTTCGAACGTCAATGAAAAGTACGTAATTTGAGTTTATTTACTAACTACCTTCTTCGGACGTCTTCGATGTATACTTTTTGACTTCTTTCATAATGATGCATACTAGAAATAGACGTGCCGCTAATACATCACATCCATATAAAGCTCAGCTGTTCACTCCTCGTAGGAGCTTATTCAAGAACTCTTTTATGTGAAGGATCTCGAATTTTTCAAATATATGACCCATCGAATATAACCCCCAGCGATTCAAAGGTAACTGAAATTAATAAGTCCTACCAAAAGAAATTGAAGAAAAGTAGTGATAATTGGAGTCGCTTAAAAATAAGTCGAAAAACTTGCCACAAAAACACTGAAACTTTTGAAACAGAACTACCGATGTACTACTATACTTAAAATGACTGAAGGGGTTGAGCAATCGATTGACTGGTATCTTATTATTTCTTTGTATCAATATAAGTGAAAAAAACTAGGTATTTCTTTCTTAAAAATATAAATCCATATTATATCGGTACAAATCAAGAAAAAAATCACTATTATTCGATAATTTACTAAGCTAAAACTAAAATCGATCGTTATTAAGCCTCCAAATATTAATACAAATATTTGACACACTTTAAAAAAAAAAAGAAATTAATGGAAAGGCATTTTTACTAAGACTCTAAAAACAACACATACCTACAACAACTAACATATGAGGCTTTGACATTCGGCTTGATAGTGCCCTTGCTAAGCACTTGCATTATTTCTCTTTATTATATTGACAGTCTCGTAATAACAGTGGCATTACAATAACAGGATAAATAATATGTTGGACTTTGGTTGGCAATGTTTCCTATATCGAATAAATAACAATTCATAAAATAATTGGTAAATACAAGTTCTAAGTTAGATTGTTAGATTGATTCAAGTTCTTACTCCTGTTTAATGCATCTGCCAATACTAGCCTAATTCACTAAAAATGTTTAAATTTAAATCCGGTCTAATTTGGCAATTTTCAGCCGTGTTCACTAGAAAGTTTAACTTCAAAACTGATATAATTTGGCAATCAGGGGTTTAAAAAAAGAGTATGAGTAAGCCAATTGAAATTATAAAGCTGAACAGTAGAAGATCAGAATTTTTTTTTCTATTTGAGATTAAATCGATAAAATAAAAAAGTCTTTTATAAAAAAATTTGCGAGGTTTACAATGCTATTATAATATTGTCCAAAATAAACGTCAACTGGAAAACTAGAAGTTTTAATATTTAATAAGGTAAAATTTAAACAGCTTTGCTTTTTCAATGTTTCAATGTATATAATATTAATATATTAAAGCACTGAAAAGGAAACTTGTTACAAACTACATTAGAAATATTTTTGACGTTTCATAAGGAATAAATCGCTGAAAGCTTCCAAATTACTAGAAGTTTTAAATTTCATAGCAACTACAATTTAAGTTTTAAACTTCTTTAGTGACCCTAGCTATACAGGTTTATTTTGATAAAAGTAATCGCTAACCAATTAAAATAATAACACGTAGGATGAAAAGTTTTTGGTCTGACACATAGATGTCGCCCTTTTCAAAAAATCGATGTGATTTTTAGGAAGTACCAACCTTCAAACGATACGTGTCAAAATTTCATGACATTTCGACGATTAGTTTACAAGTTACAGTGGTTTTAGTAACGCTACTTTTGATATTTTCAAAACAATGAAAAAATCGATTTTCGTGTGTTGATGAAACACTGTTTTTTGTTCGAGAAAAATACCGTTCAAACAAAGCAGTGGGATCACGGGGACTCTGCTCCTGGAGAATCACTCATCATTTACTGGTATGCTGAATGTAAACGCGGTCGTACAGATACAAATGACGCTGAACACTTTGGACGCCCAAATGAGGTGGTTACACCAGAAAACTTCAAAAAAAATCCACAAAATTGTTTTGGATGACCGTAAAGTGAAATTGCATCAGATAGCTGACACCCTAAGGATATCAAAAGAATGTGTTGATTATATTTTGCATGAACATTTGGGCATGAGAAAGCACTATTCGAAATGGGTACCGCGTTTGCTCACAGTGAAACAAAAACAACAACGTGTTGATGATTCTGAGCACTGTTTGGACCTGTTTAAGCGGAATTAAAAGGATTTTTTCATATGATATGTGATAATGGATGAAGCATGGATCCACCACTAGGCACCGGGTTCAAATCGGCAGTCAGCTGAGTGAACAGCAGCCGTTGAAAGCCGTCCGAAGCGACCAAAACACAACAGTCGACTGGGAAGGTTTCGGCCTCTGTATTTTGGGATGCGCATGGAATAATTTTCATCGACTCTGCTGAGAAGAGAAAAACCATTAATAGCGAATATTATATAAAGTTATTGGTGTGTTTGAAGGCAGAAATCACAAAGAAACAGCACTAAATGAACAAGAAAATGTGCTCTTTCATTAAGACAATGTACCGTGCCACCAGTCACCAGTTACGAAGGCAAAATTGCATGAATTTAAGTTCGAGTTGCTTCTTCATCCATCGTATTCTTCAGATTTAGCCGCCAGCGACTATTATCGATTCGCAGACCTCAAAAAAATGTTCGCGGGAAAGAGATTTAGTCCCAATAAAGAAATTATCGCCGAAACTGACGCCTATTTTGAAGGCAAAGATAAATCCTTCTACAAGAAAGGTATAGAAAT
>CM032455.1:106213736-106584601 GCA_019049505.1 Pachyrhynchus sulphureomaculatus | reverse complement strand
TGATTCCAAAAAATTCTTCAAGTTCAATCAAACTATAAACTTTTGTATGTAGCAATCCTGTATTAATTTTTTTCAAGATCTGTAAGACCATAGTTACCTTAAAACCAAGTATCATCTCAATAATTTTCATTATGTTTATTTTTCCAGAAAAAAGCCAAAAAAGCTATCAAAGAAAGGGAACCTGTTGCATTGGAGGCCTAATAATATTTGTTCCTACTTTAGTTTCAGATAATATGTGTTGCTTTCACTTTAATTTTTTTTGTTTGTGTTATTGTATTATAAAATGTATTAAATTTTATTTTATTCCTTTACTTAAAGACTATTATAGTATTGTAAGTAGGTATGCCTAAGGTTTTGATATTCATAATAGTTGTATTTAAGCCAAAAAGTAATATATTTGTTACTAAACTATTAATAAAAACTCTAGATATATCAATAACATGATTTTATTCATTTTAATGTGGGGCTTTTTTAAAAACTAGTAAAGCTGTGTAAAAAATTTAATACCATTACAAAATTTATGTTATAATAATGGAAATTTTGAAAAAATAAGATACAATTTAACGGATTTTACATAAAATATTACATGTGAAACTCTTTCTTCCCCATTTTTCTCAGCAATTTGACTGCATATACATATACATTATATGATATATATATATATATATTATATATATATATATAGATATATATATATTATATATATATATATATATATATATATATATATATGTATGTCTGTCCTAAGAGAAATGAGGACTTTTTGTACCCAACCAGAGGGACTGGAGTGAGCGGTTTTCGGCGGGATAGTTGGTGAGGAGTCGGTACAGAATACGACACGACTTGGTCATCTGAAAGCCGTTGCAGAGTGAGAATCGCTGTCGAAGTAAAGGTCTTTTTGGTCGTCGCGTCAGAAAAAAAAAAAAAAAAAAAAATATATATATATATATAATTTATATATATATATATATATATATATATATAATATATATGCGTTGGCTGTCCAAGAAAATGTATAACCAAAGGAGCTGATTATACTCCTTAAAAAATTATTTTTAATTCATTAATTTGCTTACAGCATAACCTCTTTTATTTTTGCCCTATACCCTCTGGGTAGATATATAACTATAACTGTGTCTTTGTTAATTTTTATGTCAATATTTCTATTTATTATTCATGCTAAACATTTTGTTGTATTTAAGATTCGACTAATCTCGCATTCTTTGAAATACACAAACTTGTGCTATACCATATAATACACTCCCTTTCTCTCTTTCTGACAAAGGCAGGTTTCCAGCAAGGGTATTAAAAAAAGATAAAATGATAGATGTGGTTACGATCAACAAGGGACCTTATAAGTAAAAACTGTTTTTGAGGCAGCAGGAGTTTTTTCAAAATCTGTTTGCATTTGTGTTTAAGAAACAACCCATATGGGTTTGACCAAATACATCTCTTCCAATGAAGTAAATATTAACTTTGATAACTCAATGCCTTAGCTATAAGACCGTCTTCAAGCATGGTTACAAATAAATACATAAAGAAAGAAAGTTATATGTATGTATGTGTGTGTATATATATATATATATATATATATATATATATATATATATATATATATATATATATATATATATATATATATATATCACAATAATCCTAGGTAAAAAAATGAGTGTCAAAATTATTAAAATAAAAAAAAAAATTTTAATCTAACAACTCCAATTCTGCCAATTCTTCTGGTGTTAGTTCAGTAGATTGAGTAGGTAGTCTCAACTCTTCAGATCTTAAATTGTCTTTCCTTAGCCCATCTTCTTCTATATCTAAGTCATCGTCATCCCTGTTAAAAGCACTATCACGAATTTTTTTGCCATAACCTGAAATAGGTAAAATATTTAAATAAATTTATTATATCATAAATTAGTGTAAATTATTTTTTGTCCCGACTCCTAGAAACTTTGAGTCATAGGTTTAAACAAGAAATCTTTAAGTTTTTTCTTAAAAATGTTTAACGATGCTCAATGCTAGTCTACAAAAACTGTCTCCACTATGACTCTTGTGATGTATAGAATACACATGCTATTTCTTTTATAACTTACTGATATAAATTTATAAACTCATATAAATCATTAAGATCAGAATTAAAATCTGGTTAGTAAAATGAGATAGATACTTACTTTTAGATTTTCCTGTGACTTGCTGGTCTGGAGGGGTACTCAAATCTCCATCATAATTTATTATATTGTTTTGAGCAATGCGCCACTCTAAGACTTCTGTAGAAAAATCATCTCTGTTTCCTAGTTGCGTAAATCCTATAATTTTGTCAACTAAAATTGTGTTTTGAATAAGAACTATACTTGGAATAACCTAAAAAAAAATATTTAAATTTTGAATAGTACATAGTATTATAAGAAGTTGTTCTGGTTTTTCGTTAAGGTATTGAATAAATTTTAAGCAAGAAACTAGAATCTTTTATTGACAATTAGAGACGTTAAACTACTAATTATTATAGAATGTAGTGAACTAATGATTATAGATTTGTGTCTTAAGATATTTACAGGCCAGTAATCTAAATAAACTTGGCCTAGGTAATGGACTTTCTATCAGTGAGAGAGAACTTAAGATATTTCAGTGTCCATCATAAAATTGTTTAGATAAGCCATTTTGGTGAAATCACAAATTAAAAACCAATTAGAACAAATTTCCAAGTTTTTGCATGATAATCGTTTTGAGGCGATTTCTGAGAATTCCAGTTGAAGTAAGAACTCATTTCAAGTTTCTAGGGATTATGGAAATTCCTACTGATATTTTATGATAAAAACTATGCTTCAAATACCATTGCCCTTTTGGAAATTAACCATTCGCAAACAGTACTTTGTCACTGATACAGGCTCAATTGTTTTGTAAAAATGCCAAAAACGAAAGAAGTTTCCGTTGAAAAACGGGCTCTGATAATGGCGAGGCACCAAAATGGTCACTCGAGTTGATAAATCGCGAGTGATATGCGGATGCTAAGGAGAACGGTGGACTACATTGTAAAAAAATGTTTTGCGGGACGTGGAATTCCAACCAAAAACGTTCAGGAAGACCTCGAAAAAACGACTCCCACTGAAGACAGAACTATAACAATGTCCAGCAGACGTAATCGCCGCCTAACCGCACCACAAATCACGGCCCAAGTAAATCTGGAGCGGCCCATCCCCATCCACTTCTTAGGCAAGTGAATAAACGTAAACGATTAGAATAGGCCCCGAGAACATGAAAATTGGACATCAGAACAATGGAATTCCGTCCTTTGGAGCGACGAATCTAAATTCGAAATTTTTGGTTCAAATCAACGAGTTTTTCGTGCGGCGGTCAGCTGGAGAGAGGATGTTTGAAGCCTGTCAGGTGCCTACAGTAAAACATGGTGGAGGTTCAGTAATGGTTTGGGGTTGTTTTGGTAACGGTAAAGTTGGAAAAATCTTTAAGATAGAAGGAATCATGTGAAAAGAACAGTATCAAGAAATATTGCTAACTTAAAATGCTTCCTTCTGGAAGAGATATTTTTCATGGGAAATTTATTTTTTAGTATGACAATGACCCTAACATTCTGCTAAACAAATTAGAGAACTTTTGGACCAATGGAAATCTGATGATGTTCTGGAAGTGATGCCTCCACAATCACCCAACTTGAACCCCATCGAATTGCTGTGGGACCATTTGAACAGGTGTGTTCGAAAACTCAATCCAACATCAGAAAATCACTCGTGGGAACTTTTACAAGCCGAATGGGTTAAAATAACCGAAGAAACTACTGGACAGGATGCCGAAACTCTGTAAAGCGGTAAGTAAAAACAAAGGAGTTCACATAGATGAGAAAAATCCTGGAAAATCATGAATATATTTTCTGATTTTCTAGATTGTAAATAATGTGAAAATAAATAATAATTCATTAAAATAAAAAAAAAATATATTATCTGGGTTTTTGTTGTCTTGGGACTGAAATAAATAGGTGAGCAAATACTTTCTGACGCATATGTATGTATGTATATGTGTATGTATGTATGTATGTATGTATGTATATATATATATATATATATATATATATATATATATATATATATATATATATAAATATATATATATATATATATATATATATATATATATATATATATATATTATATATATATATATATATATATATATATATATATATATATATATATATATATATATATATATATATATATATATATATATATATATATATATATATATATATATATATATATATATATGCATAAACCCATAGTCATTACTAAAACAGCATAATAAGTTGCTACCCATGTAAGAAAGACTGTTGTGTGTTTTCTATATTTTTATGTTGAATTTAATAAATATTTATTCAACTTTAGAGACTCAGAAATGAAAAATATATTGTGAGTGTACTGAAAACTATATTTACAAAAAAAATCTGTTAGTAGATAAACAGTTGATGCAAGTAATTTATTTTATATGGGAAATATAAAAAGTTTTGTGCCAACTTACACTTAAATTAAAATATTTGGTTAACTATTTAGAATTATTGGTAGGCTTTTAACTCTTGGAAATAGTAGAAGAAAAATTATCAAAAAATTTCGAATTGGATATGTATATTTTGGAAGCTACAACAAAATTCAAAAAAATGCAATGCCCCTTTGTCACATGGGGTTTATAACTTCCAAAATAGGAATAAATCTTAAAAATTAATCACTATTATCAAAATCTAAATTGCAGCATTCTATGACCCCTAAGAGTGGATATATATATGTATATGTATATATATATATATATATATATATATATATATATATATATATACATATATATATACATATATATATATATATATATATATATATATATATATATATATATATATATATATATATATATATATATATATATAGACCCTCAGCCTCTACTTCCCTCGACTCTTAGGAATTTCATCGAAGGAGATCTCCAAAAGTTTCAAATAATGCATGTAAAACTGAGGGGTCATAAAAAAAACAGTATCATTCCATTCTTGGTGATTATAAATATTATTATCTGCCTTTTTAAATTGACACCTTATGAGTTTAACAATCGGTGTAATTCCTAAAAGTACTTGATTTAAAACCTAAAATTCAGCTTTCTATGTTTTCTAAGAGTGGAGATATAGATCCCCTGAATACCCCCTGATTCTTGGATATAACATTGGAGTTATCAAGAAATTTTGAATTTTTGCTTATATATTTCAGGGCCATAACTACCAAAAAATGTGCTGCTTCCTCCTTTAAAGCCCTCATTACTGCCACATAGAGACCCCAGAACCTTGAATTTTGGTGTAATTCTTAAGATTACTTCTATAACCAAAACTCAAATTTCACCACCCTATTTCCTCTAAAAATAAAAATCTTGTTGACTTTGCATTACATTATTCTAAATAACAAAAAAAAGGAATTAGTTTTTAATTAGAATTTTTCCCACATCCTATATTATATGTAATCTAAACATTAATAACTATATTTTTATTTATGAGTAAACCTATAAAAATGGAATGTAGTGTTAAAATTCTAAAAACTCATATTTCCTACTAATTCCAAAGCCTCAACTCCTGATTTTTACATTAAAGTTTTTTATAAAAATGTTTACTTGATGGTATTTATGACACAAAATGTGTTGTCAAAAATGTAAGTCGACTAGTCAGCTAATGATGGCAACTAGACTTGGTCTAAGTTCTTGTGAATCTGGCTGTAAGTTTTTTGTTTTTGCTCCATTTTACAAAGAGGCAATCCTGATATGTTATAGAATTCAAACTGCATTTGTATGTGAATTCCTTCTGTATTATTCCTACAAGTCAAAGGTAGCAGGCAGTGGCAATCTATATCTTACCCCTAGGGGATATGAAAGCTAAAATTTTGATAATACTAATCTACTCTTAAGACTTACAGCCATTTTTAAAACTGAAGGGTGCTATTTTTTCATATTTATTTATATTTATTATATATATATATATATATATATATATATATATATATATATATATATATATATATATATATATATATACAGTAATACCCCGCTTAGCGCGACCCCGTTACGCGCGGTTTCACTATAACGCGAATTTCAAATTTCGCGCTCATGTAGTCATTAACTTCTCTATGGTCGCGGGGGGATCCCCGCTTTCTCTGAATATTCTCTTTGAAGAATTGGGAATTCCCTGTCCTTCGACTTTGTTCTATGGGGATTTCCTCGTTCGTTTCGTGTGTTCATTTGTTCCGTAATGTTAGTTCGGTCGGCTGGCAGTTTTGTTTTAATATTTATTGGAGATACATACATACATAATTTAACCCTACGTTAAAAATGCCGCCTGTAAAGAAAAAAGAGCGTAAAAGCGTCACTTTGGAATTGAAGATGAAAGTGTTAAGAAGAATGGAAAATGGAGGCAAAGCAACAATTGTTGGGAGAGATTTTGGACTCTCAGAATCGACTGTGAGAACGATTTATAAAAATCGGGAAAAAATTAAAATCTCCAGCGAAGGTTCAACACCTATAAGTGCAACAAAACTTTCTCGTTCGAGATCATCTATCTTAGAAAGAATGGAGAAATTACTGTCAGTCTGGATCGAAGATTTGAATAAGAAGAACACACCACTAAGTCAAGATCTCATATGCACAAAAGCAAAATCTTTGTATGAGATGCTGAAAACAAAAGAAGGAGAAGGGAGTGCCACTCCGACTTTTGCTGCCAGCAGAGGCTGGTTCCATCGGTTCAAGCAGCGTTCTAATCTTCACAATATCCACATAACAGGCGAGGCGGCCAGCGCGGACATTCAAGCTGCAGCTGAGTTTCCAGACAAGTTTCAAGACTTCGTTAGACGAGAGAAAATTCCTGCTTGTCTCATCTTCAATGTTGATGAGACCGCACTTTACTGGAAAAAAATGCCATCTCGAACATTCATTTCTAAGGAAGAACGTCAAGCCAGTGGTTTCAAAGCTGCGAAAGATCGACTAACACTTCTGCTGGGTGGTAATGCCACTGGTGATTTCAAACTGAAACCTTTACTAGTGTACCATTCAGAAACACCCCGTGCAATGCGAGGCACAGACAAGACAAGTCTACCAGTTGTGTGGCGATCAAACAGAAAGGCGTGGGTTACACGGGAAATTTTTCAAGAATGGTATTCTAATAGTTTTTGCCCATCAGTCAAATCATACTGTGACAGAAATGGGCTTGAACCTAAAGTTATATTACTCTTAGACAATGCCCCAGGACATCCAACCTCACTTGATACGCCCAGAGACTTAAAAGTGTACGTAAAGTTCCTTCCACCAAACACTACGTCAATATTACAACCTATGGACCAGGGAGCAATAGCAAACTTCAAAGCTTATTACCATCGCCGCACTTTTAGCCAACTAATTCATGAAACTGACGGGGAAGGAAGACAGTCTATGCGAGAGTGGTGGAAGTCATACAACATTATGAAGTCTATTCACAACATAGAAGAGGCTTGGAAGGAAGTTAAAATGAGTTGTATGAATGGGGTGTGGCGTAATCTTTGGCCAGATGTAGTGGAAGCACCTAGAAGAATTGTCCAGATGCAGAGACAAGTGCTTGAAGACATTGCTGCAATGATTGAGGGGTCTGAACTTGAAGATGTCACGGTAGAAGATCTCGTAGAACTTGTAGCAACGCACGACGATCCTATTAGCAATGAAGATCTGATCGAGTTACAGAATAATCCTATCTACGATGAGGAAGAACAAGTAGAAGAGAAAGTTTTATCTTCAGGGGAAATACAAAATGCACTTTCAAAAATTTATTCAGGTTTGGACATATTGCAGAGTATAGACAATAATGATGACCGTGTCTTGACCGTGTGTCAAACAATTAAAAAACAGTGTTGGGTGTTATGAACGTATTTTACAAGAACGTAAACAAAACGTTACCCAAAAGACAATAGATGTATTTTTCCGTAAAAAATAAGAGTATGTATTGCATAAAGTGTTCTTAGAATTAAAGTGATTGATTAAAATGATTTGTATTTTTTTTGTATTAAATTTTGACTATGTTTAATCATAAACCTCGATATACGCGAATTTCAGTTAACGCGATTTTTTTCGGAACGTATCCCTCGCGTAAAGCGGGGTATTACTGTATATATATATATATATTTCATAAGGGAGCAGGAATGAACATTATGTCCAAAATTGGGTATTTTTCTTAGTACTTTGTTGGATTTGGAACTATATATGCAAAATTTGAGGTTTTCTAAGTAACTCCCTCTAAGCAAATTTCTAAGTGTCAACAGCCTATCAAACCATATATGTATCAGACATGTTTAGACATATTAGGTTTTAAAATTACTTGCCCAAACTTACTAATATTACAATACCTTACTTTTATTTTAAGTTTTTCAGCTAAAAATGGACATTTTTCAGCATTTAACTTAGTAAATCTTGCTTCAATATGTTTCGGTGCCAAAATTTTTAAATGCTTATCTACAATTTGACATCTCTCAGAAGAATTTGTATAAAAATGCAATACTACATTCTCAGATTTTTTAATAACATCAAAAAAGGACTTTTCTTCTGGTAGTTCTTCATATTTTCCATGATCATTGCTGAGCCATTCCCTTCTCTTTTCTTCGTGTTTTTGAATTTCTTTTATTCGGTTTTTTCGAAGTTCTTCTAAATCATCTACGTTCAAATTATCAATTCTTTCAATTGTGGCATCTACTTGTTTCTCTATCGCTCTTGTAACTTGAAGAATTTGCTGTTCGGTTTTGTCCATTTTTAGTTATTATACTAAAGAAAATTACAAAAGTTTGTTATTTTTTGAAAGCTTCACACAACGAATTAATATCTAGATATTTTTACAAACTTCAATCTATAAAATAATAAGAATTTTTGAAGTCAAAACGTGTCTGTAAGAGTTGGAAAATGTATTTCCCATTTGACAATAGTAAAATAAGAAATGATTCTTTGGGTTATAACAGTTAAGAACTTTTCAGTAAAAGAATAACTTACATGCGTATAATTTACCTTTTCCCGAAGTGATAAATTTACAATTTTAGTTTTATTTTCCGGCTGTTTAACGAATGTCACTAACCTCACCTAAAATTTTTATTTTCAAGATCCCAAGGACGGCAAACAAGCCAAGCGATATTTAAAAGCATTTTCGATTAAGACAAGTATAAGGCAATTTTTGGCGGGATGAAGTTTTATGGATGACATTCTTTTTTGCAGTAAATCAATAATATCAATTGAATCAATTTCCTTTCTTAATTATACGGTTAATTCATAGACAAGGGATTTGAGTTAGGGTGAATTATGCCAACATGCTTGCTCGTCAGGAAACCTGGTTGTCATCAGTCCTCACCGTGATTTCAAATTACTGAGAAAATTTAAATGGATGAAACATAACCTCCAGTTATTTACTTGTGAAAAAAATTAACTTTAATTATTGTAATCATATTTCTGTTTTTCATTGTTAATTGTAAAATGAATACAGAAGAATTGCTTGAAATTTATTTCGTATTGTATACACAACAAACACGCTCAAATTTCATTCTCAGGCTTCAGTCGTTTTTTTGTGATGGATGGTGTATTAGGTGGCGTCATTCGTATTTTCACGTTTTATTTGGTCTCTTCATTATTACATTATATCACCAAACACATGTCACATCATGCTTTCTAAAAACTTACTGGGTACGCTTCATTGTTCACCAAATATTCTATGCTGCAACCACTGTATGCAGTATTAAAATACGTCTAAAGTAATAGCTTAGCTAATAAGTAATAAATGGAAGTAAAAGGCCTACTCGATTCTTTGATTCCAAAACTAATACTCCTATAACTCTAACTGAAAAATAGACTCCTGTCTATCATAATCCAGCTGTAGGGCAATACGATCTAGTTCAAATTTTAATGTGAACTATACTTTAAGTTTTAATATTTTTTTACTTTCAATGTTATGTAATTAACGAAATTACATAGACATACATAATAGGTATAAAAAAAAGGCTAATGAAATGGAAAATAAATAAAGAATATTTCGCGTTTCCTATTCCAAAATAACAGAATGCAAATAATGAAGGGCATCATAAAATTTATTTTTTAACTTCTTAAAAATCCTAAGTTACCGTATTCGGCTATTATATAATGTGTTTTCTAATCTGGTGCATGTTTTTAACATGAATGCTATCACTAAAATAGAGGATTTCAACAAATATGGCGCATATCATGGACAAGTCATTCTCAAGGGATGAGGTTCTCTATAAAACACTGCTTACAAAGGGTGGTAGGGGAGGAGTAACAAGCTGAACTTCATACGGATGTCAAGTATTAGCGCGACGTGTTTTTCTAGGATACACCGCTTTGGGAGGAATTAAGCGGGCTACATCCGTTCGTTGTTTTCATTCAGGCGAACAGCTTCTTTTCAACAGAATCCAACAAGTGAAGTGTATGTTTGGGAGCATCGCCCCAAACATGGGAGCAGTATTCCATCGTTGGTCGAATTTGAGCTTTATACAGAATTAACAGTACTTGTGGAGTGTAAAGCTTTCTAGTTCTAAATAATATTCCTAGCTTATGAGGAGCTCTCTTTGCTATGCATGCAACATGTTCATGCCAAGACATATTTACTCCCCAATTAACGCCCAGTAAATTGAGTGACAATGATAGAGGAATGGAGTGTCCCATCTTTACTATATCAAGTTCGGCAACGTTAAATTTTACTTGGTTACTGTCATTACAAGATAGAATTTCTTCCAGGTCTTTGTTAAGTTGAACTGTTACCTGCAAAGCTGTAGATTGGATTCCTCGTCTTTTTCAGCAGATCGTTAATGTGAATGAGAAAGAGAGTAGGAGTCTTGGGGCACAACGGCATTTTTTTTATGGGTCTAGCACACGTGCTGCAGGGAAGTCCCTAAAGCGCTACAAGAGCGACATGTGTGCGGACTAAGCGATCCACGTTGTTCTTGAATCGCTGTAAATTGTACTCGATGGGAACATTTTCCATGAAAATACTTGTAGAATAGACTCAAGTCGCCAACCGTTCTTCGATGTTCCAGAGAATCAAGGCCGTCGGTCAGCTCCGGGTCTCCAGTCAGACGAACAGCTCTTCTCTCAATAGAATCCAACAAATGTAGTGTATGTTTGGGAGCGGAGCCCCAAACATGGGAGCAGTATTCCATAGTTGGTTGAATTTGAGCTTTGTAAAGAATTAACAGTTGTGGAGTGTAAAGCTTTCTGGTTCGAAATAATATTCCCAACTTTTGAGAAGCTCTCCTTGCTATGCCTACAACATGTTCATGCTAGGACATATTTGCTCTCAAATTAACGTCTAACAAATTAAGTGACGATGTTAGAGGAATGGAGTGCCCCGACATAACTATGTCAGGTTCAGTAACGTTAACTTTTTTCGAAAAAACTGCCGCCTGGGTTTTTGTAGAGTTAAATTCCACTTTGTTACTGTTACTCCAAGATAGAATTTCTTCCAGGTCTTTGTTAAGTGGAATAACTTCCTGCTGTCTGCGGATATTCGTCTGAGTAGCCTTTTTCCGAGGGTTCAAAGTAAATGAAGAGATAAGCATCTGCAAAGCTGTAGATTGGATTCCCGGTCTTTTCCAGCAGATCGTTAATGTAAATGAGAAAGAGAGTAGGAGGCAGTATAGAGCCTTGGGGCACACCGGCGTTGATAGTGAAGGTGTTAGAAAGAAATCCGTCGACTGCCACTCGTAAAGAACGCTCTCTGAGGAAACATGAGAGCCACAAACAGAACTTTTCAGACATACTATAAGAGCGTAGCTTAGCCAACAGTCTATCGTGCCAAACACGGTTGAATGCCTTGGATATGTCAAGAGCAACAGCTCGAGATTCTCCAAAGTGTTCAATTGCGTTGTTCCAAACATGTGTTACGTAAGTCAGAAGATCTCCTGTTGATCTATGTTTACGGTGGTGGTCGCTAATAATGTTGAATCCTTCCAGATATTTTAGAATACAAACGTGCAACTAAGAGAAAGTTCGAAAATATTTCATTTAGCAGATTTGTAGTGCCAAATCTTGCGCGGTTTAGGCGCCTCTTTGTCACTGATTGGTAGGATACTCGATGTCGAAAGCAGTTTATGGTCGGAAGAACCTAACGGCGGATTTACGGTGACCATGTAAATCTCCGAATTGGTGATTAAAAACAGATCAACAAAACTGGTGAACTCCCGTCTCGATCAGGGATATGTGTTGGTTCGTCGTCCTAGCGAAGGTACTAAAAAGAAATCTGTCGACTGCCCCTCGTAAAGAACGCTCTCTGAAGACACATCAGAGCCATAACTAAAACTTTTCAGACATACCATAAGAGCGTAGGTTAGTCAATAATCCATCATGCCAAAGGCGGTGGAATGCCTTGAATATATTAAGTGCATCTGTTTGAGATTATCCAAAGTGTTCAAATGGGTTGTTTCAAACCTGTGTCACATAAGTTAAAAAATCTCCTGTTGATCTTTACTTACGAAAGCCATATTGATGGTCGGTAATAATACTGAATCCTTCTAGATATTTTAGAAGATGCTGATTGATAGTTTTTCCGTATCTTTCAATATTATTGAAAGCAGTGCGAGTGATCGGTAGTTGTTTGGCATATATACTATAGATACTAATAAACAATAAACAAAAAAAAAGTAGAAAAAGTTACTCTAATCCACAAGATCATTTACTTAAACTATTATTGCAGACGAAAGCAGTTCAAAAGCTACCAGCAAACTACAGAGAAATAACCTTTCTAGTTACGACTCTAAAATTAATGACAGGGATGACAAAATCACTGAGTAGGTCGCACTGGCAGAGGAGCAATCAGGGAGGTCTTGCCATGATGTTTTCATCATTAAAAAATTACCGAAAAATCTATCGAATATGGTATGATAGCTTTGTTATGTTTCTTTCATTTGAAGAAAGTAATCAATGAAGTACAACGAGAAGACATTTTTATTACGAAAGACACATACTGCACAACATCATTCAAACCATAGAAAATATTTTCACCAAAAGTAACATGAGGAATAAAGAAATAAAAATACTATGCTCGATCTTCAGAGGTTACTTTACCAATTTAGGTGTACTACAAAAAAATTTGGTAAATGACAATATCGGCAGCTAAAATAAAGTGCATGACAACATTTAAAGCACCAGTAAGATGTTTGATGATGATGATGTTGTTTTTGACGAAAAAATTATATGTATAATGAAATTTCATTATCACTGTATAGATATATCATTAGTGATATCGATACAGAAGTACATTATGCTGAAACAAATCCTTAAGCATTGAAATGAAATCTCCAATTTATCGCTGTTAGACCTATACTAAGTTATACAATGGAATGCTGACCAGAAAAATAAAAAAAGAAAAACGGAATACATATTTGAAACAACACAAATGAGGATATGCCGCAGGGTAGCGGGAAGTACCATAGAGAGAAGTAGGAATATTAAACAGACCTGCAAAATAGATAATATAAATGATTGGGTGGTAATCAGAAAGTTAGAATGGAACAATGATATAGATAATATGAAAGAAGATAAAATGGGTAGAATCACAAGAGATAGGATTACCAATAGGAAGGAGAAGTCGGAGTGGACTTTGACGCCTGACGTTTGACGTTGAGCAGGCAAACGTACCTATACAAAGCAGGAAGAAGAAGACTGGCATAAACTGCAAACTAATAAGATCTGACGGTGGTAGAAAACCATGCCTAGAGATTTTTCAATGTCTCCAGGACTGTGTATGCAAATAAATAACATGTTTAAACAAATATTAGAGGACACGCCTTAGATGTCTACAAATAAATAATATTTTTATGTATTTTAAAGTAACAAATAAAATTTACTTAATTAAGCTCCTGAAGTACCTAACGTATACATAGCCGATAAGCCAAGCAACCGTATTTTAAACTAAAAAAAAATAAATGTTCATAATAAGACACATTATTTTGCTTATTATCACAAAAACCTGATAACATTATCATCGGTAAAGGTAAAGGTATGACATGTCTAACTTATTAACAATTTTCTTTCTTTGTTTGTCGACTGTCTGTTAATGGATTTAAAAAAGAAATAACAATACAAAAAATAAGTCATTCGCTTATTTTAAAATATTAAATATGGTAAAGCTAATCGCAATGAAAAATTTCCTTCATTTTTGTTGAAACCGTCATCGGAGAAATTTCTACTAATGGTAAGTGGCAGATTATTGTTATATTATAATCCGTATAAGTATATGATTTTCTAGAAAAATAAGTAGCCATTTGTATTATAACTAAATCTTTTCTCGCATATTATCAGAATGGATATAAAGAATAATCTACCCTAGTTCTCTAAATCATTTTTTATGTAACTAGTCATCATAGATGTTTATGTTGATTAATTAGGAAACCTCGTATGGTCATAGTATTCTATTAATGTTGGATTTTTTTTATCAGTTCGTATAATGCTTTTTAATGTAAATTTTAATCTTGGATCTATTTCTAAAAATTTGAAGATCTGAAAAATATTCAGATAAAATGGATGGGGCGGGTGGGGGATGACATTAATATTTTAACAAATGGAATATTGTAAACTTTAGAGGATGACACAGAAAAAAAAGAAAACAATCCTTAAATGTGTTAAATTCTATTAAACCATAAAAAATCTTGACTTTATCAGAATAATAAAAAATTGGCTAAAGTTATCTAACCAGTACTGACTCTCTCACATTAAATAAGAGCTTAATTCATGCACTACAACATACAAGCTACTATATTTTAATGAAATTCTCATAATATTATTTAAACTATTCGATTCCCACTCCTTTTAACGCTTTTCTCTGTTAAAATTGAAGGTAATGAAATTAATTTTCTGATTCCTTGACTCCAACGAAAGTTTAAATACATTCAGGCACTACAAGTTGTTATTTTAAATAAAGTTCCAAAAAAATTGAGCTTCGGAGATATTTATTACTCAAAGTTAATATTTCCGTCTCCCAACTATTTCTGTTAAAATTGAAAATAATTACAAAATAACACAAACTTCAGATTTCCCGACCCCGAGAAACTTTTTTTTTTTTTTTTTTTTTATGGGTCTAGCACACGTGCTGCAGGGAAGTCCCTAAAGCGCTCCAGGAGCGGCACGAGTGCGGAAAAAGCGCGATTCACGTTGTTCCCGAATCGCTGCAAATTGTACTCGGTGGGAAACACAGCGCTGGGCAAATTATTCCAAAGGGATGACGTTCTCCATATAAAAGATTGCTTGAAAAGCGTTGTACGCGGAGTAACAAGCTGAACCTCATACGGATGCGAAGCACCAGCGCGACGTGTATTTCTAACATGCACCGCTTTGGGAGGAATTAAGCGGGCTACATCCTTCGAACACTTTCCATGAAAATACTTGTAGAACAGACTCAAGTCGCCAACCGTTCTTCGATGTTCCAGCGAATCAAGGCCGCCGGTCAATTCCGGGTCCCCAATCAGACGGACCGTTCTTCTCTGAACAGAATCCAACAAATGCAGTGTATGTTTGGGAGCGGAGCCCCAAACGTGGGAGCAGTATTCCATAGTTGGTCGAATTTGGGCTTTGTAAAGAATTAACAGTTGCTGTGGGGTGTAAAGCTTTCTGGTTCTAAATAATATTCCCAACCTCTGAGAAGCTCTCCTTGCTATGCCTGCAACATGTTCATGCCAAGACATATTTGCTCCCAAACTAACGCCCAACAAATTGAGCGACGATGCTAGGGGAATGGAGTGCCCCGACATAACTATGTCGGGTTCAGCAACGTTAACTTTTTTAGAAAAAACTGCCGCTTGGGTTTTTATAGCGTTAAATTCCACTTGGTTACTGTCACCCCAAGATAGAATTTCTTCCAGGTCTTTGTTAAGTTGAACGACCTCCTGCTGTCTGCGGATACTCGCCTGAGCAGCCGATGTCCGAGCGTTCAAGGTGAATGAAGAGACAAGCGTACTGTCATCTGCAAAGCTATAGACTGGATTCCCGGTCTTTTCCAGCAGATCGTTAATGTAAATGAGAAAGAGAGTAGGAGACAGTATGGAGCCCTGGGGCACACCGGCGTTGATAGTGAGGGTGTTAGAAAGAAATCCGTCGACCGCCACTCGTAAAGAACGCTCTCTGACGAAACATGAGAGCCACAAACAGAACCTTTCAGACATACCATAAGAGCGTAACTTAGCCAACAGTCCATCGTGCCAAACACGGTCGAATGCCTTGGATATGTCAAGAGCAACCGCTCGAGATTCTCCAAAATGTTCAATTGCGTTGTTCCAAACATGTGTTACATAAGTCAGAAGATCTCCTGTTGATCTATGTTTACGAAAACCATATTGGTGATCGCTAATAATATTGAATCGTTCAAGATATTTTAGAAGATGCTCATTGATAACCTTTTCCATGACTTTCGATATTATTGAAAGCAGTGCGACTGGTCGGTAGTTTATTTGGCAAGGTCTTCTTACCTTTTTTAGGTATCGGCTGAACCGTGGCACATTTCCAGCAGGGCGGATATATTCCCTTTCTGTAGGATAGGTTAAAAAGTCTACAGAAAACTGGTGTTAGTTCCCTTGCACAGTTTTTTGAGAACTATGGCAGGTATTCCGTCAGCGCCAGAACCCTTCTTGGTGTCTAGCTTCATTAAAATACGTCGGGCATCCTTGACTGCAATATGGGAATAGTAGGTGGTGTTTTTCCTTGGAAATCGACAGTAGAATGTGAAGCAAAGAGTTCATCCAACAAGTTCTCTCTCTCAACAGGTGTGGTTGCAATGGAATTATCTAGCCGTGTGAGTGGTGGTATGGTGGATTTGGTAAAATTTTGACTAACTGCCTTAGCGACTGCCCAAAAGGACCTGAAATTGTTGGGACAAGCGAGAAGTTTGTTTCTAATTCGTTGATTGTGTGCCTCCTTGGTTTCGTCGATAATTCCCTTGCATCTGTTCCGGGCATGAACAAAGATGTTACGATTTACGGTGTTAGGATTTTCACGCCATTGTCGATAGGCAATATGTTTAGAAGCAACAGCTTCTTTGCATTTTCGATCGAACCAAGGCTTGCCGTTGGAGGAGCATTTCTTCGAAAAAGGGATGCAAGCTTCCATACCAGCCAAAATAACATCGGAGACCTCCCTGGCGCAGTCAGATGGGTTATCGGATCGAAAACAAATGTCCATCCAAGGGAAAGTTCGAAAGTATTCCATAAGATCTTCCCATTTAGCAGATTTGTAGTGCCAAATCTTGCGCGGCCTAGGCGCCTCTCTGTCACTGATTGGCAGGATACTCGATGTCGAAAGCAGTTTATGGTCGGAAGAACCTAACGGCGGATTTACGGTAACCGTGTAAATCTCCGGATTGGTGGTTAAAAACAGATCAAGAAGACTGGCGAACTCCCCGTCTCGATCAGGGATCCGTGTTGGTTCGTCAATAAGCTGAGTTAAGCCATAACTGATTTGGAATGATTCAGCTTCACGACCTTGTTCGTCGGTAGTATTGGAATATTTAAGCCAGTTGATATTGTGGACATTAAAGTCGCCCAGGATGGCAATTTCGGCACTTGGATAGTTACTTTGTAAATGATCGATGGTGTCTGCAAGAGAAGCGAAAAGTGTTCTAAAATTGGTATCACTTGGTGGTCGATATAGGATACAGATGAACCTTGTGGTTTGTTGAGTCGTTATTTTTAACCACATAACATCAAAGTTTGGGGGCTCCAGAGCTTCTTCTCGTTGACAAGAGAGGTCGCTTCTGACAAAAAGACAGATTCCAAAGTTACGCCTAAATCGGGAATAGAAGTCGTACCCAGGATAAAGATAGTTGACCGTGCTGGTCGATGGACTGACCTTGGTTTCACATAGAGCGAGTACATGAGGTTTATTTGATTGCAGGTGTTGATGCACTGAATTTATGTTTGAGTTTATACCTCGTATGTTGCAAAAATCTATCTTAAAATTATGATGTCTGCAAGTCGACGCCTCCGAACCAACCCCCACCCGGAGATCCGAACGGGGGGCCATTCTACCTCCGGAACTTCTTGCATCCAGGCGCCTCATCATGCTCTTTGGTCCCACAGTAGTTAATGTGGAATTTTCCTGTTCTGTCACATGTTTATCTTTGCCTTCTTTGGCTTTGATCCAGGGGGTGTTATTATTGGGTAGTTTGGGTTCTGACCAGATACTTTTCCAATGACCTGTGAGTTGTTGTTTGTTTGGTGGTTCGGTCACTGCTGTCTGTTTGCTGTGCATAGTTTTCCGGTAGAACTGTGTTTGGCTTCTTTGGAAGAGGTTGTTGGTATCTTTCCTCTCGTTTGGTTCTTTGTATCTACGGAGTCTTGCGGCATATACGGATAATTTTTGTTTCAGAGTATCCAGGAATTCTGGCAGTGTTCTGTCGGGAGACCCGGACTTGATCTTGTTTATACTCTGTGTGATTCGTTTGGACACGTTCCCGCTGATAAACTGGGTAAGGTGTCCTAGGTATCTCCTGATGTTGTTGATTTTGTTTTCTATTCTTATTTGCGTTTGAATTTTGGTTTTGTGCTGTTGGGATTTCTTTGCCGTTGCGGGAGTTTTTGATTAAATACTTCGTCGGTTGCGTTCATGATTGATGGTGGTGGGTCTAGGCGGCGAGTGATTCCCTTCTCAGTGGTTTTTTTTTTTGTCAGGACTTGTGCTTTTATCAAAGCAACGCATGGTGTGTTCGTTTGTTCCTGTAGTATAACTCATGCGTTGCCCTGATTTTCCCGCCTTGGTGGGTGTCGGCTTACTCGCCTTCACAACACTTTTGGCAGGTCCATTGTCAGTTGCCCGGTCTTCATCGTTTTGGTCGAGCTGCCATTTCCCGCGACGTCCTCGACCGTTACGTCGCTCGCCCGATGCTTCTTTTATTGGTCTACTGTTGTTTGGGATGTTTTTAGTGTTTTGTGGTGTCAGAAGCTCAAAGTGTCCCTACATTGGGTTGCCTGTTAGTAGAAGGTAAATAGTTTCGGTGTGTTTTCTTGTGCTTATTATTGTTGGCTTGTCCCTAAAAGTTATTTTTGTATCTCTTGTTCTTCGTTGTTTTGAGAAGATATGAAAATTGCTATTCTGGGTTTCCGAGAGGGCAAGTATCTCTAGGCTCGTTCCATAGGTGCCATTTTTCCTCATATAGTTACTTTAGTAGTTATTGAAGTCTTTCATATCGTCGTCCCCAAATAATGAAAATGTGTTAAGTTCCGACCAGTTTTGTTGTATATATCTTAGAGCAGCCTCTCGGAGTCTTTCATGATGGTTTTGGTGGCCATATAAGTGTAAGCTAACTGCACGGAATAGGCAATTTCCATCACCTACAATGTCGGATCTGGTAAAACTATCGGGAGTAGTTTCAACTGAGGCGGTTGGTTGGATCGTTTGTCGTTGTTGTTGTTGTGGTGGTGTTGTAGCTGTTTGTACTACAGGGGTCCGCCTCCTCAACACCCTGCCATTATCACTAGTATAATTATTATTATTTGACATAGTGTTCCCACGAGTATCCTAGGAAAGAATGGTCGACTGCGGCAGAGCCTGGATGCCACAGCAAGGCTACTTACTCCCGGAGGGCGCCCGGTATCCTGAAACAGACTTATAATGCGATAAGTAGGAAGCAACCATGTTAGCCCAATACCTACCTCATTAATATTTGGCCATAAATAATTTTAGAAAATAACTTTGAAGGACTATATTACTATATAAACAAGGTAACTCTTATAAACGCCTTCCAACAACTCTTTAAATTTGTTTTCAAAGTTCAGAAACAAAGAAAAATTAACATAATGATATAGAAAATATATAAAAATTCTTGACTCCCACTCTAAAGCGATATTGCTAAAAAATTATGGGTTTCATTCCTACTTCAGGCAATATATCTGTACCAAATTTAAAATAGATATCTTATTTTGTTCGAGAGTTATCGTGACAACAGTCAGACAGACTAACAGAAATACAGGACTATGGTTGTCGTGATTTAGTCAAGAAAAGAGTTGCAAAAATCTCGGAGGATGATTTTTTACGAAAACAACACTTGCTTTTAGCAAGGGAAGTAAGAACATATTCTTATTATATACAAATTATCCTATTTAATAAGACCGCAACTAACCTAAACTAATTTGAATCAATTAAAGGTAACCAAGGTTAGGTTAGTTGAAGTTAGTTAAACGTGCAATAACGTCATTTAAGTGACGAAATGAGTGTGAAAACCTAATTTTCTTTTACAAAGTGTCCTATATAAAGTTTTGTTTTCAACTATTTGTCATAAAATACTAAATTGACAAATGAAAAGGAAACATTTATTTTGTGACTGACTACAGTCCATGGAAATTTTTTTCTTAAAATTAATATCATCTGAAGGTGAACCGTTATGTCCCCGGTGCTCTTCTAAGAGAGTCGTGAAATTATTGATTAATGCTTGGTACTTCGTGTCCATGATCGCTGCCATGTTTTGCCGAATATTTTCTTTTAATTGTTTTAGAGAGCCTTGTTGTATGACCTCTAAAAAGTATTCTATATACCTACATTGGAGCCCAAGCTGTTAGTTTAGTACAGAGGTTTCCAACCTTCTCTGGACCACCGTCCCTTTTACAAGAAAAAAAAATTCCAACTCCTCCTCTTCCATAATAGTTAATTATACCAAATATTAAAATATTGCTGCATATTATCTATACCTATTTTATCTGTCTATTCATCTATTAAGAATCACAAAATAGAAATTAATTAAAACTACCATCAACTGTAGTGAAAAATTGTTTAACAAAAATTTAAAAATAAACACAAAATCAATAAGAAATAAAAAAAATTAATGAGATGGTTGAGGCTGGTGGAGTTTTAACAATTTGTTAATGTTGGATTTCAATTGCGTTAACGTCAGTCGCAAATTGCCACGTCCAGTGATGTGCAGTCTGTTCCTTTTCTTAGACAGTAAATTAGCTACTGCACTGAACCTATGCTCAGCTAAATACGATGACGGAAAAGCAATTAAGAATTTCTGTACTCTTGCCCATCAATCCAGGGTAGAGAGCTGGTACTGATTTTTGCAGCAAGAACTCTTGGTATCCATTTCTAAATTTTACTTTTAGTTCTAGTTGTGAGTTCTACGAGCTCCTCTCCTAAATTTGATGACTCCGCTGAATCTGCATTTGCAAAAGGATTTAAAGCCCAACTCGGCATATTCATGTTTAAAATATTCTGGAATCCCTCCATAAAATTAGCATGAAGAACATTGTGTTGGTCGTAAGTAAATAAATCTTCCTGTTTTGCAGAGACTGCTGATAATGTGGGAAAGTGGCTGTATTCACCTCTATCTAGATTTCGTTTGAGCAGAAGAAGTTTTCCCACAAAAGCAGCTATGACGTTTTTTGTTTTATTTAAATTCAACGCATCAGCTTGCAATTGTAAATCGACTTCATTAAATATTTTAAACAGGTCTGTCAAATAAGCGATGTGGATATAATCAGCTTTTCGCGCAGTTTTTCGTCTCTGTTTTCAAGGAAGTCCACTGAATCAAACAAATCGAAAAAAAACTATTCAGACAAATACCTTTTAAGAGCCAACGAACTACAAAGTTGGACAAATAATCTGTCATGCAATTAATTGCTTCTAACCTTATTGACTGCTGTAATGACGTAATGAGGCCACGTATGCAGGCGTTTATTCAGATTTTTTACAACCAAATGCTAACGATGAATAACACAATGTGTACATTTTGTACTGCTTGTTTCAAATGGTCTATGAAACTCCTATGACGCCCCGTTATTGCTGGTGCACCACCAGCAGCAGCTGACAAAATAAGAATTTCTTTCCCTTGAAAAAACTTGTTCATGGTATTAAATATCGATTCTCCCTTTATATCGGTGTCCAAATTTTTAGCAAATAATAACTCTTGACAAATTTTTTCTTCTTTTATGAATCGAACATATGATAAAAATAGTGTTTCGTTATTTGGTAGAGTTGATTCATCAAGTTGAATGGAACTTTTGCCAGTCTTTAAATAATCACATAATGATATTTCAAAATCTTTAGCCATTTCATCTATTTTTCTTTGCACCTTCTTTCAGAAATTTTTCTGGTGATATTTGACGGGGCCTTATGATGAAGAACAGTTTTTATTACCTCTTTGACTGCTGGCCTCGTTAATTGTGTGTGGTTTTTCCGCTTTTGCGATTGACAATGAAATTTTATATAAGGCTCGTAATCCATCACCTTCCTGTTTAGAAGATGAAGCAAAAAATTTGATATAATTAGCTGTTTTAAATATTTCTAGTCCTTGAAAAGAGGATAAATCTTTGTCCTTTTTTATCAGTATGTATTTTATTCAAATGCTCTTGTAGCTTAGAAGGCTTCATGGCTTCGTTTGAAAAAACTTTCTGGCAAATTAAACACATAGATAATGATTGGTTTGTAGGAGAGTGCGTAAATCCATATTTCAAATACTCAATACTGTACTGCCAGTATTTCTTCTTAGATTCAGATATTTTGAAATACAAAATTGCCACGGCTTAAATAAATTACCTTTTCAACAGATTTATAGATAGTTATAAAAATAATTACTATAATGATTTCTATCATTTTCACTTACGAATATAGGTTATTGGCGAAGCACACAAAAATAATAGGACATTCCTAGAGCCACCCTGCCTTTTATAGATTTGATTTCGTGCACGCATCAACTTGTATGCCTTTGCTTGTTTGTGATGCCGGTGCATTTGCTCTATAAACAAGTCATTACAAGTTCCCATATTTTTGTCGAAACATGCTTGAGTGCGTGAATCGCGTCTTTGCTTACCAACTTGCAAAGACTTGTCACCGACAATACTAAATCGAATTAAGTATACTTATACCTAATGCTAATTTAAATTTTTTAATGCTTATTTACGCGATAGCGATAAGATAAAAATTTTAGATAGCTAGATAAAATATTTATTCACGAAAACGGTAGGTATTTTCATAGTATTTTATTATATTAATTTCCTAAGTAGGTAGGTACACCACGACCGCTCCCCTTGACTGCCCCATTCTGGACGCGTTACCTCCCCCATGGGAACCTATAGTTTAGCGGAATGTAAAGGCTTGTAATCTTTTAGATTTGTCGGACTCCAATACCGGAAATTCTGTTTATTAGTTTGGCTGCCTTCAAAATCTACCGAGAGAATAATGTTAATAAACGTTGAAAAGCCTTGGTCCACCTGTATCCTGTAGAGGTGCGGATATAACTTTTGTCAAAGGATGCATTTGTAGTACACAATTGGGCACATTTAGGCATTTTAATGTTTGCACGTTGAGATGTCGGGACTCTCACAAACAGACCAGACTCTACGCTTGCTTCAGTTCTTGATGTCCCTGATCGCCCTGCTCGAAGTTTATTTAAAGTAGAACCAATTTTATCAAATTTCTACACATATTTTTTTTATATCAGCTGAATATTCCGAGCTCTATATACGCTGTGTAAATGATATTGAACCCTCCTTAGCAATTAAATTTTAAAGGACCGTGGTTACTCTACGTCTCCGTTACTCGTTACCTTAGCACAATCTCTCTCTCTTGTCGTTATTTCATTGCTGAAGATCGTGATCTACTTATCATGAACTATGTCCTCCATCGGCCTCTGCCTACGGCCGTTTTAGGCGCATCGGAGAATGTTGAGTTTGTTGCTTTCTAAACTTAATCTGTTTTTCTTTTGCATGGCACATCACCAGCCACGATCAACCTCTTCAAACTGTCGGCCCCTTTTCTTGCAATATGGCCAAAGAATTGGAGTATGCGTTGGAGACAGATTGATGACAATTAAACATTTACTTTGACCTCCGCAATGACAGATTCGTTGATTCTGTGGGTTATCCAAGAGATACGCGACATTCGTCTTCAACATCATTGCTCGAAGGAATTTTATTTCGTTCTGTTTCGTTTATGGTCTATGTTTCCGCGCCGTAACGGAAGATGGCAAACATCAAAGATCGAACTAATCTGATCTTTATTGTGGTACAGACAGAACGTTCTTTTCCTATCTTAGTCAGTTTTGTCATAGCCGACTTTGCCATGCCTATTCTTTTATGGATTTTCCTGGAGATATTACTGATCCAAGGTATAGAAATTCATTCGAAATTGTTGAATTTACAGGAGATTTGTAAATAGACCAAGAGGTCGACCCGAAATTTTGACCATCTATCTAGTTTTTCATTCTGTCGGGTGAGTCGAATAAAAGCCTTTAACGTTGATTTTTCGGCCCCCGTGTCCTGGAATGCTCAGATAAGGCCCAAAATGCTACATCGAAAAATGGACTGTACTTGATAAAATAAGAGAGAAACTGCAAAAGGCAGATGCAACCAATATCAGAGAGCGAAACTGGACCCGCTTTGCCAGCCAGGTCGATTTTCGAATTTTTGAATACATAAGACCGTACGTCCCAAATTTTGGATTTTACGCGTTTGTCCAAGTTATTTTTGGAAAATTTAGGCCTTAATTAATAAAATATCACCTTGGTTGTACCTGAACAAGCTAAGGCATTTTCAAAGTCCAAAAAAAAATCGAAATTCTGAAAATATAGACCCTATTATAGATTTTACATAAAATTCGTACCCGATGGCTGAAATTGTTATTTTTTTTAAATATTTTTTGACCCGTAGGATCCGAATTTGCCATTGTCGAGGTCCCATAGTGTTCGGACCTTTTGCCATGGGCCCAATAAAAGCCTTTTTTATGTTATTTCTGGGACAGCCTATCTACTGGAACTGTAAATCGACCATTTTCATATGTAATAGAATTTGTGGAATTCGGAACAACTAGTCCTTGTTCATTAGGACCCAATTGTTTGGGTCTATTGCTATGGGCCCAATATACCAACTTTTGGCCTCAAAATGAACATTTCCGGATTCTTCAAGTATAATTATGTTCGAAAAGGGTTAATTTCCTAGTTTTTATGAAATATCATGCCGATAGTCGCAAGAAATTCATACGGTAACTATTTTTAAAATTTTTTTTGTGCATTTTTGTTATAGAAAATATGTTATTTTTTTAATACACTGTAAAAAAACTTTAGATGAATTGTAAAGTATGTACTTAAAGTTAACTAGGTGGCCTCGATAATGGCAAATTCGGATTCTACGAGTCGAAAAACATAAAAAAATAACAATTTCAGTCAGCCGGTACGAATTTTATGCAGAGCCTATAATAGCGTCTATATAATCAGAATTTCGGTTTTTTTTTTGTACTTTGAAAATACCTTGACTTGTTCGGGTACAAGCGAGGCGTTTGCCCTCCTGATATTTTATTAATTAAGGCTTAAATTTTCCAAAAATAACTTGAACATACGCGTAGGACTCAAAACTTGGGACTTACGATCTTATTTATTCAAAAACTCGAAAAATGACGGTTTTTTTTTCCGGAAAAAGTAAGTCCAGCCTCCGGTACTGGCGGCGTCTGCCTTTTGCAGGTTCCCTTTTATTTTATCAAGAACAAATTAAATTAATTGATTTTATATGGTATGACAGACCATTTTTGGATCGACGTTTTTTGGGCCCTTAAGCTGGGTCCGGTCTTGGCGGCACTACCCTTTGGGCCGTTCGACTTTTTTAGTGTTAACAAATGTTATGGTACTTGATTCAAGTAGTTACATTTTTAGATGTAGCATTATCTGGGCATTCCAGGGCACTGGGGCCGCAAAATCAACGACTCGCCCGATAGAATGAACAACTTGGCAGCCGGTTAGTCGACAGATCAAAATTTCGGATCGGCCTCTTGGTCTAAAAATGTTGCTGCGGTATACTATCATAATTTTGGTTTTTGCTTGATGTATTTCGAGCTCAAAGGCAAGACTTGTAACTTCTATGCGTTGAATTAGTTCGACCATTTCGTCCTCATTTGCCGCTATAAGTGTGGTATCATCTTAGCACAATAAGACAAGCCAATTTGAATTTATTTATGGGACAACCTGGATGTCAATATGCCTCTATTTTAACAATAACCTAAATCTGGAAAAGTTTTAAAATTAGTTAAAAAAATTGTGTATGTGTCTGCACGTTAAAGATTTTTAGCAAAAAATTAAAACGATAAACAATATCAGATTATAAAATTTTATCGCTCATAATAATAAACTTGACTGGGGAAACAATAGGTACATACTTTAAAACTTAGTTGTACACACACATCGTGATTTTTATTTAGTTTATTCACATTTTTATTGAGTTTGACCACGTGTGAAAAACTGTAGTTAAAATAATACATATGTTTTTTTTTGAATAAGTAATTGGTAAGTAAATGCTGGATTTTATTTCACCGTTGTGATATTTAGTTGAGCAATGAGTCATAAATAATATTAATTTGAAGGAATTAAATATCTCTCTTTTATGGTTCACCTCTCTGCCTTAGTACAGCTTTAACCTTTTTACTTTATCTTGTAGATATCGGCGGAGATGCCGGTGTCCAGGAGCCGAAACATACCCTTGCATTGCACGGCGCCGCCCACAATGTAGTAGACATACCACGTGCGTTATTGTATTTCTGCAATAACTACTACGTATGCATATGCTAATAACAGTATCACTTCATCAAATTGTTAAGTGTGAGATATCTTCACAAGAAAAAATCCATAGTCTGAAAATATTTTTGAATGTTGAAGAGCGTTCAAGAATCTGACTAATATGAGCTTCTAAGCAGTTGGTTTTAATTGTTACATCAGCTGTATCCTGTAGATGTGTAGACGAAGAGTGCGTTGTAGTTAACTTCTGGGCACATTTACGGCTCTGAACTGTTTGCGTATTAAGACATCGGGATTTTTGCGAAGGGACACTCGAACGCACTTACGTCTGAGGTTTACTTAACAGTCCCATTTTTTAATGAGAACCCTTGGGCTTCAGTTGCCCTATGTAAATGATGTTAAAAGACCTATAAGAAGGTAATTATTGTTTTTGTTACACTTGCCCACCAAAGAGACACTCTCTGATCCTGTGAAATGAACCATGGCGACTTAATTTTTAAGGACTCCGGGATGTACTTTGTATCACTCACTTGTCACTTCGTCGGTTGCGTTTGTGGAATAACCCGAACAAATTTGAACGTATTATTAGGGTAATCTGTAGTTTACGGATTTCAAAAAGCTGTTGGGTTTTGCCCGTGCTTTACTATCTCTAGTAATATAATTAAACAATTAAAAATATAAGAGGTCAATTTTATTATGTAAATCCAAGTTTCTTGGACTATGTATTTGATTTAAATAAATTTAAAAAGCTTACTTCTTGAAGGAATTTTAAAATATTTAATGTTAAGATTACCTTTCACAGAAAAAATTCACAGTTATATTGTTTGTGACTTTCTCTATTAAAAATATAATTTGATTCTCTCTCTCTCTCTCTCTGAGCCCTTACTAAAACCAGTTCCTAGGTCAGGTCTATTTAACCTAGGCCTAGCGCACACTGGAGACTTTCTGCACGCAGACAGTTTTGGCGCCATGCCGAGGGCTTCTACAGTAAATGAAAGTGCAGACACTAGAAGCAGACAGCCGGCGACTCTTCTGTCGGCTCAAAGTAGGACAATAGAAGTGCATGTGCCTGCGCAGACTGGGAGCAAAACTGTCTTCTAACAAACACTATCGCAGACAAACTGTATAATATCTTGTATATCCTGTATATATTGTAAAGGTATATAATTTTGTTACCCTCATCCAGAAGTACGGAAAATACTTAGTAGAATGCTCTCGTAGATTATCATAGAAAGTGTAAAATTTCCCTTTTAGTAATCTGGTGCTGTAAATGGGGTGTACCCAGTACTGTCTATTTTTATGGTTCAGTCTCCTTTTTCAGTGAACAACTATAGCAATTGCAGCAGTTTCGACAATCTCGGTAGCTACCAGATACGCGACTGTCTTGTCTCTAGTGTGCAGGGGCGTGGCGACAAAACTGTCGTGCCCTCCAAGTATCTTTCACATTGGGAGACAGTCGGCAGACTGTTTTGCATCCAGCGTGAGCCTTTCCTATTAGAAAAAAAACATTTTTGAACAGGAAACATGTTTATTTAAAATTATAGATTAGAAATATGGATGGAGAAATCGTGTGTTTTTTTAAGTATGCATATTTTTGAATACTTATTTAATTTCTTCACATAATATCAAAATATTTTATGTTTGCCATATATTATTCTAATTCAAATTACTCCCTTTGCATACTGTTTTTGTTAAGATTTTAAATAATAAATATTTTATAATATTTCCTAAGTTTCAAATACATAATACATCTAGAAGAGTGTTAAATCTCTATTGAGGCGATAAAAAAAAGACTTGCGAGAAGACACCTAACACAATATATTCAAAGTAACCTCTTTAAACCCCTCTCCTATCATTTTAAGCACTTATACTCATATATTTTTTATAGGCATAGTGCACGTACTGCAGGCAAATTCCTAAAGCACTATAGGAGCGACGCATATGCGGAAAAAGCGATTCACGTTGGTCTACGGTGGGAAACAGTCCTGCGCGAATCATTCCAAAGGGATGAGGTTCTCCATATAAAAGACTGCTTGAAAAAGGTTGTACGGGGAGTGACAAACTAAACTTCTTACAGATGTGAAGTATTAGCGCGACGTATATTCTTAGCGTGCACGCTTCGTGAGGAATTATGGTAAGCTGACTACATCCATTGAATAGTTTATATGAATAGACTCAAGTCGATGTTTCAAGAAATCAAGGTTGCTAGTCAGTTCTGGGTCTCCAATTAGGCGAACAGCTGTCTTCTGAATCCAATAAATGCAGTGTATGTTTGGGAGCAGAGCCCCAAACATGGGAGCCGTATTCCGTCCAAATTAATGCCCATCAAATTTAGTGACGATGCTAGAGGAATAGAGTGCTCCGACATAAATATGTCGGGTTCAGCACCGTTAACTTTTTTAGAAAAAACTGCCTCCTGGGTTGTTGCAGAGTGAAATTCTACTTGGTTTCTGTCACTCCAAGATAGAATTTCTGCTGTGTTCGGATATTTGCATTAGTAGCTTGTGTTTGATAGTTCAAAGTGAATGAAGGAATCAACATACTGTCATTTGAAAAGCTGTAGATTGGATTCCTGGGCTTTTTCCAGCAGATCGTTAATGTAAATGAGAAAGTGGGTATGAGACAGTATGGAGCCTTGGGGCACACCTATGTTGATAGTGAAAGTATTAGAAAGAAATCTGTCGACTGCCACTCGTAAAGAATGCTCTCTGAGGAAACACGAGAGCCAAAAACAGAACTTTTCAGATATACCATAAAAGCCTAGCTTAGTCAACAATCCATCGTGCCAATGACGGTGGGACGCCTTGGATATATCAAGCGCATCCGCTCGAGATTCTCCAAAGTTTTCAATTTCGTTGTTCCAAACGTGTTACATATGCTAGAAGATCTCCTGTTGATCTTTGCTTATGAAAGCCGTATTGATTTTCGCTAATAATATTCAAACCTTCCAGATATTTTAGAAGATGCTGATTGATAGCCTTTTCCATCACTTTCGATATTATTGAAAGCAGTGCGACTGGTTGGTAGTTATTTCGCGCGGTCTTCTTTTTTGGGTACCGGCTGAACTGTAACGCATTTTTAGAAGAAAGGAAATATTCCCTTTCTGTAGAGTAAGTTAAAAAGTCTACAGAAAACAGGTATTAGTTCAGTATGTTTTGAATATTATGGCAGGTATTCCGTCAGCGCCAGAAGCTTTTTTGGGGCATAGTTTCATAAAATACTTTTTCTGGTGGTTTTTTCCTCGAAAACTGATAGTAGAATATGAAACAAGTTAGCTTTCTCAACTGGTGTTGTGGCAGTAGTATTATCTAACCGTGTGAATCGTGGTAAAGTGGATTTAATGAAATTTTAACGGCTTTAGCGACTGACCAAAAGGACCTGAAATTTTTGGGGACAGGCAGAAGTTTGTTTATAATTCTTTGATTGTGTGTCTCCTTGGTTTCGTCGGTAATTTCTTTACATCTCTTTCGAGTACGAACAAAGATGTTTCAATTTATGACGTTAGGGTTTGTGCGCCATTGTGCGTAGGCAAGATGTTTAGAAGTAAGTTCTTTGCATTTTCTAACCAAAGCTTGTCGTTGAAAGGTATTTCTTCGTAAACCTTGTAAACATCTAGTTTGCGCTTTAGATCATTTGTATAGTAAAATGAAACCGATACAATATCATTGAAAGTGGTCAAGCGGCAGTAATCACAACTTCAACAACTGTTAAACTCCTTTTGCGAATTAACTGAGCATGCTAAACACCATATCCAGCTGGAGAGAATATCGATAAAATAAATAATTTAAACAACACTAATGTGCTTAATTCGATGTTCAAAGTTCAGTTTCTTTTTGGATGGTAGTAAAACAGCTTTACGATAAAAAGAATGTTTGGTTTAATGACATTTTAAATATCAGGCCAATTTGACGGGACAGGAGTTTAATTTGGGAAAAAAATATATATCAAGGGCATGGTATAAAATAAAATGTGGCTATGGTTATGAAAAGATAGCACAATTAGAAAATTCGTGGTGGGCTATTTGACGCCTCTTCCTTAAACATCTATACTAATACTTTCCGGTAATGTATATAACTATTAAGGTAAGTTGCAAGTGCCACTTGGACTTGTGCAATTAGTGTTCCGTACCGTGATTACCTTTAAAATAAAAATTAGCTATTTAAATATTTGTTTAATTATAAACAAATAAAATAAAATTATTTTCGGTACCTATCCGTTGGCCACCAGTCATCATGATATTACTGGTTACACGGAATACGTATTGATATTTCGTAGCTCTTAGACCCGTCCGAATTCCTAACTTTTCAAACCTTCACCATTCAGTCATGCCACATAGATTTTTTTTATACTAGGAAAACTGTCAAACATAGTGCACTCGTGATATTTCTCAATCTATCCTTTATTTAGAGTGCTCCAGGATTTTTTCAAAATTTTTTGGTAAGTACTTTTCGAGATAGGGTGGGGGGGGGCAAAGATTTTTTGCCATTTTTTAAAAATAAGACAAAGAAAAGTGTATGCAAGTATCACATCATATATAATTTTGAGCTCGTCTTTTCACAAGCTTTCATGTGCCATGATGACCTGGTAATTTTTTTTTTCAATTCATTTCATCACCCAAAACTAACCCCATAAGTCAAAATTCAACTTTCAAAACTGCTGCTCTGTTTGAGCCATCAATTCATCTTTCTATGTCAAATAGTTTCGGAGACAATCGGGTGTGATAGAGGGACAGACAGACGGACACCGTCAATGACTACGATGTTGACGTTATTTATAGAACAGTATTTTTATTTTATTTATTTCCACACGTTGTCGGGGTGACATAAGTCTATGAATGAATAAGAAAGTAAAATAATATTATGCGATCAATTATAGTTTTCGAAAAAGTAGTTACTGTAGCTTGTTCATACTTTATTTAATGATGCTCAAATGCTTGAAATTTGAATTAGGCAAAAAAAAGGTGAACCAAAATTACCAAATGACGTTATTTTCAGAGTTACCAGGAAAACAATTGTATTTAGCCTGCTTCAAGAAGAAAAGGGAAGAGTAATCAGAGTAACCAGATGCCAATGAGGGAACGATGTGCATGCAGCTACATCTTGATCTATTTGAACGTTTAAGCTAACTTGATCTAAGCGGTCAGATTGCTATTTTTACAAATTTGTTCGTTTGGCTCGAGTTAGAAGAACGTTTATTCAACAGTTGTTTGTATTTTAATCATTAGTTTAATTACGACCGAATCTGAAGTGAATACATTCTCGATGAGTGGCAGTAACTATGTTGGTCACCCAGCGTCTATAGGATGCAATGGTTTATTTCTATTAGTTCTAGCAATTTTTAAGATATTACCAATCACATTCTTGTTTACAAAGAAATCCGACAAAACGTACTATAATTCTCTTGTTACCAAAATAACGTTTAGAGAGATTTAGAATAGGTTTTAAAATTTGACAGAAAAACCAGGTTTAAGTGGACGTATGGGCGTTTTATTGAGTAGAAACAGAGACTATTAAAGGGGGCTTCTATCGATAAATGGAAGAATTCGTCAATCGGTAGTCGAGGGTGAAACCTCTTGGAAGTAATAGCCTCTCTAATCCGGGACGTCTAAAATTAATATTCTAATCATTCTATCTATAAGATATATAAAATGCAACGTGTCTCTGTCTGTCTGTCTGTCCGTTAGTGCGCTTATCACTCGAGAACCACTTATCCGATTTATGTGTTTTTTTTTTTAAACACACATATGTTCTCTGGCCAGGTTATAGGCAATATTTTATTACGTTAGGTAACATAAGGAATAAGCAGTCACGATAATAGTGAATTATGTCGGAAAAAAGTTTGCCGCTAGCGTGTTCTCTTGCAATCCACTGTCTAAAACAAAAATAATAAGGAACAATATCATGTAGCAAAGAATATAATATATATATATATATAATGCAACGTCTCTCTGTCTGTCTGTCTGTTAGTGCGCTTATGACTTGAGAACCTGTTATCCGATTTACATGTTTTTTTTTTTTTTAATTCATACATTTGTTCTCTGGCCAGGTTACCTATAATCTTCTATAATATATATAAAATGTAACGTCTCTCTGTCTGTCTGTATGTCTGTCCGTTAGTGCGCTTATCGCTCGAGAACCACGATTTACATGTTTATATTTTATTACGTTAGGTAACATAGGATATATTTTATTACGTTAGGTAACATAATAAGCAGTGACGAATAGTGATCAGGTCGGAAAAAAGTTTGCCGCTAGGGCGTTCCCTTGCAATACACTGCCTAAACCATTAAATATGGAACAATATCACGCAGCAAAGAATATAATATATATAAAATGCAACGTATCTCTGTCTGTCTGTTCGTTAGTGCGCTTATCACTCGAAAACCACTTAACCGAATTATGTTTTTTTTTATTCATACATATGTTCTCTTTTCAGGTTATATAATAATAATAATAATAATAATCAAATGGTATCATCAAATGGTCACAAACAGACATAGAAAATATTCACATCCTTATACGATCTCAATTCACCAAATACAGGAAATTACACCCCAACGCATGCAAAGAAAGACTTACCATCGAGAGGAGGGCAGGAGGAAGAGGAATTATAGACATCAGATCATTACACACAAAACAAATACAAACACTTAGGAAATTCTTTCACAGTAAGCAAACCAGCCTCCACACAGCGACAGTGAAAGCAGACAAAAACTACACACCTCTCGACTTAGCCCGGGCAGACCACTCAGCAGACACACACAGTCACATCCAATTACAACAGGAAAAGATGAAAACGTGGTCAGAGAAAGCACTCCACGGAAAACACAGATACCACATAGAACAAGACCACGTAAATAAAAAACAATCATACACCTGGTTACAGGATGGGCAGCTATTCCCTGAGACTGAAGGCTTCTTACTTGCCATCCAGGATAAAGTCATATTAACCAGAAACTACCAAAAGCATATCATCAAAGACCCGACTATTGCAGAGGACAGATGTAGAAAATGCCACCAGCAGAAAGAAACGATCGAGCACATAACGAGCGGATGTAAAATATTGGCCGGAACAGAGTACACAGCCAGGCATGATTCAGTTGCCAAAGTAGTTCACCAAGCACTAGCCACAACATACAAACTCATAGAAAACACAGATCCCTACTACAAATACACGCCAACATCCATACTTGAAAATGAAGATTACAAGCTCTACTGGGACATCGGTATCCATACAGATAAAACAGTCTCCGCCAATAGACCCGATGTTACTTTTCAGTGCAAAAAAGGAAAAGTCACCTATCTAATTGACATAGCTGTCCCCAACGACACAAACATCCAAACGAAATACACAGAAAAAATTTCCAAATACACAGACCTTGCAATGGAAATAAAAAGGCTATGGAGACAAGAAAAAGTCATTATTGTCCCCCTCATTATATCAGCCACAGGCCTTACACCAATAACATTCACACCACATTTAGTGCAATTAGGACTCAACACAGACATACACAGAAACATTCAGAAGTCAGTGATTTTGAAAACATGTAACATTGTCAGGTCATTCCTTAATACGGAATGGTAATAGCGTTTGTGCTGACTTGGTTTTGGCCCGTCAGCCCAACATGGAACCACATTGATCAAATGTGAGAAAGAAGAACTTTTTGTAATAATAATAATAATAATAATCTATAATCTATAATATATATAAAATGCAACGTCTCTCTGTCTGGCTGTCTGTCTGTGCGTTAGTGCGCTTATCACTCGAAAACCACTTATTAGACTTACGTGTTTTTTTAGATTTATACATATGTTCTCTGGCCAGGTAACAGGATATATTTTATTACGTTAGGTAATATAAGAAATAAGCAGTGACGATAATAGTGAATCACAACGGAAAAAAAGTTTGCCGCTAGCGCACTCTTTTGCAATACGGTGCCTAAACCTTGAAATATGGAACAATATAATTGAACAAAGAATGCTATATATATAAAATACAACGCCTCGCTGTCTGTCTGTCTGTCCGTTAGTGCGATTATCATTCGAGAACTACTTATCTAATTTAGCCTGTGTGTGTGTTTTTTTAATCTTATCTTAATATTTATCAAAAAAAACCTATGATATATATATATATATATATATAAAATGCAAAGTCTCTCTGTCTGTCTATTCGTTAGTGCGCCTAGCACTCAAGAACCACTTATCCGATTCACGTGTTTTTTTATAAAATACATATATTCTATGTTACATTAAGTAACATAAGGAATAAGCAGTGACGATAATAGTGAATCAATCACGCGAGCGGAGCCACGGGCACGGCTGGTCTTTTGATAATTTTTTATTATAATTTGGATTGTTCATAAAAAAATTTTGAACCATTTGCACTTGCAGGGTTTTACTATAAAGCAAAAACTTTAACTACCTTATTCAGGGAAAGTGGGAAAACCCGAGTAGTGAGCTATACAAAAAACTCTTAATATATATTAAATAAATAATAATAACTATTTTTATCGGAAAATTCATTATAGTTCAATAACGTGTCGTAATCAGGTATATTTAATGTTTAACGGAATTTATTGGCTATCGTATAATTTGTCAGCGGTTGCTTTTAGCAGCATATTTATCAACAACAGTTCTAGCAGGACCAAGCACACTTTAGCAAAATAGCTTTTAAATTAAACATATATGTTATTATTTTAAAATCATCTAACTTATTGTGTGTTCGCAGATGTAAAAACAAAACAAATCTTCCGTTACAAGAAAATAGGACCATTTTAATTCAAAAACGTATCATATTCAAGACCTATATCGGTGAATTTAAATCATGAACACAGATAATACGAGAGCTGTCTGAAAAATTCTCGACCTGACACATAGATGACTTTAGAAGCTGTGAAACCATAATTGTATCCATCCAGTTCCATCCTTTATATAAACACATTTAAAATTTTATTTCGATCTATCAATTCAAGTAGTAGCAGCTATTTAATACTGACATGTCATTGAGTTTTTTAAAGTTGAAAAAATTGAACATCGTGCAGTGATTAAATTCTTTGTTTTGGATGGTTTAACGCAAACAGAAAGTCATCTAAAATTGTTAAAAGTGTATAAGGATGCATGACCTTTATTCCAATGGGAAAAAATGGGCTGCTCTTTTTAAATCTGGTTGTAAAAGCCTCAAAGTTGACGCGAAGGTCATCCAAAAACTGCTACAACACCATAAATCATTCAACACGTCCACGATATGATATTACATGATCGACGAGTGAAAGTGTGTGAAATAGCTAAGGCCATAGGCATCTCAAAAGAACGAATTGGAAATAGTTTGCATGAAGAATTACATATGAAAAAACTTTATGCAAGATCGTTGTGGCATTTTCTGACAATTGACCAAAAACGCATTCGAATGCGTTTTTCTCAACCGTGTTTGGATCGCAAATTGAAATGGATTTCAAGCGTCGTTTCATAACTGTGCAACCCAAACAACAGTAAAAGACAAACCGCTTGGTGGAAGAGTAATATCCAAGAAGAAATTCTTGCGAAGAAGAAAGAATGGAAAAATAACTCAAAACAAAAACACCAGAACAATATGAACTCTATAAAGGAAAAAGAAAAAGAGTTAAAGAGTTGGTAAGAGAAGCAAAACAACAGTCATGGAAAGAATTCGGAGATAAAATGGAAGTAAAGGTAGTAAAGAAAATCAAAAACTATTCTACAGAGTTCTTAAATCATTCAGGAAGGACCAACCTATAACCGATTTATATGTGAAAAACAAAAACCAATAACAATAATGGAAAGATGGAAAGAATACTTTGAAGAACTATTGGGGGGTAACGAAAAAAAAAAATAATGCAAATTATGAAGAATTGGAACAACAAAATATGGAAGAAACAGAAAATAGGGAAGAAATAGAAAGAGTTTGAGGAAGTTTTAAGAAAATTGAAAAATGGAAAAGTCTTAAGCAGCGATAAGATAACGTCTGAAATGATTAAATACACAGGAAAAACAATATTGTTAGAAATAATTAATAATGCATGGGAGAAAGAAAAATTTCCGGCCAAATGGGGAATATCGTTTAATACGCCAATCTATAAATCTAGACTGAACATAATTGTCAAAATTTATGAGGGAATCATTAAAAATAGGATAAAAAAAGTAATAGAACCACAACTATCCGAATCGCAAAGTGGATTTAGACCAGCAAGAACTACACAAGACCACATATTTACACTAAAACAGAAAAAAAGATCAAAACAAAAAAAAGTCTACACCCTGCTTTCAAAGCAAGGCTTTTATAGACTTAGAAAAAGCATTTGACAGTGTACCGAGAAATAAAGTATGGAACAGCCTAGAAAATAAGGGATTAAACAAAAAGACAATAAGAATCATAAAGGGAATATACAGCAACAATGTGCAGTATGTAATAGAAAATAACATAAAGTCGGAGGGATTTACAACACAGAAAGGTTTGAGGCAGGGAGGACGCTTGAGCCCAACATTGTTCACTGTATACATGGATGAAATAATCAAGAAATAAAATAAAAGTGAAAAGAATGACAATTGGATACTGGAAGCTGAAAAGAATAGAAATATCTGAAGCGGCTTTTGCTGATGATATTGTGCTAGTGGCGGAAAAAGGAGAGATAATTACAAGGAAACCTCGATATTTGGAATTAAGCGTTTAAAGAAGAAGATATGAAAATTAATATAGATAAATCAAAAGTAATGATAATGGAAAACCAACAAACGAACATTTACATAAAAAGGAATAAAATACAACAAGTGAACAATATAAGTATTTGGAATAAAGCGTTTAAAGAAGAAGATATGAAAATTAATATAGATAAATCAAAAGTAATGATAATGGAAAACCAACAAACGAACATTTACATAAAAGGGAATAAAATACAACAAGTGGAACAATATAAGTATTTGGGAGTGATAATGGATGAAACTGGAAAACAAGACAAAGAAATTAATGAAAGAATCGAAAAAATGAACAGACTTTACTATGCAATAAATAATAAATTCATTAGGAAGAAAGAGGTGACAAAACAAACAAATATAAAAGTGTTCAAAGCAATTTATAGGACAATCCTAACGTACGGATGTAAATCATGGACCCAGAAAAACAAGATATAAGCCGTCGAAATGAAATACCTGAGAGCAGTACAAGGAGTTACACGGAAGGACAGAATAAGGAATACAGAAATAAGGAGAAGGCTGAGAGTATAAGCTATTATGGAATATATACAACAAAGACAGTTGGGATGGTGGGGACATATACAGAGAATGAAGGATGATAGACAGGTGAAACAAGTGTATGAAGTCTAAATACAGGGGAAAACAGAAGCGAGGAAGACCTAGACAGACCTGGAATAGGCGTATTGGAAGTATACTTAAGGAGAAGGGAAAATCCTGGTAAGAAGCAGTGAAAATGGCAAAGAATAGAGACAGATGGAAGAAGTTTATATGTGGAGATTGAGAGCTAAAAAAACGAGAATGTATAACTGCCCTACACCATATGGTAGAAGGGATATACGATTATATATATATATATATATATATATATATATATATATATATATATATATATATATATATATATATATATATTCATAACTGTTGAAGAAACTTGAATCCATGTATATGTATATATATATATATATATATATATATATATATATATATATATATATATATATATATATATATATTCATAACTGTTGAAGAAACTTGAATCCATGTATATGTATATATATATACAGTAATACCCCGCTTTACGCGAGGGATACGTTCCGAAAAAAATCGCGTTAACTGAAATTCGCGTATATCGAGGTTTATGATTAAACATAGTCAAAATTTAATACAAAAAAATACAAATCATTTTAATCAATCACTTTAATTCTAAGAACACTTTATGCAATACATACTCTTATTTTTTACGGAAAAATACATCTATTGTCTTTTGGGTAACGTTTTGTTTACGTTCTTGTAAAATACGTTCATAACACCCAACACTGTTTTTAATTGTTTGACACACGGTCAAGACACGGTCATCATTATTGTCTATACTCTGCAATATGTCCAAACCTGAATAAATTTTTGAAAGTGTATTTTGTATTTCCCCTGAAGATAAAACTTTCTCTTCTACTTGTTCTTCCTCATCGTAGATAGGATTATTCTGTAACTCGATCAGATCTTCATTGCTAATAGGATCGTCGTGCGTTGCTACAAGTTCTACGAGATCTTCTACCGTGACATCTTCAAGTTCAGACCCCTCAATCATTGCAGCAATGTCTTCAAGCACTTGTCTCTGCATCTGGACAATTCTTCTAGGTGCTTCCACTACATCTGGCCAAAGATTACGCCACACCCCATTCATACAACTCATTTTAACTTCCTTCCAAGCCTCTTCTATGTTGTGAATAGACTTCATAATGTTGTATGACTTCCACCACTCTCGCATAGACTGTCTTCCTTCCCGTCAGTTTCATGAATTAGTTGGCTAAAAGTGCGGCGATGGTAATAAGCTTTGAAGTTTGCTATTGCTCCCTGGTCCATAGGTTGTAATATTGACGTAGTGTTTGGTGGAAGGAACTTTACGTACACTTTTAAGTCTCTGGGCGTATCAAGTGAGGTTGGATGTCCTGGGGCATTGTCTAAGAGTAATATAACTTTAGGTTCAAGCCCATTTCTGTCACAGTATGATTTGACTGATGGGCAAAAACTATTAGAATACCATTCTTGAAAAATTTCCCGTGTAACCCACGCCTTTCTGTTTGATCGCCACACAACTGGTAGACTTGTCTTGTCTGTGCCTCGCATTGCACGGGGTGTTTCTGAATGGTACACTAGTAAAGGTTTCAGTTTGAAATCACCAGTGGCATTACCACCCAGCAGAAGTGTTAGTCGATCTTTCGCAGCTTTGAAACCACTGACTTGACGTTCTTCCTTAGAAATGAATGTTCGAGATGGCATTTTTTTTTCCAGTAAAGTGCGGTCTCATCAACATTGAAGATGAGACAAGCAGGAATTTTCTCTCGTCTAACGAAGTCTTGAAACTTGTCTGGAAACTCAGCTGCAGCTTGAATGTCCGCGCTGGCCGCCTCGCCTGTTATGTGGATATTGTGAAGATTAGAACGCTGCTTGAACCGATGGAACCAGCCTCTGCTGGCAGCAAAAGTCGGAGTGGCACTCCCTTCTCCTTCTTTTGTTTTCAGCATCTCATACAAAGATTTTGCTTTTGTGCATATGAGATCTTGACTTAGTGGTGTGTTCTTCTTATTCAAATCTTCGATCCAGACTGACAGTAATTTCTCCATTCTTTCTAAGATAGATGATCTCGAACGAGAAAGTTTTGTTGCACTTATAGGTGTTGAACCTTCGCTGGAGATTTTAATTTTTTCCCGATTTTTATAAATCGTTCTCACAGTCGATTCTGAGAGTCCAAAATCTCTCCCAACAATTGTTGCTTTGCCTCCATTTTCCATTCTTCTTAACACTTTCATCTTCAATTCCAAAGTGACGCTTTTACGCTCTTTTTTCTTTACAGGCGGCATTTTTAACGTAGGGTTAAATTATGTATGTATGTATCTCCAATAAATATTAAAACAAAACTGCCAGCCGACCGAACTAACATTACGGAACAAATGAACACACGAAACGAACGAGGAAATCCCCATAGAACAAAGTCGAAGGACAGGGAATTCCCAATTCTTCAAAGAGAATATTCAGAGAAAGCGGGGATCCCCCGCGACCATAGAGAAGTTAATGACTACATGAGCGCGAAATTTGAAATTCGCGTTATAGTGAAACCGCGCGTAACGGGGTCGCGCTAAGCGGGGTATTACTATATATATATATATATATATATATATATATATATATATATATATATATATATATATATATATATATATTCATAACTGTTGATGAAACCACTATACACCAAAGCGAAAAGAACAGTCGAAACAATGGATTGAAGCCGGTGGAAGTACACCAAAGAAGGCAAAGACGGTTTCATCAGCAGGAAGGAGATTATAGCAACAGTTTTTGGGATTACAAAGGTGTTTTGTTGATTGACCTTCAGAAAGGTAAAATAATTAATTCTGAATATTATTGGAACCCTTTGGATCAGTAGGATGCAAAAATTCGTGAGAAAAGACTTGCTTTAAAGAAGAAAAGAATCATTTTTCATCAAGACAATGCAAGTGTTCACACAAGTGTTTTGACGATGGCAAAATTCAAGGAAATAAAGTATGAATTGCTTCAACATCTAGCGTATTCGGACTCCCTCTAACTATTATCTGTTTCTAAACTTGAAAAAATTCCTGGCTGGAAACGGTTTTACATCAAATGACGAAGCTATTGCAGCCATGGATGGATATTTTGTAGACCTTTCGGAATTACTCTTTAATGATGGTACTGAATTATTGGAAAAAGCGTTGGTATAAATGTATTGAAGTTTCAGGAGAATATATTGAGAAATAAAACATATTTCAAGTAAAAAAAAAAAATTCTTTCATTGTTAGGCCGAGAACTTTTCAGACCTCATCGAAAAAATACTTCAATCCTTGAACAACTGAATGTGAAAACAAGATTGTCCACCACAATAAATCAATCCTATCTGAGGTACTTCGGCCGCATATCTAGAAGAGCTGATGGACTGAAAAGGCTGATTATTGAAGGCAAAGTAAATGGGAAAAACCTCCGAGGGAGATCTCTAAATCGGTGGATCAAATAAAGGCCTTGATAGGCCACGTTTTGCACGAGGCTAGCACAGCTGTTAAGGATAGGGACACCTGGAGAGACAAAATATATGCCATTGCTTCATAATGGCACTATAATCTCATGGAGTAGCAGGAATAAGGAGGAGGATATCGGCGAGACGAGCAGAAAAATGTGTGTGTGGCAGTACGTCCTCGTAACATTTCCACTTCATCACTTGCAGAATACCAGCATGAAACAGGACTGCAGATTTTCTTTAACCAATCAAAAATCGTTTTAAGAAATTCCTTTTTCTATCCTAGAAAAATTCGGGAACCATGGAAATATCTAAACGTCTCCACAACCTTAATAGTGATATTGATTTTTATCTTTCACCAATCTGGGAACAGATCATGCATAAAGCCCCGCCCTCCTCCCACCCCTGTGCGCTAATATAAAAGGTGTGAACAAGCGGTATTAAATTGATTTCGTGCTATATTCTGAAGAAGTCAATTCTCGAAAAAAGCTCTGAAGAAACCGGCAGGATGATCAGTGAAACGTCAGCATCACTTATTCAATTGACACAGGAACAATCCAGAAGAATTATATCTATAAGCTTTGTAATCTGTAGTTTACTATCATATTCAAATTAATCTGAACAACCTATGCTTTGATGTTTAAAAGAATACATGGAACTGTTTAATTTGTTCCTACAATAGAGAAGAAAATTGACAAGCTACAAACATAATAATTCATTAAAAACAAAAATCTTAAATTTTTACTTTAACTCTATTAAAAAATCTGATGATTAAGATGTATTATTCATAAAAATAATGTCAAGATTTCAAAAACAGTCAAAAGAAACGATTCTTGGGTCAAGGTCAAGTGTACACGAGGAATTTTATTTTTTAAGGCCGATGAGTTAGATAACTGATAAAAATATATTAAAAAGGGATACAATAATAATTAGAAAAATTTCATGATTTGCACAGAATTTGGCATGCATCTTGAGGTATAATATCGCTGTGAATTAAAGTTGCCGAATATATGTTGTTATGTAACAACGAATTGGCTACTTATTTCCATAGATAAAATAAAGAAAAACCCAGTGTTTAGGCTAGCAATTGTTGAGGTAGCGTGTTATTTGAAACTGACAGACTAAATACATAGTTTAACGTACGATCGTCGGGGAGATCTGGAAGCAAACTGTATAGCAATTTTAAATATCCGGTTAATTAGCAGCGACCTTATCGATCTTTGAAATTGAAAGTAACATATGATTCAAAAATTTGTTCATTTTTTGCTTTACGCTGGGTTCTGGTCCTATATAGACGCTTTTCAGCGAGAAATGGCGGGCGTCTCTGTTAGAGCAACAAAATATACAGATGTCCTACGTAGAAGAAACATCATTTAAAGCGGTGTGAACAATTTTTAAAGTGTAGCCAAATTTTGTTCACATTATCGCGCTATTCGTGTTAGCATTGGCAAAAGTTAAAACTTGTAACAACATTGGGGGGGTCTTATATAGAAGTGTTATGATTATATATGAGCCATAAAATCTATAATAATCGCTTATTAGGACATAACGAAAATTTGGGAGACTCAAGTAAGATTTTAAAAGATTACAATTGTTTAATAAAAATTGATGATATTTAAAACTTTCTGATTGTAACTTCACGTACATTTTGTTCTACTAAAGAGCCATAATTGGCACACATAGATAGGGCTTGTGAAGAGAAAAGGGATTAAATTTACGGGACCATCTCAAAAAAACCTTCTCTTACAGTAGAACTTGAAAAAGGTGAAATGGGAAAAAAACTCCCCCAAAAAATCCTCCTTTGAAAAACTTTCCTTACATTTAAACTCTACCTACTTAAAAATTCAAACAGATTTTCCAAAAAAGAAGTGTCTCTTATGAAATAAGAAAGCTCCCTTTTGGTAAATTTTTACTCCATTCTCAAAGTGATGACAAGGGGGAAGATTTCCCTAGCCGTCAATTATAAAAGAAGAACCCTATTATAAGAGAAACCAGAATTTTATTACTTTCTCAAATTCTCAAAGTGATGACCACAGGGAGGGAGGGGAAGATTTCCAAAAAAGGTGCCCTATGTTATAAAAAAAGAACCTTTCCTTAACTAAAATTTTGTCATCGTCTAAAATTGATGACTGAGGGTAGAAATTTCCAAATAAAGAACCTTGTCTTATGGCAAATACCAATAAGAAAACTCATTTAAGGGAAACCGGGATCCTCTAGGTAGATGCCAGGTCCTACTGGAATGGCCGGGTAGAACTCCCCCCGTTTCCCTCCTCCCGTTTCTCTGCTCATAGACCATAATACACTCTCCTATCTTAAATTTGGTTAAGAAATGTCGTATGTCTCGTGTCTGTTAATTTGAAATCATAAGATAAAACCGATATGTTGAATGTTATCTCAAATATATTTGTGATCAAAAAGTAAAATTTGTTGGAGTTCTTTGAGGGATGGCTATCGTTTTGAACTTTAAAAAAAAACGTAGATTTTTGTACAATTTTTTTATAATTTTATAAACGAAAACGTTCTTTTGTATGTATTTTTCTGGGACGCCATCTGCCTTAAATTTCCGGAAATACCACAATCTCGCTTAGCTTACTGTATGTTCTCTTATTTCTTTTGCACCATCCACTACAACTTCAAGAACAACGTGAATCGCTCTTTTCGCACACGTGTCGCTCCTGTAGCGCTTTAGGGATTTCCCTGCAGCACCCATAAAAAAACACTTTTTTTGCCTGACATAATGTCGGTTGGTTGATATATTCTTCTCGACCCATATTTGATTGTAAAAAAGCTTGTCTTCTGCCGTTTCAAAACTTACAGCAGAATAAGGTTCGGTCTGCTTGTTGCACAATCTACATTTCACGTCTCCATTGTACAGCTCCATTTTACATAGTTATACTTGCAGGGCACTGTGCCATGTCAGTAAACTCACAACTATTCGTGGTTCATACAGAATTTCAGTAATTCACAAGCGTCCTTCAGAGATGGTCCTTTAATTAAGGTCTCCACCTGTCTATTTTTGAAGATTTTCCTCAATGTTCTTTTGTAGACCCATCATTTTATTGATGTCCGTACCGAGTTTTCTGACACTATCAGAGCAGGTTTCCGTCCAATAAATGGGGATGACCAGTTTTCTCTTGCTATTCCATCAGGGATCTACATCAGTGTAATCCATTTGTATACCAAGTACTGACTGCGAGTTTTTGCCTGAATTAAAAATTTTTCCAGTGTTTTCGATCTATTATCATTATCTCATAGTTGCTGTTAAATAAGTGTAATGAGATCATGTAATCCGTTCTCATTGATTGTAGTATAAGTTGAAAAAATACCCATTGGCTTGAAGAAATCTATTTTTGCCTATTCTTGTCTTACACACACTGTGAAAAGGCGGCGAACATTGATTTCATAGTGAGGAGGTATTCCGCCCTGTTGATACCATAGATTCCTGTTAGGGATATCCAAATTATTTTTATTGGGAAAAAGACCTGCACAAATTGAAATAGGTAGTTGGAGTAACTGTAAAGACCGCTGTCCTGTAAGATTTCCATCGATATAAAAGGAACCAATGATATGAGGTCCACAAATCCCTGCCCACATGTTTATCTTTTATGGTCTTTGAGAATGACTGTCGATTATCTAGTGGGGATTCTCAGTAGACCAGTACCGGCAGTTATGCCTATTAACTCTTCCGTTAAGACAAAATGTGGCCTTGTCAGAAAAAACAATATTGTGAATTAGGTTAGGATAATAATTGATTCATTTCAACATGATCTTGCAAAATTCAACGCGTCTATCGTAGTCATCTACAGATAATTCTTGCAGTAGAATGGGTTTGTATGGATGCAATTTTTCTTCATTCAGTATACGACTTAAGGTGCTGTAGAATGGCTTGCAAGGAGTCCTGATCTTATACCACTCGATTTTTTTTTATGGTCATTTAAAAACCAAAGTTTACCCAAGTCGACCTGAAAATGTGGAAGATTTACAACAAAGCATTCAGTATGAAGTAACACAGATCACCCCGGATTCTCTGCAAAACTCTGTTCAGGCTATGCAGATTGGGTCATTGCCTCGCTGTTAACGGCAGACATTTTGAGCAATTGTTACCTTAAAAATAAGCCTAGAGTATTTATTAATAGCTTTTTGTCTTTTTTTTTTAATTTTAAATTTCAAACGACAATAATTCCAAAACAGTTCTCTTGCTGTTCATAAGCATCATAAAAATTCAAAAATATCCGACATGACATTTCCGATTTAATTTTCCACACCTAGGATCTAACCCTGATGGAATAATAAGTATTTTAATTAGTTTTTTCCAAGAACAATATTATGTTCAATAAACACCCTGTACACATGGCGCCATTACTTAGTTATATTTCCGTAAAATTATCACACATATTTTATCAGAAGCATTATGTATAATGATAACAATTTAAGTGGCCACTTACTTTTCTGTTAACCTAAAAAGATAAATAGCAAACACAATGAATAATAAGGTGTAATATAGAATTTTATATACAAGGTTTAAGTACAGGCATTATTTTTGCCCTTTTATATTACTCACTAAGTAAAGTATATTTTGTACTGTTCGTAGACTACAATGCCCACTGGCATTGCAGCATAATCGAAATTAGAACAACGCAAAATTTTTGTGTTTGTTTTTCCAAAACCTTTTATTTTAAATCAAGTGGGCGACGTTAATTTTGCAGTTCCTGTGCCCTGGAATGCTAAGACCCGAAATGCTACACCCAAAAATGGACTGTCGTTTAACCACTTGAATTAAGTACTATAGCGTTTGTTGACACTAAAAAAGTCGAGGGCCTCCAAAGGGCCAATGTCACCGAGACCGGACCCAGTTTCAGGGTCCAAAAAACGTCATTTAACCAAATAAAATCAATAAATTTAGTTTGTTTTTGATAAAATAAGAGCGAGTTGATTGAGTGGTCCGTTACTTTGTGACAGTACATTTTAACAATAAAACTACTTAATTACTTTGTTAACTGTCACTAAATATATTTGTAAAGATTTTACAATTGCGTTATCGCGATTTCGTAGTACAACTACATTGTCAAACGCTTAACTAAGACTAAAACAGATTTTTGGTATTTTATGTTTATATGATGAACAGATGTGGGTCTATTACATGTTAAAAAAGTTTGAACAAAAGAGAATTTGCTACGTCTAATTGACTATTCAGTAAATTTATATTATGGTCCTTTGAATGTCTGTAAATTTCTATAGATTCTAAGAAGTTGAGTTTTGACCCTTTAGGTGCCATATGGAGTATTTGTAAACAATCGATATTGGGAAAAGTATGGCCTGTTTCTAAGAAATGTTTAGCAAAGTGTGATTTTTCATTTTTTAGCCTATAAGAGGCATTGTGTTCTGCGAATCTTGTCTTGAAATTCCGTCCCGTTTGGCCTACGTAACAGCTATTGCACTCTTGACAATTAAGTTTATAAACTCCTGATTTATTGTATTTATTAGTTTTATCTTTGGCATTAAAAAATATATTGGATAATTTTTGAGCGGGTTTTAAAGCTATTCTTGTTTTTTCGGTAGTGAGAACTTGGGATATTTTATCCGAGATGGGGCCAAAATATGTCAGAGGTATAAATGTTTTCTTTTTCTCGGTATTCTTTTACGGGGTAGATTAAGCTGAGAGTGTTTTGTTTTCGTTTACGGCTTATTAAGGTATTAATTATTTTAGGTTGGAAGCCGTTATTGAGTGCTATATTTTGATTGTATCCAGTTCTTTTTTTAAATTATTTTTACTAAGAGGGATATTGAAGGCTCTATGGATCATAGATCTATAGGCTGCCAGTTTATGGGAGTTAGGGTGTATTGAGTCAGTGACATCTGAAAAGGTTGGTTTGCGGAAGATATCGAATTCTAGTCTATTTCTGTTTTTCAAAATTGTAATATCTAAGAAATTTATTTTATTATCGGCTTCCTTTTCAAGTGTGAATTTTATGTTGGGGTGTAAATTATTTAGCTGATTTAAAGTGGAATTTAGTTCAGTATCATTTCCAAGGAAACATACTAAGATGTCGTCCACATATCTAAACCAAAAGAGAATATTTTTCGCGTGTTGAGTTTTTAGAAAACTGTTTTCCAATTCTGACATAAAGATTTCGGCTAGCAAAGGACTAAGTGGAGACCCCATGGCAAGTCCATCTGTTTGTTTAAAAAATTGATTATTGAACTGAAAATAATTTCCGGATATACAAAATTCGAACAGTTTCAATATATCATTCATATTCAATATTATTAGCGATCACCAATATGGCTTTCGTAAACATAGATCAACAGGAGATCTTCTGACTTGTGTAACACATGTTTGGAACGACGCAATTGAACACTTTGGAGAATCTCGAGCGGTTGCTCTTGACATATCCAAGGCATTCGACCGTGTTTGGCACGATGGACTGTTGGCTAAGTTGCGCTCTTATGGTATGTCTGAAAGGTTCTGTTTGTGGCTCTCATGTTTCCTCAGAGAGCGTTCTTTACGAGTGGCGGTCGACGGATTTCTTTCTAACACCCTCACTATCAACGCCGGTGTGCCCCAGGGCTCCATACTGTCTCCTACTCTCTTTCTCATTTACATTAACGATCTGCTGGAAAAGACCGGGAATCCAATCTATAGCTTTGCAGATGACAGTACGCTTGTCTCTTCATTCACCTTGAACGCTCGGACATCGGCTGCTTAGGCGAATATCCGCAGACAGCAGGAGGTCATTCAACTTAACAAAGACCTGGAAGAAATTCTGTCTTGGGGTGACAATAACCAAGTGGAATTTAACGCTACAAAAACCCAAGCGGCAGTTTTTTCTAAAAAAGTTAACGTTGATGAACCCGACATAGTTATGTCGGGGCACTCCATTCCCTAGCATCGTCGCTCAATTTGTTGGGCGTTAGTTTGGGAGCAAATATGTCTTGGCATGAACATGTTGCAGGTATAGTAAGGAGAGCTTCTCAAAAGTTGGGAATATTATTTAGAACCAGAAAGCTTTATACCCCACAGCAACTGTTAATTCTTTACAAAGCCCAAATTCGACCAACTATGGAATACTGCTCCCACGTTTGGGGCTCCGCTCCCAGACATACACTGCATTTGTTGGATTCTGTTCAGAGAAGAGCGGTCCGTCTGATTGGGGACCCGGAATTGACCGGCGGCCTTGATTCGCTGGAACATCGAAGAATGGTTGGCGACTTGAGTCTGTTCTACAAGTATTTTCATGGAAAGTGTTCGAAGGATGTAGCCCGCTTAATTCCTCCCAAAGCGGTGCATGTTAGAAATACACGTCGCGCTGGTGCTTCGCATCCGTATGAGGTTCAGCTTGTTACTCCGCGTACGACGCTTTTCAAGCAATCTTTTATATGGAGAACGTCATCCCTTTGGAATAATTTGCCCAGCGCTGTGTTTCCCACCGAGTACAATTTACAGCGATTCAAGAACAACGTGAATCGCTTTTTCCGCACTCGTGCCGCTCCTGGAGCGCTTTAGGGACTTCCCTGCAGCACGTGTGCTAGACCAATAAAAAAAAAAAAAAAAAAAAAAATCTTGTATTGTTATGTTGTCGTTGTTTTTTTTTGTAACATAGTTTTTATAATTTCTAAACAATCTTTATTTGGGATATTGGAGAACATATTTGTTACATCGAATAAAACTAGAAGAGCGTTATTTGGGATGGAGATATTTTTAAGTTTATTTGTATTTATGTATTTTTATCAGGCCATAAAGTTTTGGTGATGTAGGATTTTGGTTTATTATTTTAAACTTTTCTCTTTCATCCACAATGCTCAGGGTTTCATTTAGCAGGGTCTTGAGTTGTTTTTGAATTTTATCCGTTGGATCTTTTTTTAGTTTTACTGGATTTTCTTTTTCCAAGAAATCATTTACTTTTTGAATGTAATGGTTTTTATCAAGAGCTATGATGGAGTTGCCTTTGCCTGCTTTTGTTATTAGTAAAATCTTTACAAATATATTTAGTGACAGTTAACAAAGTAATTAAGTAGTTTTATTGTTAAATAAGAGCGAACCTACAGCTGGACCCGCTCGAAAAACGACCCCTTTTGGTTGGAAAAAGCGGGTCCTTCGGTATTGGCGGTGTCTGCCTTTTGCAGATTCCCTCTTATTTTATCAAGAACAAACTAAATTTATTAATTTTATATGGTTAAATGACAGTCCTGAAAAATATCAAACCGAATGGATGAGAAATTAACAAGCAAATAAGAACAAAAAACGAAAGTGTCGAATTTCAATTGGTTAAAATGAAGAATGAATTAATAGCGGTGCAGGAAGAAGAAATGGGTCGAGTGGAGAATAGAAAAAAACAGGAATGGATGACAGAAGCAATACTAAATCTGATGGACGAAAGATGATTACAGAAAACAACAGATGTCTCAAAGTATAACGAATTAAACAGAATAATATGTCGAAAATGTAGAGGAGCTCAGGAAATATGGTTTAGCGTGAAATGCCGAGAAAGAGAGGAACTTTAAGAGAAGCATGATATATTTAACTTACATAAGAAGGTGAAAGAATTGGGAGGAAAAAGCAAGAAAAAATAAGAAAAAACCAGAAACAATTCTGAGAAATTGAAGCAATGAAATCGTACTGGATATTAAGGACAAAATAAATACATGGGAGCAATATATAAAACAACTTTTCAATGGACATGGAGCAGAAAACTTACAGCTAAACAGAGATACTGAAATAGGGCCAGAAATAACAAGAAGAGAAGTTATTCATGCTATACAACTACAAAAGAATGGAAAAGCAGTTGGTCCAGGTGGGATAAAGGGAGAGATTCTTAAAATATTTTCGGATCAAACTCCATTTATTAATTGACTAATAATCTTATTTAATAAGATCTATGAAACTGAATAAATCCTCCTTAACCGGTTAAACTCGACTTTCATCCCAATACCTAAAAAGTCAAAATCAATGAAATGTGACGATTATCGCTTGTTAAGTTTGATGTCTTACATTCTCAAGATATTCCTGAGAATTATCCATACCAGAATATATAGAAAAGGTGAAACAGAAATAGATTTCTAAAAGGCATGGGTACACGGGAAGCTTTATTCGCATTAAATGTACTGGTCTAGCGTTGTAAAGATATGAATGTAGATGTATATGCATGTTTTATAGGTTACAATAAAGCTTTCGACTGTGCGATGAACGAAGAAACAGAAAATATAGACGGAGGAGATCTAAATATTATCAAAAATTTGTACTGGAATCAATCAGTGAAAGTTAAAATTGGGCTGAAAAAGTCCGAAAGCATAAAAATAACTCAAGGTGTAAGACAGGGCTGCATTCTCTCACCATAATTGTTCAAACTTTATTCCGATGCTGTGTTTAATGAGGCTATCTATGAATTCATCGAAGGAATAACGTTAATGAAAATACACTGAACAACATACCGTATGCTGATGATACTGTTCTATTAGCAAATAATATCAAAGATCTCCAGCAACTGATCAATCCAGTCGTAACAAACAGCGAAAGATTTGGATTAACTATGCATATAAGAAAAATCAAGTGGATGGTAATAACAAAGAAAAATCTACCACCAGAATCCCTCGAAATCAGGGAAAACACACATTTTAATATTTGTGAACCAATATAAATGACAAGTGGGACCTAAGAAAGGAAATATATTCCCGAATTGAGCAAACCCGAGTAACATATGAATATGAATAATTTTTTCCATAGAATCAGTCTGGAACTCCGAATGAGAATGGTGCGAGGGTAAGTATTCTCCGTGTTATTGTATGGATGTGAGTGCTGGACCTGGAGTGCTTTGGAAATGTACATTTATAGATGCCTTCTCCTGGGTACAGAAAATAGAAAACACAGAAGTACTGGAAAGAATGAACAAAATGAAGGAATTACTAACAACCATAAAAATAAGAAAAATTCAACACTTGGGACATATAATGAAAGGCTCAAAGTACGAATTGCTACATCTAATTATTAAAGGTAAAATAAAGGACAAACGATCGATTGGAAGACGACAGAATTCTTGGCTGAAGGACATGAGAAGGTGGTTTGCATGTGCTTCGAGTGACATTTTTCAAGCAGCAGTTTCTAAAGTTCGTTTAGCTATATGGATCGCCAATCTTGGTGAGAAGATGGCGTCGTAACTAGAAGAAATGACAGTCCATTTTTGGATCGATGTTTTTTAGGCCCTAGAGCTGTGTCCGGTCTTGGTGGCGTCTGCCCTTTAGGCGCCAGACTTTTTTTCAGTGTTAATAAATGTTATGGTACTTGATTCAAGTGGTTAAACGACAGTAGTAGCATTTTGGGCCTTATCTGGGCATTCCAGGGCACGGAGGCCGCAAAATCAACGTCAAAGGCTTTTATTCGAGTCGCCCGATAGAATGAACAACTAGGGAGACGGTTAGGTCGACAGGTCAAAATTTTGGGGACAAGTGAAAGAGACCAAGAGGTCTCTTTCACTTGTCGGCTGTTCTGCCTAGTTTCCTTGACAGTCGTTTTTGTATCTTACCACAGTCCATCCAGAAAACGCCGCACCTGAGTGCTTTGTTCTGTTTTGTTTATAAATTATAAAATAGATACCTGCGTCTCTGAAGCGGTTTTCACATTAAACCTTTGCGCACACTGACGCTTGTCTCAAAAACTACCGGAAATAACCGATTTCTGTTAGGCCGAAGACTTCCGAATTAAACACCGACAAAAATACGGCCAGCACGTGTCCACCTAATGTACGATGAATTTCTTCAAAATCTTAGTTCGGAAATCATCTCATACTGTGCTTAGTTTTTCCGTTGGTGCCTCCTAACTAGGCGGGAATATGTACATCGTGTCGCAAAATTCCCCTTAAATAAAGTCACTTCGCCAAATACTCTTCTTCCTCTTCTGTATAAGCACTATTACCTGTTTATTACTGTCGTCATCTTATCTAGGAAAGGTTGTCTCTTCAACGTTTTCAGGAGCAATCCATTTTTCACTTTTCTATTGGTGGCCTATATTTCCGCTAAATAGTTTTGCTCCAGGTTGTTTCTGTTTACACCAGTAAAGGTCTAATTGTGCTTTTGTATATTCGAGATTTTGTTTCAATTTATAGATAATTGTTTCGACATATTGCATAGTTTAATTATGTCACTGTTTTTGTTTTGTATAATTTTTCCGTCAGCAATAACATATTTAGGGTGTTGTGGATGTTATCATATATTTTGTTTTACTTTCGATCTTGCCATTCTCAATTTTTTTTGCTTTTTGTGATCCGACCTCTTAGTCTGCTATCAGTACAGTGTCGTCAGCATAGCATAGTACTATTATTTGTTAATTTTTCAGCTTATCAACTCTTTAATTACACATAACAACACAATTTTTGGCTTCCGAGTTGCATATGACGATTTCGACAGCATATTTTCTGCAGAAATCCGTTGACGAAATTGTTCTATAACGTCTAGTTCCACATACTTTTGCGACTAAAATTGCAAAAAACACTGTATCAATATTATGCGCCAATCGGAGGTGAAACCTTTAGTGTTTAATGAATTTCATATTGCATATTTCTACAATTAATTATTTTCAAGCGGCATTCTCGACGCGGGGAGTTGACGCGAATCACCGAACGCATGTGTAGCTGGTAAAATTTGGAAAGTAGGTAGACCCGAATTCCTTAAATGTTTCTAATTAGTACCTGTTTTACCTTTAATTTGTAAAGAATGTCGAGTGTCTTACCTTACGTTAAACCTAAGGAATTGCACAAGATACCCTCAAAACCGTGACAGATAAATTTTAAGAAACAAATTCTTTTTCTGTCACTGAATCTGAATCACCCTATGAGACACCGGAATTACACTCAAACTGAAAATTTGCTGCCCCGTGTCATTTTATCTATTATTATGTTAAAAAGTGGTGGGCTCTTCGCTCCTTGGCGAATTTCATTTTCTAATGTTATTAGGCCTGCAAATTTACCATTTATTTCAGCTATAATATTATTTTTTGAGTAAATATTGTGTATGGTTTTGATAATGTAGATTATGTCTTCTAGTTACATTCGATCGAAGACCCTTCTAAGTCAAAGAAACATAAGAACGCTGGTCTATTATGCTATTTCTTTAAATAATACTATAATATCTTTATAATACCCATTAAAACAAAATCATTTCACCAAATAAGTGCTATTTAAACGTTAAACAACAAAGAATATTTCTAAAATTGCAATATGCTACTTGAGTCATTAACTGTTAACGCAATTTTCCTTTAAGGTTTTGATGACCATTCCTCTTTCAATAACACAGGGCAACAAAAAAAATATTTTTGTTTTGGTGCCTGGGATTTTAGAGCTGATTTTAACTATATTTGGGACGCTAAATCTATACATGCAATCCGTTTTTCTCTATCAGCTCTACTTTTTTAGATACATCAACTTATCTACCAATGTGGTTTTTATTCAGTATATTCATTTATGAGAGTTCTAAAATTATTATATATTCATTAATGTAGGTACAATGGTTTTATTGTCAGTCTGTAATTGAGTAAATTCCAGGTAAATCTATAAATAGTGGAACCATTGCCTATCAGGTACCTGAACTGACCCTTTTAATCACCTAACTCGGGTAAGTCTCGTCAGTTTGTGCGTTCTTACTAATGAGAGTAGATCGAATTCGGCGTGTTATTTTATGTTAAGAAAAGAGTGTTTTTGTGTTATTGAACAGAATTAAAATGAGTTCAGGTTCCAGTTCAAGAAGAAGTTGTGTAAATCAACCTGATGTGTTTTGCTATATATGCGGAGAATACATGTTTCAACAAAACAGACAAACTATTACTGACTTTGTAAAGCGAGCGTATCTTGGATACTTTGGAGTTAAGCTTGGTGATCAGGACAAAACGTGGGCCCCGCATCTCGTATGTAAAACTTGTACAGAGCATTTACGGCAGTGGACTACCGGGAAAAGAAAATGTCTAAAATTCGGCGTACCAATGGTTTGGAGAGGACCAAAAAACCACTTCAATGATTGTTATTTCTGTTTAGTAAATACTAATGGAATCAATCGAAATAACCGCAGTAAGTGGACTTATCCCAATTTAGACTCGTCAATACGCCCTATCCCGCACTCAGATGAAATACCGATTCCAACATTTCATCAGCTACCACATATCTCTGATGACGAATATTTTCCCTCTGATCGCTCTTCTGATGCTAATGAAACTAACAGTGACTATGAGGGGACGTCATCAGTTCCTCAACGCTTCAATCAAAATGAATTAAATGATCTCACCAGGGATCTCAATTTATCGAAAAAAGCTTCTGAAGTACTGGCTTCTAGGTTGAACGACAAAAATTTACTGGAACAAGGAACCAAAATTACCTTTTACCGTACAAGAGAAAAAGATCTGCTACCATTCTTTTCTCAAGAAGACAATCTTGTATTTTGTCACGAAATTAGGGGACTCATGAAAGAAATGGGACTTTCTGAATATATTCCAGATGATTGGCGCCTATTTATTGACAGTTCAAAGCGAAGTTTAAAATGTGTCCTTCTACATAATGGGAATAAATATGGTTCAATACCACTAGCTCACTCAACGAAACTGAAAGAAGATAAAGTATTACGAACATCAATGGATGATTTGTGTAGACTTAAAAATGGTAAACTTTCTTCTTGGGCAGCAAAGTGGTTACACGAAATATCCGTGTTTCTTGTGCCTCTGGGATAGTAGGGACAAAACACACCACTGGGTTAGAAAAGATTGGCCTCAGAGAGAAAACATGAACGTTGGGGAAAAGAATGTCATTAACGACGCTTTGGTTGAAAGAGAAAAAATCATACTTCCTCCGTTACATATAAAGTTGGGCTTAATGAAGCAATTTGTAAAGGCTCTTGATAAGAATGGGTCTTGTTTTGCATATATAGGGGTAAAAATGCATCAGTTGAGCACAGAAAAACTCAAAGCAGGGATATTTGACGGCCCACAAATAAGACAATTAATTAAGGATCCTGCCTTCATAAATTCAATGAATCAAGTTGAACGAGAAGCTTGGACATTATTTGTTGCAGTTGTAGAAAATTTTCTAGGCAAACATAAAGCTCAAAACTATGTTGAAATGGTTAACAAGATGCTTAAGAGTTTCAAATCCTTAGGGTGCAATATGAGTATTAAAATACACTATTTACACAGCCACTTAGACCGTTTTCCAGAAAATTTAGGAGACATGAGTGAGGAACAAGATGAAAGATTTCATCAAGATATTAAAGTTATGGAGGACCGATACCAAGGAAGATGGGACATGCACATGATGGCAGATTACTGCTGGAGTTTAAAAAGGGACTGTTTAAAAAAATATTCAAGAATGTCGCGGAAAAGAAGCTTTCCAAGTGTTGAGTGACTATTTCATTTCTTCAATGTTTTTTTTTTGTTTGTAAGTACGACATAATATTGTATTTTGTATAACTAAAATAAAAATTTCGTATCTACTTTTGTTTACTACACTTACGGATTTGAGTTACAATAATGTAACTTATATTTCTCTAAAATTGTATATCTTAAAAATTTGAGCTCCTAGGTACAAATGAATACGTTATTTGAATTCAGGACATCAAATTGATATAGAATCAGCTCAAAAAACCTCGGCACCAAAACAGCTGTTCCCCTGTGTAATTTGTTTTTGACGAAACAGATGTTTGTGGCGCGTAGATGTTAATTGTGTACAATAAGTCGTTATGAGAAATCGTGGTTTTTTAGATTAGAACGTATCAATTGAAGAATTTTTTTTCGACATTTCGACCACGAATACACTATACAGCTTCAGGGCTGTGGCGTTGCGATACCATACTTTTATGCATATTGTCAGAACGAAGTCTCGCATGTTTACAGTAAAACGCGATCACATATCTAACCTGGCCTGACAAAACTAGCTGACTGGATAGCATGCGATGCGAATCGTTCAAATGTAGAAGGTTGTCATACTTCCAAAACTTAAAAAATTTACTGGCTTTCTTAATGTCATTAAAAATTCAGTGTAATGAATTGCCTGATTTTTAGCTAATAGAGAAAAGTAAACAATATTATATTAATAAGAAACGGTTTAATATTGCATATAAAGTACTTTAATAAGTTATATATAACCATATATAATCTGCTATTCAAATTAACGGATATAAGTGACAACAATATTCACAACAGATGACCATTCAATTTTTTGGCGGTGTCGCACGGAAGAATGGTAAGGTATTTTTTTTTGCCTAAGAAAGGGTTGCAAATCTATCCAGTGTTCTCTACGTGCCTTTGAACTTTCTAATGGATTATTGATTTGGCGGGAAATGATTTTATGAATGACATATTTTGTCTACTGGTAGAATGTTTTCGGACAGAACGCGTTGAATGTCGATCATGGTTACAATTTAGTTCAATGTTTTTACCTGTCCTTACCGCAAATATTGTGTATGGTCTTAATAATGTGTGGTATGTTTTATGTCTTCTAGTTACATTCGATCGAAGATCCTTCTAAGTCAAAGAAACATAAGAACGCTGGTCTATTATGCTATAATTTTTTTGGTATTTGTCTACAAATCTAGTCTATAGCCTATGCACATTGTCAAAAACTATTTAAAAAAAACCGGCCAAGTGCAAGTCGGTTATCCTAAATGAGTTTTTCAACAAAGTTTGTTTCCAATCTTTACTGACAACTGATGACCTTAAAATTTTTGTTTTTTTTTTATATACCAGATAAATTATTAAAGGTAATGCACTCGTGATAATTTTCATTCAATCTACACCCCGTGGAGAATATTCCAGAATTTTTTCAAAATTTTTTGATCAGTACTTTTCGAGATAAGGTGGGGGGACAGCGATTTTTCGCTATTTTTTTAAAAATAATACAAAGAAAAGTGTGCGCAAGTATTACATTTTATATATATATATATATATATATATATATATATATATATATATATATATATATATATATTTTACTTGTCTTTTCACAAGCTTTCATTGGACATCATACTCGATGACCTAGTAAAAAATTTTTTTTTCACTTCCGATTTCACACCCCCCAAAACAAAATTTAGCTTTCAAAACTACATGGCTCTGATAAGGCCATCAATTCCTATATTAGTACCCAATTTCAACTTTCAATGTCAAACAACAGCACTGCTGCATTTCGCCGAGTATAAAATAAAGACGTTTATTATTATTATTATTAAATAGTTTCGGAGAAAATCTGGTGTGACAGACAGACGGACAGACAGACACCGAAGTGATCTTATAAGTGTTCCGTACGGAACCCTAAAAATGACTTCGTGTTGTCTGTTTCGGTATTCTGGCCTTTTTTCAAGCAGCGAACGGTTCAAATCGGTCAATTGTTGTTGGTAACGTTTAGTATTAACCGTTTCCCCAGGTTTTAACAGCTCATAATAGACCATGCCCCTCTGGTTCTACCAAACACAGAGCATCGTCTTTCTGCCAAAGCGATTCGGTCTTGCGGTCGATGTGGATGGTGCGCCTGGGTCTACCCATGATTTTTTGCGCTTGGAATTCTGAAAATAAATCCACTTTTCATCCCTTGTAACTATGTTATACGATGCAAAAACGACTTCCTTTTGTACGGAGCGAGCAAAATGTCACACGTGTTTGCGCTTTTCCATTTGCCTATCGTTCAACTCATGTGGTACCCATCTACCGGTCTTCTGAATCTTTCCCATCTCTCGTAGCTTGTTGACTAACTCCCAATTGCTCGGCGAGTTGTTTTTGTCTTGCGAATCATCTTCGTTCAACAATGCTCTCAATTCCACATCTTCGTATTTTTTTGGCGGTTTTCCACGTTCCTTATCTACAACATCGAAGTCACCACTTTTGAAACGCTAAAACCATCGGCCACACGTATCTTGCGATGGAGCATGTTCACCATAAGCTTCTCGAAGTAATCGGTATCATTCAACAGCAGTTTTCTTTAAATGAAAACAAAAAATTAATGCTGTCAGCGAATGCTCTTTGTTCGGTATAAATTTCGACATATTGAACACAACAACACAATACTATGCACACACTTTTCCAATTTATCACTCGTGCTCGTCTGACACTTGTTGATGACACAACAAAATGGCGCAGTGTCAAATCTTTATAGCATAAACTGCATTGGTGCACCATGAAATCCGCATTTCATACTTGTACACCTGGTATATAAAATATCTTTATCCCAAAGGGATATCATCTATGCTGATAATAAACATACCACTGTCATGTCACTTTATCACTTTTCGCGAATGCAGTGAAAAAATAAAGTGTTTTTTATTTATCCCTTGAGCAAACATCCTCAAAAGTTTGTAAATTAAGAAGTTAAGACAAAAGTGTCTCACATTGGAGTGACACACAACACTACAGATGTAACATAAGGCCCTACTGGACTACCGGACTACCTCCGAGACCTGGGGATCCCTTAAATGCTCGCCTAAAGATGATAGGTAAACTCTCAATAAATTAATGTAAGTCTAAGATTGAAAAAGTGATAAGAGGGTTATGCCCTAACCAAGAAGCCACATAATACAATAGATACAATAGATAATAATTCTAACTCAGGAAAAGATCCTTTGAGGTCAGTCTGTCAACTTTGAATTTTGTGGACAATTTTTGTAATGTAAAGGGAAAACCGAAGTGAATAAGTTTCAGCACCAATTCGTGGTATTACATCTTATCAAAAGCCTTTAAAACATCTAGCATTACTGACTCGAAGCATCCGAAGTATATTAATTAGTTCTTTACTCTGAAAAGGTTAAACTGGACATACATCAACAGGAGATTCTCTAACATACGTGACGCATGTTTGGAACAACGCAATGGAAGAATTTGGAGAATCTCGAGCGGTTGCTCTTGATATATCCAAGGCATTCAACCTTGTTTGGTATGATGGATTGTTGGCAAGCTACGCTCTTCTGGTATGTCTGCAAAGTTCTGTTTATGGCTCTTATGTTTCCTCAAAGAGCGTTCTTTACGAGTAGCAGTCGATGGATTACTTTCTAACACCTACACCATAAACGTCGGTGTGCCCCCATACTGTCTCCTACTCTCTTCCTCATTTACATTAATGATCTGCTGGAAAAAACCAGGAATCCAATCTACAGCTTTGCAGATGACAGTACGCTTATCTCTTCACTCACTTTGAACGCTCGAACATCGGCTACTCATGCAAATATCCGCAAACACCAGCAAGTCGTTCAACAACAAAGACCTGGAAGAAATCCTAACCAAGTAGAATTTAACGCTTCAAAAATCGACGCGGCAGTTTTTTCTAAAAAAAGTTACCGTTGCTGAATCCGACATAGTTATGTCGAAGCACTCCATTCCTCTAGCATCGTCACTCAATTTGCTGGGCATTAATTTGGGAGCAAATATGTCTTGGCACGCATATGTTGCAAGCATAGCAAAGAGACCTTCTCAAAAGCTGGGAATATTATTTCGAACCAGAAAGCTTTAAACTCCACAACTGTTAATTCTGTACAAAGCTGAAATTCGACCAACGATGATATATTGCTCTCATGTTTGGGGCTCTGCTCCCAAACATTAACTGCGTTTGTTGGATTCTATTCAGAAGAGACCTGTTCGCCTGACTGGGGACCGGAAACTGGCCAGCAACTTTGATTTATTGGAATATCGAAGATCGGTTGGCGACTTGAATTTGTTCTACAAGTATTTTTATGGGAAGTGTTTGATGGATGTAGCTCGCTTAATTCCTCCCAGAGCGTTGCTAGCTAGAAATGCACGTCGTGCTAATATTTCACATCTGTATTTGGTACTTGTTACTCCTCATACAACCCTTTCCAAGCAGTCTTTTATGTGGAGAACCTCATCCCTTTGGAATAATTTGCCCAGGACTGTGTTTCTGAGCGAGTACAATTTATAGCGATTCAACACTAATTTGAATCACTTTTCCCGCACATGTGTCGCTTCTGTAGCGCTTGAGGGCCATAAAAAATGGACTAACAAATCTTTTCTACTATTGTACCCAGTGCTACACTGTCTATACCAGGGGTGCTCAAACTTGAACTGCTGGCGATCTACCTCAATATTGTTAGACTACGATCGATCGACTCTGAGAGGCTGCAAGTAAGTGTGATGCAGGATTGTCGTCTAGGTAGGGTGTATCGTGGCATAGATATTAGTTTTCCGCACAATATGCATTTTTTTAGTCAAGGTAAGTGTAGGTCTGCTCTAAAATGTCAATGAAAAAACTCATAATTATTCAAAATTGCGAGTTTATTGGTTCTTACAAAACAAACGAGTTCTAGTGTCTAAACTTAACTAAAGAGGATGGATGTTGAAGCGTGGCACTGTATGTTCTCAGCATACTTTTCATAAGATGGTACGTAATTACCGAGTGCTAATCGCAAGCATGATGACATATGTTCGTCAGTTAGTCGATTGCGATATTTTGATTTAATTATCTTCATTTCAGAAAATGCAGACTCGAACAAGTTGACCCAAACATTGCCGTCAGTTGAAGGGCGATTTGCCTTAGATTCGGATATTTATCTTCAGATATAAAACACTAGAATTTTGTATCAGATGCTGTGGCTTTGAGATGTATATCTGATATAATCTGCACTAACTCATTTTCAACAGAACATGAGTCCATGTTAAACTGACTTGCTATTTCAGTAGCTAATTCCTCAATGTTTTTACACGAAAAAGGATAACTCATAAATGATGCGATATTTGCCAATTTACTGTAATCATAAAAATGTATTTCGAATTGGTCCAAAATATTTGATAATTCTGCCTCATAAATATCATAATTCAACTGAGGAATCCTTTGCTTTCAAAGACGGAAAATTTTTCAGATCCTTTCTTTTCAGTTGACCTATCATAAGTTGTAATTTACTTTTGAATGCGTTTATTGCGCTAATCATCTCAATAATATAGTTTTTCCTTTTCCTTGAAGCTCCAAATTAATGGTTTTTAAATGCATTGTGATGTCTGTCTAAAATGCCAAATCAGTCAGCCATTTTCCGTTTTTCAGCATCTGAGTGTCATCACCTCTTTCGTCCAGAAAAGCTGTTATTTCGGGCAATAATTCTTGAAACCTTTCTAGGAATTTTCCGCGACTCAACCACCTGACGTCCGTGTGAAGAACTAACTCAGTGTGTTCAGCTGACTCACTATCTTCCAACTGCAATTTAAAGAGCCGTCGTTGCAAGCTACGTGCACGGATAGAATCCACAATTTTTATTGCAATGCCCATAATCTCCTCCATGTTTAGAACTTTTGAACACAAAACTTGTTGATGTATAATGCAATGAAAGGAGAAAAATAAAGGGAAATCATCATTAGCTCGACATAATGCCACAAAACCGTTTTTGTTTCCAATCATTGCTGGTGCTCCATCGGTTGTAAAGCACACTAGTTTATATATTGGTAGCTTGTAGTTTGTTACAAAATTCCTTTCAGAGGAATCATTGTCAAAAACTCTTCCTTAGCCGACATGTCATTGAATATCATTCGAATAAAAATACACAGCTGGGCAGTGTCTGTCATATCGGTGGATTCGTCAAACTGTAAAGAAAAGTATGTACATTTCATGATATCATGTTTTAGTTTATCTGCCATGTCCTGACTCATGACTTCAACACGCCTTGTGACAGTCGGACGAGATAACTGAAGTTCTCTAATAGCTGACATAATCTCTGTTTCATTTTTAAAATCTCCAAATAAAGTCTCACCCGCTTTAATAAATGCTTCCTTCACAACCAATCCATCATCAAATGGTTTCTTGTGTTTCGCCAATATATGAGATATTTTAAATGACGCGATCGTTGCAGCTTTTGATTGTTTGGCTGGTCTTGTGAACATGGTTTGTTCTTTTTTCAAACAAGTTTGATAACTTCACGTACTTTTCGTTTTCTTAATTCACTCTGTGACGGAAAATCCTTTTCATAGTTTTTATGAACCGTTTTATGATGCCTCTCTAAGTTCCCACGCTTAGGTATTGTAACTGACGCACGGCAAATGAGACAAATGCACTTATCCTTTACCATACAAAAGAAAAATTCTTCCTCCCAATCGTTATTAAAACGATAAGTTTTACTTTTCTTCGCCGCACTCATTTTGGACTGACTCCTATTCCTGCAGGCGCAACATTTATATCGGCGCGAACGAAGTCTCGAATGTTCCCGTCAAACAAGCCGCCCGAAGTTTCGAGAAAAATCGGCGGGAATCAAAAACGCAGCTTTTCTCGGACAAGTACCGCGCGTTCCTTTGATAAAGCCGCCTTTTGTCGCTAGCAGGGGGTTATTACGATAAAAGAAAGTGACGAGGGGGTTATTCTGGCCTAATTGTGGATCGAATAAATTTTTGTAGTTTATTTATTACATTTTGTTTTAGTTACCTAAAACAAAATCTGTGAATAGTTCTATATCGGAATTTTTTTCTCGAGATCGACTCAAAAAGCACTCGCGATCGACTTGTCGATCGCGATCGACCGTTTGAGCACCCCTGGTCTATACTATATAAATAAATAGTAACCTAAATAAAAAAAGACTTTTTCATTTATAAACCTTATTTTATTGTTAAATACTGTACATACACTGTTTAACATAGTCGATGGCACATAATTATAAAAATATGAGCACATTATGGGTACTTACTAAAATACAATAAGTATTTAGTTTCGTCGTAATACCTTTTTTTAAAGGAAGACTAATGAAAATAAGAAATACAAAGAAAATTATGTTTATAAACTTTACAACAACATTGTAAATGTACATGTTGATTGCAGAAAATAGTAATAAGTCCCCTTATGCACACATTGACGTTATTACTTATTATAAAAACGTTTACAATATTTTACAATTTTCTTTACTTACTAGCTAGAGGAGGGACGCGATTATTACAAAAAAAATTTTGAAACAATATTTTAAAACGCCAAAAAAAATATATTTAAATATGAAAACACATTAATTTTTTTTTTTAACTTTATATACATAATCTGATATGTTATATTTTACAAGAAGATTTTTTAGAATATTACAATCTAAGTTTCAGTTAAGATGTCTAAATCTAGAAATATCACTTTTTGATATATTTATTCAAACATTTCAATTTTAATAAAAGAAAATTTTATTCTTCGTCAGAATAGTGCTTGACTAGAATGACTTTATTATTTATTGAAAAAAAAAAAAATTTCTATAAGACAAATTTAAAAGCAGGTAAAAGTGATTTTCAAAAACGAAAAAGTGGATGGTGTCGGAAACAGACATTACTATTTAAAAATATCAGTCTTCTTCTAAAACTAGTTATGTCTATATGGATTTTAACATGTGAGATTTATCGTACAACACAGCTTTTGTTCCTTAATTACATTTTACATTGTATTATCTACATACATTTTGTCCCAATGCTTGGAAATATTTAAAATAGATGCAATATGAAAACAAAATAAATCTAATGGGAAGTAAAAAACCTTTAAAATTGTTTACTTCCTCCGCGTATTCGTGAAAAAATCGCTCTTTCAGATTTTTGCACTTCTCCATGTTTCAAGATCCGTAGATTACACAAAATATATTCTTCGGTGTTAGTTGGCACGATATTTCTCAAACTAAATGAGATATCGATTTTAAATTTTGTACACGTATAATACTTCTAGTAAGAGAGGAACATACAGTTTTTGACCGATGTCGTTTCAAGGGTAGGGGTAAGGGCTAGGTGAAGAACGGTAAATATAGTATAAGAAATTTTCGTAGTTTTTCAATGTATAATGAAAACATTTTTTAGCATCATTATTTGTCGTCAAACATCTAATCGTTTAACTAGGAGGATAGTTTGGAACATATTATGTTATAAGCGCTGTTATTTATATCTCTTCACAAAGTAATTATGGTTTAAAATATTAAGCTGTAATGTCTGGCTTACGTCGTTTAAGTTAATCGTAAGTGTGAGACAAATTTTGACTTTAAGAATTTTTTTAACCCCGATATAATTACTGGCTTTGATTCTAGGGCAGTAAATAATACTTCAATTACTGTAGTAAAACAACTGTACGATCACTTATACTCTAGAATAAAACTAGAAACCCCATTATCAGATACATTCCCAGTAACGAAAGTATTTAGATACGGTTGCTGTTTTTTACCCACCTTGTTCAAATATTATTTCAGCAAAACTTTAAAGGGATGGAAAAAAAATGCAGCAAAATGGGAATACAGATCAACGATGAAACAACGATATATATTCTTCATTTTGTGGATGACCAAGCAGTGATTGCGCAAGACAAGGAAGATTTAGAATATATGACAAGAAAGCTGATTGAGGAACATGAAAGCAAGGGACTGACACTAAACTACAAAAAAGCTAAATATATGTGTATTGGAGGCGAACTGAAAAATCTGTCCTTAGACCTAAATCGAGCAGCCGCCCGGTAATGACTACGTTCATGTAGGAGCGAGAAAAGATAGAGCCGGTAGAACAGAAAGAGAAATAAAAGACAGAATATAGAAAATATCAACTGAAAAGAAGCATTACATCTATAACGCTATCTTTAAGAGCATCGTACTCTACAGCTGCAAAGCTTGGCAATTAAATAAGAACTTAGAATAGAAACTTCTTGCTCACGAGATTGACTACTGGCGAAGGTCAGTTAGAATATCAAGACTAGATAAAATCAGAATCGAAAGAATAAGAGAAACCATGAAGAAAGAAAGAACAATAATGGATTATACTCACAATGACAGTTGGTCTGGTATGGATACGTAATAAGACAGGCAGAACAACCAATTCCAAAGCTTGTTTTGAAAAGGAGGCCTACAGGGAAATGAAAGAGAGGAAGGCCGAAAACAATGTTGGGTGAGGGCTTCTAGCGAGCCATGTCGGAAAGAATTCTATGACCGGAAGAATGGGAAGATAGAAGAAGCTGGCGACATGAAACCGGAAGGCATAAAGGCGGAGTTAAGTAAACAATTACTGGGACTTTAATGCCCTTTCACGATATGCAAATTTTAAATGCCATTGTAAAAGCCAATTGAATATTTCAAAATAAACAAATTATACAGTGAGTAACAATTGTTGCTACCAGGTATTACCAGATTCAACTCCTAATATTTAGAGGCTTCCGAGGCGTGACCATGACCACCGGGTAAAGTTTGAACCAACGTCTCGAGCACGGTAAGAGAAGAGTTTTACATTTACAAATTGAAATTTTTGGAGAATTACTCAAGAAAATTATAAGTAAGCAATAACTGCTAAAATTGAACAAAGTCCACATTTTGGTAATCGTTTATTGGCCTCTTATTCGTCGAACTATCTCGGGACGTGTTTCGTCGTATCATCAGCCTAGTTAGGACTGACAGTGAGAAGAGTAAAACATAAAACTATCGATAGCAGTACTAGCGCAAGATACTAAAATTTCTTTTTCAGTTAACTAGTGAATAAAATCTTCCCAATTATTATAAGAATAACAGCTTTACCACTTTTTAATCGTACAAAATAAAAATCGACGCTAATCCTATCGGAAAAATAGTGTAAAACCTTCTTCTCCTCATTCCTGCTACTTCGTGAGAGTATAGTGATACTACGCAGCAATGACATGCACTGTGTCTCTCCATGAGTCCCTGTCCAGAGCAGCTGTGCTAGCCTCGAGCCAACCGTGGTCTATCAAGGCTTGCCTTTGATCTACTCATCGATTTGGAGCTCTCTCTCAAGGGCGTTTTCCATGTGTTTTTCCTTCAACAACTTGCCCGGCTTTAGCTTTCCTAGATGTGGAGCCGAAGTACCTCACATAGGATTGATTTATTGTGGTGGACAATCTTGTTTTGACATTTAGTTGTTCAAGTATTGAAGCATTTGTTCTATGAGCGTGTATGGGATTCGCAGCATTCGCCTGTAGCACCACATTTCAAAGGCGTCTATTTTCTCTCGTATTGCCAACTTTAGGGTCCAAGTATCCGAGGCATATGTAGTAATGGGGAAGATTAGGGCTTTTAAGAGTCTTGACTTGTTGCTAAGTGAAATGGGTGTAAAAACCTAATCATCATTAAAACAATTAAATAAAAAATTGAGAAATATCAGTGTTTAATTATTTAGTAGCGAAATTTGGTTAAAAGTGGATTTTTTTGTAGATATTAGCGGTAGAATATCCTGATGGAGAAATTTTTATTGTATAATTAGTGTAAGGTATTATGGTACTATGCCCATAAAGAAGATTTGACATCAGTTTGTCCAAATTCTTGGGAAACACTTATTTTTATCTTGACTTCCGAACTTTGCTATTTACTTAGCAGATAAAATTGTGAACCATATTACATTTACCAATATTTGTGAACATTCTAGATAGTCTATATACATTTTTCTGTACATAATTGTGAGTTTTAGGAGGTGTTCATTTGGTCTGCACTTTTTGCTATGAATCGTTTAGAGCACATAACCGTGATTCTCATGTAACTTTTGAATACCCGTATCTCAAACTTGTCCACCTCCCAAATAACCCGTACATGTTTCGATGTTTACTTGGGCGTAAAATTACACTGTACACAAGTACTGGCGCATTTCGCTTAAAATATTCAGCTGTCTTCTAAGATAAGAATCGCGACCCTGGCTGGAAGTAGCTGGTTATAGTAGAAAAAATAACAGTTCAAACAAACACCGTTTGGTGTTTTTAATTTAAGTAGATAGTAAGGCAAGGTCACCTACATACGTATATATAAAATCAGCAATAGTCTAGTTTATAACTAATATATTTTTTAACAGCAATTACGTATACGTTTCACATTTACTCATTATCTAAGTAAAAATGTAATTATTATTACTTTGTACAATAATTATTATAGCGATAAAACGGTATGTATCGGCAAAAATTACACTGTACATTAAAAAAAAATCTATTTATATTTATTTCCAAACGAGGGACTTACTAATAAATATAGGAAGAGTAGATTTCTTACCAATGTAGGCAATTATTACTTAGGCTGTATGTATAATGATAGGCCTTAGAACTACATTTTAGTGTTTTAACAGTGTTTTATACAATGTACCTATAAAATTTTTAGTCCCTTTTTAATACAATTTTTGCAAGGTGATCCGAAAAAGAAATTCTAGTTCAAGAAAATCCAAGGCAAATGGGAATAACTTGGATATCCTATTAAAGACAACAAGGGAGATTTTATAGCTCAAAAATTTCTAATAGAAAATTTTTAAAGCAAAATATCTAGACGTAAGAGTGTCTATGACAGCATGAAGAAGTTAAAGGATTCTCATATTTAAGTTACCACAGGTGACAGTTGAAAGATTACTGAGAGAATATCACTCATAGAGCAAGTGTCAAGAAACCTATACACTACGTACAACATCGCGCGCCTCATAGAGGCAACACACGGTGTGACTGAAACAGGTTTTAGTGACTTCGACAACTATTCTAAATTTTCGGACGATAATTAATCGATTAGTGTAGTAACACAGAGCATGTGAGAAAAATTCAAAAATTTTTTGCCGAGACGTTTTGAAAAAGTGCATTTAAAAATTAAAAATGGAAACTTTTGAAATAAACATAGTTTTCTACATTAATTGAATTTATTTAAACGATATTCACATCATATTTATGTGATATTATTGCAACTCTCTATAATAGTATACGAGAAAATCATTAATTTAAGACGTGGTACAACTCGGTTGGTGCTTTGGAATCAAAATTATGGTAATTTGAAGATTTTTTAAATTCCAGGTCAAAAATCTGTGAAAACATATTTTACTCATTTATCCGTATTTTTTTAAACTTTCATAATTTTAGTTCTATATCAACTAAAAATTTCTTTAAAAAATGAGATTGAAGGGTTTAACTTCTAATTTCATAATCTAATTAAAAAATGAGATTGAAGGGTTTAACTTCTAATTTCATAATCTAATATGTTTTCTCATCGAGATATAATTTTGCTAATTACGTCAAAATAATAATATGAATTATCTTTAGTACAACATTTAATGGCTTCCCTCTTTTTAGTGTTCCGTACGGAACACTTACAAGACCACTTCGGTGTCTGTCCGTCTCTCTGTCCGTCTGTTTGTCCGTCTGTCTGTCTATCCGCCTGTCACACCCGATTTTCTCCGAAACTATTTAACATAGAAAGTTGAAATTTGGTACTAATATAGAAATTGATGGCCCCATTAGAGCCGTGTAGTTTTGAAAGTTAAATTTTGACTTAAGGGGTTAGTTTTGGGGGGTGAAATCGGAAGTGAAAAAAAAAAATTTTTTACTAGGTCTTCGAGTGGGGTGTGAAATGAAAGCTTGTAAAAACACGAGTAATATATATATATATATATATATATATATATATATATATATATATATATATATAATGTAATACTTGCGCACACTTTTCTTCAAATTATTTTGAAAAAATTCTAGAAGATTCTCTATGGGGTGTAGATTGAACGAAAATTATCACGAGTGCATTACCTTTTTTTGGTATATAAAAAAAAACCAAAAATTTCAAGGTCATCAGTTTTCATCAGTAAAGATTGGAAACAAACTTTGTTGAAAACGCATTTGGGGTGTGTTTTCTGAAGTCACTAATCATTTTTATACCTCCGTAACAGAATTTTTTATTTTAAAAGCAATCAACGTACGGAACATTAATTGCGCAAGTTCAACTTGCACTTGATCGGTTATTTGTTGAGATGAAGATCTAACTACTTCAGATGGTTTTTTGTCAACAAATTTTTCTTTTTTAATGTTTTTTAATAAAACACATACTAAATGTTATTTTTATTTCGGAAGCAGAGTATCACTTACATATTTTTTTTAAATTTTCGAAATTATTTGAGCGGTAACTTTCTCCATGTCAATTCCGTAGTACATTTTGGGCAATATTTTGCATTTATTTCTTTTATTTCCACTCTAGATTTACTATTTCAAAAATTAATATGTCTTGATTTTCTCACTAAATCACACAAACTGCATTCATATAATTTTCCTTCTTAAGACCCCGTATTTCTATGCAATGCTTTAAATGTTGAATAATCAGGTAACTCAATTGTTGCATTTCTTTTAACAGCCTCATAAACTAAGATTTAATAAGAAGTGCAGATGAATGTGGAAATTTATGACTTTTAAAATATTGTCTTTATCCAGCAATTTTATTTATCGAATCTTTTTTTTTCAAACATAATAAACGTAATTTTTCTTGATTTTCTTTATGAGTAAGGGTACTATCTTTTCGTTTTTTAAACCTTTTGTTGAATTAAATAATAATATACTAAGGCAAAGAAAATGACAACTGTTATGTAATTTTCTACAACTTTATACCTACGCCTTCAGCCAACTTAAATTCAACTAATAACATTATTGACCGCTTATTATCCTTTTTATTATTTGGTCTAATTATGTGAGGTGTGTTTAATTGTTGGTCCATAACCCGAATTAGAGCCTTTTTCTTTACTTAAAAACAATAATTTAAATTTATAACTGTACTCAAATTAAAATCCATCATATATTTATCATATGAACATTTATACAATGTCGAGAAAATTAACTTTGCTTTTTGACCAGGAATTTTAAAAAATCTTAAAATTACCATAATTGTGGTTCCAGCGCACCAACAGACTTCTACCACGTCTCAAATTAATAGTTTTCACGTATACTATTATAAACGGTGGCAATATAATAAAAATATGCAATTATTAATGTAGAAAATTATGTTTATTTCGAAATTTTCCATTTTTAATTTTTAAATGAACTTTTTTGAAAATGACTCTGTAAAAAATTTTAAAATTGTTCACACATGCTCTGTATTACTACACTAATCGATTATCGTCGGAAAATTTGGAGTGGTCGCCGAAGTTATTAAAACCTGTTTCCGGCACACCGTGAATACCTATCATGTGGTCTGGACGCTTAGTCCACTATCGGATCCCTAATGATCTATAGGTAAAGTCCGTCCATACATACAGTGAAGTGACTAAACTTAATCCTTAAAAGGTAAAAACCATGAACCATAAATAGACAAGGAAATAAAATTTTATGGTTTTCTTTGGGCACTTCAGAAGCAGGTAAATCATGGACCGTACTTAAAAATATGATATCTGTTCGTTTTACCAGCTTGTAAACAAGAAAGGTGGATCTTAAATAATTATTAATGAAATTTTAATATGATTATGATGGTGGTTATAAAACAAGGCATTTACCCGAAAATAACTAGCATAATCCATATTGGCAATTACTGTCTAGTAATATAAATACAGCCGCCATTTAGTTTAAGCTTTTTAATTATTGTTACTTCGTGTTCGATAGAGCAGCTTAGTCATGGAAAATATTTGCGAGTCAAGTAAGACAATATTGAAGTGTATTCAACACATGGGTTTCAATTTTAAAAAACTTAATAAAACACAAGTTTTAATGGAGTCCAAGAGAATTCAGGAATGGCGACTGGAATATTTAGAAAAAATAAGGTTTTACAGAGACGAGCAGAGGCCAGTTATTTACTTGGATGAAACATGGTTCGACACATGCGATACTCTGGAAAGGGGTTGGGTTGACTCAAGTGATAACTGTAAAACAAAAGCACCATCAAACAGAGGTGCATTTTACATGCTGTATCTAAAGACGTATGTATTCCGAATGCACTCTTCTTGTCTGCAAAGAACATAAAAGATTCTTTCTCTCGATTTCCATGAGGACACCACTGCCGAATTATTTGAAAATTGGTTAAAAAACGAGCTAATTCCGAACATACCTCCAAATAGTGTAATTGTGATGGACAACGCAAGCTATCATAGTAGGCAGTTAATCAAAGCTCCCTGCTCAAACGATACAAGAGCAACAATTCAAAACTACATGTACGATAATGACATTTACTTCCACGAACATTATACCAAACAGCAATTGATAGAAGTTTTGAAGAGTTTTTAAACATAAATAACCGGTCAAGTGCAAGTTTAACTTGCACAATTAGTGTTCCGTACGTTGATTGATTTTAAAATAAAAAATTTTGTTAGGGTGGTATAAAATGATCAGTGACTTCACAAAACACAGCCCAAATGAGTTTTCAACAAAGTTTGTTTCCAATCTTTACTGAAAACTGGTGACCTTGAAATTTTGTTTTTTTTCTATACCAGATAAATTATTAAAGGTAATGATAATTTTCGTTCAATCTATACCCCGTGGAGAATATTCCAGGATTTTTTCAAAATTTTTTGATCAGTACTTTTCGAGATACGGCAGGGGACAGCGATTTTTCACGATTATTTAAAAGTAATACGAAGAAAAGTGTGCGCAAGTATTACATTACATATATATTTTTTACTCGTGTTTTCACAAGCTTTCATTTGACACCACACTCGATGACCTAGTAAAAAAAATTTTTTTTCACTTCTGATTTCACCCCTCAAAACGAATCCCTTAAGTCAAAATTTATGTTACGGTGATATAAAATGATCAGTGACTTCACAAAACACACCCCAAATAAGTTTCAACAAAGTTTATTTCCAATCTTTACTGAAAATTGATGACCTTGAAATTTATGTTTTTTCATATACTAGCTAAATTATTACAGGTAATGCACTCGTGATAATTTTCGTTCAATCTACACCCCGTGGAGAATATTCCAGAATTTTTTCAAAATTTTTTGATAAGTACTTTCCGAGATAAGGCGGGTGGACAGCGATATTTCGCGATTTTTTAAAAATAATACAAGAAAAGTGCGCGCAAGTATTATATTATATATATATTTTTTACTCGTGTTTTCACAAGCCTTCATTTGACACCACACTCGATTACCTAGTAAAAAATTTTTTTTACACTTCCGATTTCACCCCCAAAACTAACCCCTTAAGTCAAAATTTAACTTTCAAAACTACATGGCTCTGATGAGGCCATCAATTCCTATATTACTACCAAATTTCCACTTTCTATGACAAATAGTTACGGAGAAAATCGGGTGTGACAGATGGACAGACGGACAGACAGACGGACAGACACCTAAGTGATCTTATAAGTGTTCCGTACGGAACACTAAAAAGGAATATGTGTGTGACAATTATGGAAAGGATATGGGGCATACAGTTTTAAGGATTCCACCATAGTGTATATTTAATCCTATAAAGCGTATTAGGCATCAATTGAAATCTGCCATTCGTCGTAATAAGACTATCGTAATAAACTATTAATTCCAGTGTACTGAAACTTATGGAAACCGAAAATTTTTAATATACCTCTACAGAGTTGTGTGAACTCTGTCATATATGTTGAAAAAGTTGAAACATCATATATCCATATTGCAAGTAATATAGAAAAACTAATAATTAGAACGAACGATAATGATAGCGATAGTGATATTATTTTAAGTGAATAATGTAATTAATTTTAATGAGTAAAGCAATAATTTGTATTTGAAATAAAAATAATCGGTAATAATAAGATGATTTGTAATAAACATAAATAAAACGTAGTATAAACATTGTTTATTGTCTTTCCAAAAACCAAAATAATTAAATTCTAAGCAAAGTACGGACCTGTTCAATCATATTTGAATTTTACAGCTTGCACAAATATGAATCTGTTAGTCACTTCACTATATGTATAGACGGACCTTACTACCACCATATTTTAATTTCCTACTACAATTTGGTTTTAAAATTCTATCAACTTTTGTCAATATATAAATATTTAGGAAAGCCGAAAAAAAAAACGAATCATTAGAATTTCAAGAGAGGTGAATCCGAACTTTCAATTTTAAATCTTTCAAGTGGAGTATTATAAGATGCCCAATCCTCTAATTTTTAAAGATTCTGAAACTACCCATAAATTTTTTCACTTTAATGTTAAAAAGAGTACGAATCATAAGATTTAATTTAGAATGCATTTAACAATTTTCTTCTGGTTCAAACGATTGAAAGAAAATGTGTTGCTACTTATGCTTGCACTGTATAATTAAACTGGACTTTGAATTTTATAGGGATTTAAACATTTTTATATATCACAATTATATTAAAATACCTACATACTACAATTTAATGTAACAGTTTCGATTTGAGTAAATATTTACAATGAACAAAGCATACGGATTAAAACGGCTTGTTTATTCTTAAATGATGTTTGTCTTTCATAAAAAAATAATAATTTTCCATGGAAAATAGATGAGGTTCTGAAGTAGCATTAAAGAATGATTGCACAACAGCAGCTCAAGCTTAATTTTATTAAATTTTGGATGCAGCTTGTAGGTTCCCGTTTAACATTTCTTCGTACACTTGCCACTCGTCCTATCACCCCTGTCCAAGAACTCCTTTATAGGGAGAACCTCATCCCTCAAAAAAAAAAACTGCCTTAGACCGAGTTTCCTACCAAGTACAACCTGCAGGCATTCGAGAACAATGTGAATCGGTACTTTTGTACATTCAAGACTCTTGCAGGCATTTCCCTGTATCGCGTATGCTATGCTCAGAAAAAATTGCGTTTTATCTGTGAAGCTGCTGTTGTACAACCAAGCCTAAATTAGATAGTGATGTTATACGGATTAAAATAAAATCCTTCATCTGTGAACTAAATTATATTTAATGAAAATCTCCAATATGTCAACATAAAGAAGAGTTGATAATAAATTTTAGAATGCATACATGTACCATTGCCATCACCAGATTATTATCGAGAAAACATAGATTATGTTTTCTTTAAGCGTATTTTATATACACGTGAATTGCGTCTGCAATTTGCAATCAGCTTATCATAGTCATATCAGAACAAAACTCACATTGGGCTTTTCGCGACCCGGGTTTATATGAAGCAAGTTAAAGAAAAAAGAATATTAATAAAGAATGAGACGGCATTACTACCGCGGCAACAGTGATATATTGTTTTTTTTTAATGGGGCATTTTCTAGATAAAGTATCAATCCATGTTTCCCTAAATGCCCGATTAATCTTGAAATCTAGGGAACAGTTCTCCAATATGACATCACTCATATACAATACAAATTAGTATAGTTGTAACGATATATTATAAATAATAGTAATTATAAATAATAATGAAAGATCTTAGTTTTGTTTTAATATGTATAATTTTTAGTAGCATTAGAGGAAAGTTAATTTGTTGTTTTGAAAAAATATGAAATGTTTAACTATTGTTATCAATCAATGAAGTAGTTTAGTTGCGATTTATTTAGGTTTATTGTTTTTAAAGTCTTTTTACACACATAATTAGAATCTCTTAAAAGGTTTGCCGTTTTCTGATATCTTTTATTAACATAAAACTGATATTGTTATGTGACGAAAACTACTTGGAGAGGAGTATGGTCTACATATAAATATTGGGAAAACTAAAATGATAGTGATTAGTAGACACCCCCAAGAGGATGCATCTCTCTTTATCAAGGATCAACAGATTAAGAGGGTTACTAAATTCAAATGTCTTGGCTCTGTAGTCAGCGAACGATGGGATTGACAATTGCCACTCGTCCTGCGCCTACGAGTAATTTACATATGTCTGGCCGGCCCTCTTATGTGGTGTACAGACATGGTCGTTAAAAGTGAGATCATTGAATCGTATGGACGCTTTGAGGTGTGGATATTGCGACGTTTGCTACGAATTTCTTGGACAAAGCACCTAACCAATGAAGAAGTGCTTTAGAGGGACGGGGTAGAGAGGCAACTACTTAATATCGTAAAACAAAGAAATGTGTCTTATTTAGGGCATATACTAAGAGCTGACCGTTATTCGATTCCAAAACTTATTTTTCAGGGAACAATGGAGGGTTGGCGAGGACCCGGTAGAAAGCAGCACTGGTGGCTCCGGAATATCCGGGACTGGTGTGGAGTTCCGTTTTTTTTTTTTTTCGACTAGCAAAAACTAACAACCTCAATATAAACTGAAGAAATGGTACAGAGATCTCGACGTATGTGAATACATGGGACAGGAAGAAGGAGGCGAAAACTACTTTAGAGGCGAATTAAAACGTTAAAGAGAAAAACAACATAAATTTTCAAAATTTCATCTATTCAACAACATATTGTAAAATGTTGTTTTGACTTTGTCGTTTCAGTCATGTCGTTCGCAGCAAATCGCCCATATCGGCCACTACATTAAAAACACTACTAACCATTTATAGGATCATCGAAGCAAAAGCAAGTAAAAAAGATGTTGCTAATATTTATTGGGTAATTTATAAATTAAAAGATATCAGTATTGCTTTTGCTGAATAAAAGAAAGCGGCTTTTGCTGTGAATGGTTGTGTTCAAACAGATGCAATGCCCACTTGCTGGTTGGCAGCTGTCGTAAGTAGTCGGTGTTTCGTAGAAATGATAAAACATTTTTATTTGAAAAAGAAGGCTGCGGCACAAATAGAATCTAAATTGAAGAACGTTTATAAGGACTCTGCACCAGCACTTAAGATCATTTATTACTGGATAAATGAATTTAAATGTAACCGTACAAGCGTCTGGCGTCGTTTTGGGACTGTAGACAAAACGTAAATTGTTTTTTGGGGGTCACAGGGTATCATCACGATTGACTATTTTGAAAGGGGCGGCTGGCTCCTATTACGCCAGCCAACGCGACCATTTGCAAAGTGAGTTGAAGCAGAAGCGACCAAGATTAACGCGTAAAAAAGTGTTAGTTCACCAAGACAACGCATCTGTTCACACATCAGTGGCAAAAATGTACGAGCTGGGCTTCGAAATAGTCCCTCACCTTCCTTATTCTAACCCAAACTGACTTTTTGTTTCTTACCTTAAAAAATGGCTTGAGGAGAAAAAAATTTTCGTCGAATGAAAAGCTTATCTGTGTTGCCAACGAGTATTCTCGTACACATGTCGAGAATTCCGTTATTCCAAATGTATTGCGCTTAATAATGATTATCTTGAGACAGAACTTCTTTTTTTTTGCAAAAAAAAAACGTTATTCACCTTTGTTTACAATACTTTTCAATTCACCCTCATAAGTCTACCAATATGGATGTTTTTTAAAATTTTTAAGATTGACTATTTATGGGATCAGGATGGACAGCTAGCGATTTTGATTAAGGTTTTTAAAATATGTCCCCGGAATGGCTTTCTTGGGACCTAGCAAACTTGGAAAGATTTTTGTTAACTTGTATTATTCGGGATAAGTATGACTGCAATATGGTATTTAGGATATATAGAATCATCGTAAAATCTTCAACTATCCATACTAACCTATAAACGATAAACTTCCTTAGTCTTTTTTTTATTATTTTCAAAGGATATGTACATACTTCTTCGAACTATATTTGACATTATAATGGAAGGCTATACAAGTGACTTTAAAATGATATGAACAAAAATGGTACACGTGTCCCAGAAAAACACATAGATACACACAACTTGACATTATACTATGATAATTGGAGGCTATACAAGTCATTTTTAAAATTACATGAACAATGAACGAATGGTATACTTGTCCCAGAAAACACAAGTAGTACCCGAGCCGCCCCAACTACGTCCAAACACTCCCTATGTGGGATGATGATACAGTGAAAATATCCAGACCATGTTCCAAATACGGAAATATTCGAACATATCTCAGATGAGTGCGTCCCGGCATCCGCGAGATGTAAAGGGAGTTTAAAAAATATATTGTAGATACGAAAACTACTGGTTTTGAGTTTTACCTAATAAATTTCGTGCTGGTATTTTTCTGGTAAATTTTACCTCTTAAAAAAAATTCAAAATATTCAAAATGTTAAACACTTAAGAAACAGGTTGAGGTAATGTAAAAATGAAGGACCGTCCTTAGAAATTGTAATAATGTCATAATTAGTGAATCAAAAAACAGTAAAAATTTAAATCAACGGTTGTTCGGACTTACGGAATTACTAACTACTGCACTTCTGGTTTAAGCTGGTACTAGTAAAATATTCTTGAAAGAGTTTATTCCTAATTGACTAACCTTTAAGAGTTCATGGAATAATTTAAAAAAAAAATCATTTTAGGAAGGTGAGACGGATTTTCTTTTCACGTGGCAATGAATATTTAGGTTTCTACAAATTTTGATATTACAATTCCTCTTTAAGAGTATATAAATCATTTCGTCCCAGATAATGAACATAATCTTGAACACTATAATATACTCATAATCCACTTTTTAAGATTCTTATTTATTAACTTCATAGCTAATTTATTCATGAGTAAGTTTGAAACCGAACCCAGTCAAGAACTTGAATATTTCCGACGGGTATCGGATAGGTATGTGGAAATAAAAGGTATGTGGATGATGTGTTCGCTGTTTTTGATACAAAGAAAGCAAAAATAAATGATTTTGTTTGCAAATTAAATAGCCGATATGGTTTAATTAAATTTACGAAATTGCGAACAAAGGACAATTACCATTTCTAGATATTTTAATTATTAAAAAAACAATAATATGTTTTTGATATCTATAGAAAAAACACAGTAACAGATAAATATATTTCTAATGATTCATTTCATTGCAACCAACATTAATTAACTGCATTACACTGTTTAGTTCATCGTTTGGTTACTTTTCCTCTCAGTGAAGTAAAATTCAATAATGAAAGGAATCTATATATATATATATATATATATATATATATATATATATATATATATATATATATATATATATATATATATATATATATATATATATAAATAACTAGAGTAATGGTTACGGAGATGACTTAATAAACAAGTTGATAAATAGACCTAAATTCAGGTTAAATATTCAGAATATCACCTTTTATATAATCCGAAATATAGCCAGGGATTCAATAAGGTATTTAATAAGGTAGGCCTTACTTTAGTCTATAAGGTATCCGACAATTTGAGGAATATCTTTGGAAACCCCAAAGACAAAATTGTGAGAAAAGTGGAATTTATGAAATTAGTTGTAATGATTGCGATAAAATGTATGTTGGGCAAACTAAAAGGTCAATTAAAACAAGATTTAAAGAACATTTAGCACATTTAAGATACGGCAGAACAGAAAAGTCTAGCATTGCCCAACATGCCCTTGAAGCTGATCATACTGTAACATTTGATAATCTAAGATTGATTAAAGATGTTTCTGATAGAGAAACGGGTTGAGGTAATATAAAAATGAAAGACTTGCCTTAGAAATTGTGATAGTGTCACAACTGCCAGTGCGAAAGTGTTCTACAGTCGTACATAATTAGTGAATCAGAAGACAGTAAAAATTTAAATCAACGGTTGATCTAACTTACTGCATTACTAACCCCACTTCCGGTTTAAGCTGGTATTAGGAAAATACTTTTGAAAGACTTTATTCCCAATTGACTAACCTTTAAGAGTTCATAGAACAATCATTTTAGGAAGATGAGACGGATTTTCTTCTCACTTGGCAATGAATACTTAGTTTTCTACAAATTTTGATATTACAATTCATCTTAAAGAGCATAGAGAACCATTTAGTTCCAGATAATGAACAGGATTTTGAACACTATATTACACTTTCATAATCAACTTTTTAAAATTCTTATTTATTACCAAAATTTTAAATAAGAATCGATATTCTCATATTTAAAAATGTAGGAAGTATCCATTACTAGCACTATCTTATTTACCCAATATAAAACCAATTTACAAAAATTAACGTTTCAAAAACTTTACAATTTCGAAGACTTCATATTTTTACATCATTTTCAACAAACTAGTTACTTTGCTTCTATCAAAGCCAAGTTTGAACATTTCGAAACATGGAACAGATCACAATATTCATAAGTCTAGAAGTTACAGCATGTTGCCAGGTTCACTTCTAGACGAACCATGGTAGACATGTTGTCTAGAGCCGTTTGGAGTAAAACTAGTTAAACCAGGAGCACCGTTTCTCCATGAAAGCGCAGGTGGGCCTACTCTAGCATACACTGGTTGACCAAGACTAGAATTTGGAGAAACCAAATCTGGTGGATTACTTTCTTGGGAATTTTTTCTATGGTGGTCTTTCTTGGAACGACGAAGAGTATGTGCAGGTGCGAAATAGGAATCGGAATAAACTTTTCGGTTATAGTAACCACCGTTGGAAGCTGGATAGGGTGACTCGTCGTCGGTAGGCACGGAGGGAGAGTTGTTCCATAACTGGAAAAAGAAGATTTATTAAAAAATGTTCTATATACTTACACAAAAAAATATAAGTTAAGGAAAAAAAAGGAAACAAAAAACTATTATTAAAAATTATATTATCTAATTTCTCTATATACTGATAAGAACTGAAGAAAATAATTATTTTTATTCTTCATAACGCTGTCAAGTTTGTCTTACTATCGATAAAACAGAGTTTTTTACATTTCGTAACGTACCTCAGCCTCTCGATCATGTTAAACAATAGTTAATATACAGTCTGTCAACTAAGAACGTGACCGCTCATATTCTTGAAGAATGTGTTTTGAGAACATTTTTTTGCCATTAATGTATTCTTTGGTGTAGTACCAATGGCGCAATTACCTTAGTAAGTTGTCTAATCACCTCCTGCATCAATAATCGGTTAGCATCTTCGAAGCATGCTGTTGACGTGACTTTGTGCATACTCCGCAAATTTTTCGAATCTCGCGAGACAACTGAATCAAGGTCTTCAGAGTCTTTCCTCTGAGCTTTCTCTTTATAAGGGACCAAACGTTTTCAATAGGGCTGACGACTGGCGATTGTGAGGGCCACTCTAGGCAAAGGTTTTTTCAACGTGCTTCGGAATTTGACATCATGAGCACGAAGATGTCGAATAATCTTACGGGACACATTCAAACCAGGTTTTCTTAATTTTGCCGCTCCTGGACGCAGCATCAATTTCGGGTTCCGTGAAAACAAAGACACGATTTTGACTTTCGGAGATATTTCCATTCAGCACGTTGCCAAATTTTGGCAAGTCGTCGACATTTTTCGTCTCGTTAAAATGATTTACCCACTTCTTCACAAACGATACCGACTTTTTAACATATTAGCGGCCGCGAAATGTGTCATTTTAGGCCTGTTTAGATGGGAGTAAAGAAAGACTGCCTCGAACCGACGCGCAAATAAGTGACTTATTTTATATATGAGCAACATTGTTTGTCTGTTCAAGAGCTAGCGGAGTCCATCCCAGTTGCTGAATTTGTGATATTTGGAGACTTCAACTTACCCAATGCCATCTGGAAAAATGAGACTTATGGCGTTACTGTGGAGTGCGCAGAAAATTCTCCTGCCTTAATGCTAGCAGAAACCTTATGTTTCTTAAACTTATATGAAGTGATTAAAGTGCCTAATTTTAGAAATATTTTCTTAGATCGGCGGATTGGTAGTGTTGAGGACGTTGTAGCGCTTCAAGATGACCTTGATCTGGTTTGGCAGTGGACCCAGTCCAATCATCTATTTTTGAACGTAAGCAAGTGTTTTACCATTAGCTTCTATAGAGGGAAACACAGAGTCCCATCCTCATACTCGATTGAAGGTGTTCAACTTCCTTACAGGAGTTCAGCAAAGGACCTTGGAGTAGTTTTCGATGAAAGACTTACTTTTACAAGGCATATATCTGCCGTTAGCCAGAAAGGGCTAAACATGCTGGGTTTTGTTTTGAGAAATTGCGGGCAGTTCTCTATGACTGTTTTGAGAGTGTTGTATTGGGCTCTTGTGAGAGCAAACTTGGAATATGCGACGGTAATTTGGTCTCCATTTTATGAGTTGCATAAGGGAACAATCGAAAGAGTGCAAAATAAATTTTTGAGATTTTTCAAACTCAAGTGCAACGGGACACTTGTGAATTATCATAAGACTGTCATGCGGAGGACCTTAGGGTTACATACTTTGGAAATGAGAAGATCCCTTTATGATGCATGTTTTATCTTCAAACTTATTAATGGAATCACTGACTGTCCTCAGTTACTCGCTAAAATAAATTTTAATATACCCAGAGGCAATCTTCGCCATCATGATCTCTTCGGCATCCCCTTCCATTGCACGAATTATGTGAGGCACTCTCCCATTCATAGAGCTTTGAGGACTTGGAATTCATTGGATGGCCGGCTCGATATATTTAACAGCTCCATCTCGGGATTTAGGTCCCAGCTGCTGAGGGCTCTGTAGAGGTTCTACTTGATCAGTGTTTACTATTGGTAATACTATTATTGTTTTTATATTTCTGAGGTTAGTTCTTTCATTACCTGTATCTATTTTATATATTTTGTTGTTGAGGATGTTTATGTGTTTGTTGAATATTTTTATTTAGACATAGTCTTTGTCATGTGTTTGTCTTTTTAATTTTTAATATTTTTGTTTAAAATTGTACTACAATGGGGTTTCCCGTAAAATTTGTATAAATAAATAAAAATTTTGGATTTTACGTGATTTAGAAGGAAGTCCGGAATCGATTGATATTTTTACTAAAACGCATCGTAGACAAAGGTTTCCTCTATCGATTTTTTGTTGAATAGCTACAATCGCATCTACTAAAAATCATAGCGGACACGTTCTTACTTGACAGACTGTAGTATCAGTTTATCGATTTCTTGCCACATTTGAGAATGAAACTTGGTCAATAGGTAGTACTAGAAGTGGAAAAGGAACACAGAGTTTTTCAGCAATATCGCATAAAGGACTGGCGGACAGAGTGCTGTATGACTCTAATAGTTTTATTTGAGCTTTTGCTCATACTTGCTTGTTAAAATGAGTTAGCTTTAGACATAATAATTAACATAAACAGATATACTTACTAGTCGTCGACTACTAGTCACCAGGGTGGTAGTGGCATAAGGCGCAGGAGAAATATTTCCATTATTATTACCAAGACTAGCATCAACCTCAGCATAATCGGCTATTTGCGAGCCCCTCTCAGTTCCTACATTTGGGCTAGCATATTCCTGAACTTGCAATAAATTATAATCATTAAATTTTCTTCCAATTGGATAACCGCTCTCAGATCCATATTCCAGTTTATCTGGTCTAGTAGCGTATTGTTCCTTAAAATGAAGGGGATTTGTATGAAGATTGATATTTCCATTCAGCACGTTCCCATTACTCTGAGGAAGACTTCCATTGGCATACTCGCTTCTCTGCTGAGAAAACTCTTGATTGGGAGTAAGTTTAGAATATTCAGGAAACGTAGTAGCATAATCTGGAATATCTTTGTCCAACCACAAAGGTACTTCTTGCTTTGAAGCTAAAGGTGTGGTAAGAACTCCACCGTTTGACCTAGATGGAGTCATGGTCTTCTTGGATAGAAGCTGGCGACGACGTACGAAGAACATAGCTCCAAACAGGACTACCATTACTGAAATCATGCTGATAAGGAGTGCCATAAACCAGGTTTCAGTTATAAAGTCGCCAGATTGCATGTCTGCACCAATAGGCCTAAAATATAATATCCTTATTTATAACCTTTTTTTTATTTTCATATTTATTTATTTCTAAAAAAATTAGGTTTGTATTTAAAACCCATAGAATATAGTTAGTCTCAAAAGTCTGAATAGGATTATTAGTTCACGACAATGCTTACTAAATATATTTTGAGGAAAAAATGGATGGTTTAGTCCGTAGTATTGTCAAAATATAACCTTTTTCAATTTTTGATACAAATCATTTATTAAACTTATTTATTATTATTATATCATAAAACATACATGTTATTAATCGAACGAAAACGCTAAAAATTACCTTTGTAAATTATTATCCATAACAGTCGATGCAGGGTCCAACCTTAAAGTTGAAGCAGGACTAAAAGGTCCAACGCCAGCTCTTGTCGCTGCAGCTACTTTAACATAATACAATATTCCTGATGAAAGATTGCCCAAGAGGAACGTCGGTGCTGTTCCAACATTGATCACATTAGGTGCTTCGGTGTCGTTTGTTTTGACCTCCAGTTTATAACCTTCGAGCTCACCATTCAGAGTGATTGGTAGTGGATGTTTCCACTTGAGTCGCACAGACGTAGAGTTTAGGAGAAGTGCTTCCATATTCGTTGGTGGTTCGCTGGGTACTAAAATGAAAAGTTTTGTGTAAAATTAAGTCTAGTGGAGGATTATTAAATTATTTTGAATCGATACTTGTCGTCAGAAACTAAACTACGGACAAATTATATACAAAATCCAATAATTCTATATAAACTGGCCGACACCTTTAACCATTAAGTTAGCGATATACTCAAAATCAGCGTTAAACCAATGATAATAATGTTTGTTTTCGTAGTCACTATTTTTAATTTAAAATAATCAAGTAATATTTTTTCAGGAATTACTTACCATCTTCTAGAGTCGTAACTGTCTTAGAATTTGAGGGTTGTCCTTCAATAGCCTTATAAAATGGGATTAGGAAAAAGTCATATCTCGCCCATTTTTCCAAATTGTTCACAGTAAAACTGCTAGATCCACCAGCGTGCAAAACTGTAAGCATGCTGTAACTTCTTGGTGAATCCGGCGATCCATCTAGGGAAACATAATAGATGTAAAGTCCTTCAACAAATGTAGAGTCTGTCACTTCCCACACAAGTTTTACGGCGGTAGATGAAATTGGAATAGCATCTGTAAGCTTTACAATATTGGGTGTAGTTACTAAACTTGCCCTAGCTTCACTTAAAATCGTTACTTCAGGATTTCCCCAGTTTTGTCCTAAATCAGGACCAACAATAATGGGTTCGGACATTGGTGAGGGAGGACCTAAGCCATGGGAGTTTTCTGCCCTAACTAAAAAAGTATATGGTACTCCAGGAGTTAAAAGATGTTGCGTAAAAGTTGGACCTTGTGCTCGTCTGGCCACGGTAGTCCAAGTTGGTGTTACACCTTCTTCTCTCCCAAATAATTCAATTTGGTAGCCAAGAAGACTTGAAGATCCAATTTTGTTGTTTTGCCCCCATGTGATCGTAACGCTTCCCTCTGATTGGTTCAATGCATGAGGCCTACTTGGAGGTCCTGGCACCATTACAGCTTCGGGAGCTTTAAAGAAATTTATATTTGGGTTCTTGGGATTTTCTACCAAAAGATGACCAGTCCAAGTAGCTTTACCTCCCCGCGATGAGGCTACGCAAGTATACGCACCAGAATCATTCTTTTCAAGATTATATATCTCAATTTGTCCCGGATTGGTCATATTTATACGATGAGATGGTGACACTGGTACTCCTTCTTTATACCATGAAATTACTGGTTTTGGAGTACCTGTGGCTTCACAAATAAGATAGGCTACAGAATGTATGGGTAAAGTTTGATTACTTGGGCCTCTGGTAATTACAGGAGGAGGCCTGTCTTCTTTTGAGGTTACCGTCAGTCTTGTTCTTGTTGATACGGAACCTGCTTCATTTACGGCTGAACATATTATTACTGTGCCAGAATGCTGAACTTGCGCGTTCTTTAATATTAACGTAGATTGACCTTCGAGTGACGTAAATACCTCAAAGTTTCCAGCTGGCGATCCCGGGTAAACAAGAGTTCTATCTCCCTCAAAAGACCAGAAAACTAGTGGCTTTGGACTACCAGTGACATGACAATGAAAAGAAACTTGTTGGCCAGTTTCAACAGTTTGCGCCAATGGTCTAGTCGTAAATGCAGGTGGTGCATAAACAGTCAAAAAGGCACTTGCAGATATTGCACCAGCAAAATTGTCAGCGTCACAACTGTATTTTCCTTGATCCATGAGAGTGAGATCTTCTAGACGTAAGGTACGATCTTCAAGAACTCTGACTCTACCCAAGGGCATTGTTCCACCAGGAGCCTGTCTATTCCATAGAACGTCAGGTACAGGGTCTCCGCCAACGGCACACGGAAATTCTACTGTTGAGCCGACAATAGCTGTTATGTCTTCGGGGGGACGGATCATATACGGTTTTACTGGAATAAAAAGGTAAACAGTATTAGAGCAAAATAATAATAACCGGTCAAGTGGAAGTTGGACTTGCGCAATTAGTGTTCCGTACGTTGATTGCTCTTAAAATAAAAATTTTTGTTACGGAGGTATAGAATGAGCAATGACTTCACACAACACACTCCACATGAGTTTTCAATAAAGTTTTTTCCCGACCTTTACTGAAAACTCATGACCTTGAGTTTTTTTTTTATGTACCAGATAAATTATTAAAGGTAATGCACTTGATGATTTTCATTCAATTCAAACCTTGTGGAGAGTTTTCCAGAATTTTTTAAAAATTTTTTGATCAGTACTTTTCGAGATAAGGACGGAGATTTTCAGCGAGTTTTGAAAATAATATAAAGAAAAGTGTGCGCAAGTATTAGATTATATATATTTTTGAACTCGTGTTTTTACAAGCTTTCATTTAACACCCCACTCGATGACCTGGCAATTTTTTTTTTCATTTCCGATTTCACCCCCCAAAACTAACTCCTTAAGTCAAAATTTAAAACCTACACGGCTCTGATGAGGCCATCAATTCCTTATTAATACCAAATTTCAACTTTCGATGTCAAATAGTTTCGGAGAAAATCGGGTGTGACAGACGGACAGACAAATGAACATACACCGAAGTGATCTTATAATTGTTCCGTACGGAACACTAAAAAGTTAAGTAATTTTAAAAAACTTTGGAGGTATAGAATTATTTTTCTTAAAAAATATTTATAAATTTATTTATTTATATATTTAGAATGTCAACGGAACTTTGGCAGTTCCAAACACCGTACAGCCTTTAACTATTCGATTTATTGACACCATTCCATTTTGGAGGCTACTAAAATATTGTTCAATTAAAGAAAAATTGCTTAAAATTTTTATATATTCCTTACTTGGCAAAAAAAATTACATATTTTTAAGTTTAAGATGTATGATTTATTAACCAAAACGTTTCAAGGACCACAACAATCCTTAAAATATTTCCAGAGAGATTTTTTAAAAAAAAAATGTGGCTAAATTTTTGACTCTTACTGTATAAAACTTACCGTATACTTTTAATAAAGCAACAGCGCTCTCTCTAATTCCGGCAGTATTCTTAGCAACGCACTGGTATCTTCCGCCATCGGAAGGTTTGGAGTCAGTTATAGCTAGATTGTATCCATCGACCAATTTCAATCTGCCTCCAAGTTCTAGAGTCTGTCCATCTTTTCTCCAGAATACATGAGGTTCAGGAGTACCCCTTGGAGGTGCACATTCCATGATGATATCTTCACCTGCTGCTACTCTGCCACTTTGAGGTTCTAAGCGGAATTCATCTCTTAGTACTGTAATAAAAGGATAAAAAACTAATGATTAAAATAATATTAAATAAATGAATAAAATAATTTATTACTCAGTATGTCTTAACGAAATTGAGAATAAGGTCGTTAATGCAAATTGATATATTTTCATACTCTAATTTTTTTAGAGGTCTCACCTAGTTTACTATCGTCTTCTACTTCTTCTTCTATATACTAAAAAAATTCTTTCAATACTAAATTTAATTGAGGAAACCAAATATGACAACAAAAAATTTGTAATTTGTCAAATTTGACAGATTTCAAAGCCAACTAGGATTTTTTAAAACGGTAATCTAATATGATATTAAATAACATTTGTCTGTCCGTCTATAAAAACATATAACAGTTGCTAGTTATTTGCACTCATTACCGATATACAGGGCATTTAAGTAATTGAACTGCATTTTAACTTTTAAATGGGTCACCCGATATACTATTTTCCTATTTGGGGGTATCAAAAACAATTTTTTACTAATAAACTTAGTTTTTTGTGAGGAAGCCAAATATGATAATACAAAATATGTCACTTGTCAAATTTGGCAGTTTAAAAAGCCAGCTAGATTTTTTTTAAATGGCATCCTCTACATATGAGCACACCATTATATAGTTTAGAGTTTACAAAAATATATAAGAAATTATAGAACGAAATCTTAACCATTATGAGGCTTACTTGATTAACTATCTTCTTATTCATCATCATCATAAATCAGCTCTTAGCCTCCACTGCTGGACATAGGTCTTGGGCTTTTTGAATCCAGTTTCTCGCTACTCTTCTCAGATCATTTGTCCCTCCGGTGGGAGGTCTTCCTCTATTCCTACACGCTTCTTGAATAGGTTGCCATTCCAACAGCTTTCTAGTCCATCTGTTATCTTGCGTTCTGGCTAGATGACCGGCCCAATTTCATTTCAAAGATAGAACTTTCTCAACTGCATCTATTACTCTCGTTCGGTGCCTAATTTCTTTATTTGGGACTTTATCTCGAAGAGCCAACCCCTACATTGACCTCTCCATTGCCGCCTGAGTTACCCTTATCTTATTTATTGTTTTCTTTGTCAAATTTAGAGTTTTTCCATAAGTAAGCACAGGTAACACACATTGGTTAAATATCTTTCGTTTAAAGCAAATAGGTATGCCTGTTTTTAGCGTTTCTCGTAGTTTGCTAAATGCGGCTCAAGTTAGAGTGACCCTCCATTATAGTTCATGAGTCTGATTGTCTCTGCCCAACTTAATTTCATGTCTCAAATATCTGTGTGTCATATTTTGGTCGATGTTTACCCCGTTTACTGATAGTGGCTTGATAAAAACTAGATTTGTCATAAACTGGGTTTATCTTTAGGCCAATTTTATGGGACTGTTCTTTTAGGGTGTTAAGCATAACATTTGCATGATCTGCGTGATCTGTTAACAGGACTATGTCATCAGCGAATCTCAAGTTATTCAGCATTTCTCCATTTATATTTATGCCCATGTTGCTCCAATTCAGATTTTTAAACATGTGTTCCAGAAGGGTGATAAACAATTTTGGGGAAAATGTCACCCTGACGCACACCTCTTTCGACTCGGAATTTATTTGTTTCCCTATGCAATTTAACTGTTGATGTTGCCTGATGGCAGATATGTCTTAGGATTTCGATGTACCTTGATTCAGCAAGAGCCTTAAAAAGCATATCCTGGTTCACTGAATCGAAGGCCTTCTCATAATCCATGAAAATTAATATTTAAGGCCTGTTATATTTATGGACAATATGCAAAAGAAAAAACAATGTGATTGAACAATATAATTAAAGCTAAATCTAAAACTAATAGGTCAGAATGCAAGGTATTACAATTTAATTTAATTTAATTATTTATAAAAATAAACAGTACTTGACATATAATAGTAAGAGAAAACTACCCGAAAAGTAAAAAAACTCTATAGCGAGGTCAGTTGCTTGACCATATTTTTGCATCGGTGAATTGGGCCGTCAATTGGCAAATTATATTTATCAAAATTATGCTGCATTCTAAAGATTGGACTATGCGAGCCATAGTTTCTGGTGACATTAGCTAGGTAAAATAATGACCTTGCGCGGGTACGATGTACGGTATGAAAAGATAGTTTACTAAGTAAGTACTTACAATCAATATAGCCATTTAGCAGTTTAAATAAGAAATGTAGATCAGCTTGCATTTGTCTGTCCTGAAGACTGCACATATTTAACAATCTTTGTACCAGGTCATAGTTGATATGTCCTCCAATTAAAGCAAATTTCAGTTTAAAAGAACAGGTACGTAAGAATTTTTTTTTGGGCACTCTCCAACTGATTAATATGGACATTATAAAAAGGAGACCACATCGAGCTTGCATATTCCAAAATCGGTCGAATGTACGAGCAATACAATAATTTAAGCACATTACAAGAAAAATCGGTACTAAATCTATCAATAAAACCCAAACACCTACCGTCTCGCTGCACGACACTTCTTTGATGGCCGATGAAGAATAAAGCACAATCAAACATCACACCAAGATCTCTAATCTCATGTACCCGTTTTAAAATTGTTGTATTTATATTATAATCAAACTGCATGAGACTTGGAACATGGTATACAGGAGCATTTATCAGTATTCAGATTTAAGCAGTTTAAAGTTGCCCATTGGAAAAATATGTCAATATCTGCTTGCAAAATAAGACTGCCCACAGGGCTAGAAATAATTTTGAATAATTTCAGATCATCGGAAAACATGAGAAAGGAAGTATTGGTCAAGAAATCCCTCAAGTCATTTACAAATAAGAAAAACAAAAGGGGGCCGCAGTGAGAGCCCTGGAGAACACCCGAGGGCACGATAACTAGGTTAGAGATATAATTATTTATTCTTACACTTTGCTGACTGCCCATTAAAAAACTTTCCAGCCAACGAAGAATGTGAATGCCAAACCCAAGCGACCCAAGTTTTCTCAACAGTAACCGATGGTTGACTTTGTCGAACGCCTTGGAGAAGTCAGTATATATGGTATCAACCTAATAGCCTCTCTCAAATGCGCTCAACAGGTAATCCACATATGTCAAAAGATTAGATACACAGGAGCGAGAACGCTGAAAGCCATACTGTTCATCAATGATCACCCATCCGACCATTTTCCCACAATTAACTTAACAGTCAAGAGGTGATCATTGACACCATAGCCTTCTTAATGGCACAACAAAAAATTCGTTTAATAGCAAACTTAGATTTTGTGGGGAAGTGAAATATGATAGCAAAAAATATGTAGAGGATGCTATTTTAAAAAATCTAGTTGACTTTGTAAGCTGTCAAATTTGATATCATATTTGGCTTTCTCAGAAAAAACTAGGTTTAGACATTTTATGATATGCTAAATAGGAAAATAGTAAATAGAATGAGCCACTTAAAGTTAAAATTCGGTTCAATAAATTGAATGACTTGTATATTGAAAACGACTGACAATAAGTATAAAGAGTTATGTATTTTGTAGAGAGACTGAAACAGGCTATTTAATGGTGTGCTCATATGTAGAGGTCGCCATTAAATAAATCCTAGTTGGCTTTGTAGTCTGACAAATTTAACAAGTGATAAATTTTTGTTATCTTGTATTTTATTGATTTAAAAAAGTCATAACTTAAAAAACATTATAGCCCAGTTGTCAAAGGCAAATTTTGATGCTCTAAAGTGTACGCTAAGCCTTTAAAATCGAAAATAGAATGAAAAATTCGTTTTTTTCGCAAATACCTCTGAAAATAAAAGAGATATCGAAAAATGAATAGCACCACCTGAAAGAACGGGAAATTTTACAAAAAAGTAGTATATAGATTATTTTTTTAGTTTTATCGTAATTTAAAATAACCGGTCAAGTGCAAGTTGAACTTGCGCAATTAGTGTCCGTACGTTGATTGCTTTTAAAATAAAAAATGTTGGAAGTATAAAATGATCAGTGACTTCACAAAACACACCCCAAATGAGTTTTCAACAAAGTTTGTTTCCAATCTTTACTGAAAATTGATGACCTTCAAATTTCTGTTTTTTTTTTTATATACCAGATAAATTATTAAAGGTAATACACTCGTGATAATTTTCGTTCAATCTACACCCCGTGGAGAATATTCCAGAATTTTTTCAAAATTTTTTGATAAGTACTTTTCGAGATAAGATGGGTGGACAGCGATTTTTTAAAAATAATACAAAGAAAAATGGGTGCAAGTATTACATTATATATATATTTTTTACTCGTGTTTTCACAAGCTTTCATTTGACACCACACTCGATTACCTAGTGAAAAATTTTTTTTTTCACTTCCGATTTCACCCCCCAAAACTAACCCCTTATGTCAAAATTTAACTTTCAAAACTACATGGCTCTGATGAGGCTATTGGTTGGAAGGATAAATTACTACCAAATTTCAACTTTCTATGACAAATAGTTTCGGAGAAAATCGGGTGTGACAGACGGACAGACAGACTAACAGACACCGAAGTGATCTTATAAGTGTTCCGGACGGAACACTAAAAAAATATTTAAAATAAATGGCTGGTTTAATTCCTTCGGTTGTTCAGGGAATCATCCTTCCAACCTCATTTATGATTAAATTAATGTTTCTGTATACCGTTAAATATTTTGAAATTGGCTATTAAGGGTTCTCGGGGTACTGATTAAGAATCCGATAACACATCTGAAAAATTCAAAATACCGGATCCAATATGACGGCCAGAGAGTATGTAATTTATTTAGTTTCTTCGAGTAATTTAGAATTTTTGTGATTTTTTTTTTATGGGTCTAACACAGTCCTGGGCAAATTATTCCAAAGGGTTTTCAATAACTGCTTTCTTTGTACCTAGATGTTTAAATAAAATATAAATACTTTGTGCTTAAAGCTTAGACTTTCATCTTCCATTTCCTACTTTTAAATATTTTTTTTTTATTTTAAGTTTAAGTTGTATGATTAATAAGCAAAAAATACGTTTTTCATGAACACTTTTTTAAGAGAAAAATTACAAAAAAGGAGAAAGTTTTCTTAAGTTCTTAATTTTTTTTTTATGGGTTTAGCACACGTGCTGCAGGGAGGTCCCTAAAGCGCTACAGGAGCGACACGTGTGCGGAAAAAGCGATTCACGTTGTTCTTGAATCGCTGTAAATTGTACTCGGTGGGAAACACAGTCCTGGGCAAATTATTCCAAAGGGATGATGTTCTCCATATAAAAGACTGCTTGAAAAGATTGTACGAGGAGTAAAATGACTTTCTGCTATCAAATATACTTTTAACCGTACCTAAAAAAAAAAAACAAAAAAACATTGTCCGACTTTTTTTGACCATTTCGTACTGTTTTGAACATAAAATTCCCGGCTGCGCACTACAGCAGGCAAAATTTTAATATTTTAAAATTCAATTTTTAAATAACACAGACAATGTAAGTATTTTAAATTATTTTTATGTTGAAACTTAAGGTATAATAATGATATATGCACAAGGATTTTTTTTTTTTCGATACTACATTTTATTAAATATTTGTAATTTACTGTATGCCCGTTAAAATCGTGCAAACTAAAATTTCGTTTTATAAATTATAAAGCAAGAAAAATATAAACTATTAATATCATCGGAAAGCAGAAAGTCTCCTCTTCAAAAAGCTATCTTTTAATTTATAGTGTTCCGTACGGAACACTTATAAGATCACTTCGGTGTCTGTCTGTCTGTCTGCCTGTCACACCCGATTTTCTCCGAAACTATTTGACATAGAAAGTTGAAATTTGGTAATAATATAGGAATTGATGGCCTTATCAGAGCCATGTAGTTTTAAGAGTTAAATTTTGATTTAAGGGATTAGTTTTGGACGGTGAAATTGGAAGTGAAAAAAAATCGAGCTTGGTGTCAAATGAAAGCTTGCGAAAACACGAGTAAAAAAATGTATATATAATGTAATACTTGCGCGCACTTTTATTTGTATTATTTTTGAAAAATCGCGAAAAATCGCTGTCCCCCCGCCTTATCTCGAAAAGTACTTATCAAAAAATTTTGAAAAAATTCTGGAATATACTCCACGGGGTGTAGATTGAACGAAAATTATCACGAGTGCATTACCTTTAATAATTTATCTGCTATATAAAAAAACAAAAATTTCAAGGTCATCAGATTTCAGTAAAGATTGGAAACAAACTTTGTTGAAAACTCATTTGGGGTGTGTTTTGAGAAGTCACTGATCATTTTATACCTCTGTAACAAAATTTTTTATTTTAAAAGCAATCAACGTACGGAACACTAATTGCGCAAGTTCAACTTGCACTTGACCGGTTATTTTTTATACTCTGAAAATAAGTAATATCGATTAACCTTCGAGCGATGCACGAAGACATTCAAATTAACTTGTTTGGCGTGCTACACTTTTTGATTTACCTATCCGAATTTTTAATAAATTCTTACGCTAATAAAAAAATCTTGAAAAAGTCTATATACTATTTTTTTGTAAAATTTCCCGTTCTTTCACGTAGTATTATTATTTTTTTCGATATTTTTCAAGATATTGCCGAAAAACCGAATTTTTTATTTTATTTTGGATTTTGTGGGCTTAGCGTACAACAAAGGTTAGCAAACTTATTTTATCGTATTCTACATCCAAAAAACTACCTGTATGTCAAAATGTAGCCTGTTAGTATTTAATGAGAGCTCAAATCCCCTGGCGACTAGGTTATTATTAGATATATTTTAAAATATACGGAATAGAAACTGTAACACCAAAATGACATAAATCTTTTATGAAATTCAATTAAAACATCATCTTATTTACTCCAGGTATCTTAACTGGGACAGTTGTATTTATTATAAGCTTTGAAAGGAAATTCATTCTAAGTTATTACACGTAACTCATTAAAACAAATATCTCGTTAAACAAATCAAAACATTTACCATCATTTTCTCATTTCTTTCACTTAGGTTTTTTTTTTCATTAAACTTCTTAAACGTATTTTCTCCCCTTTAGCGCAAGATAACAAACGACGTTGGCTAATGACTTAACAGGAAAATCGCAATCGACAATTTTCTTTACTCGATACAGGTAACAAAAAAGAGATTGATTGCCTATCGAGAGGTAATCTACACTCTTCCACCTGAAAATTGGTCGTATTTGTAAAAGAAAATTGATAATCTACGATTATTTTTTTTCCTTTTTCTTCGAACACAGTATTATATTAAAACGATTATAGGTATAAGAAAATTTACTCTAAGGTAAGCTATTGTTCATTTTTCTTTTCGGAGGTTCTTTCCCTTTCCTTTCGTTATTCGAACTGAGTTTTTCTTTTTTTTTCAATTTTCGTGATTCCATGTTGCGTGTGTGAGGGGTAATTCGTGTGAATTCAGCCAGAAGTTTTGAAGAAAAATGGTGTTTTGGGGTCTGTAAATGATTTTATAAATGCTCTTTTTGTTTTTCGAGATGTAGATATATGTTATTCACTAGAAGCTAAATAAATACCTCTATGTTAAACAATAAAATTATCTTTGTTATTAAGGAAAGTGTGTTTTTGGGTTTAACGTTAGAATGACACGAAGAAATATAATTTTATTTGGCTTCCTGTTCTTTTTTTTTAAAGAATGAAGGGAAAGTAAATAATTTTTATTTCGTACTATATAGTGTTTGGTACGTATTGTTATATATATATATATATATATATATATATATATATATATATATATACATATATATATATATATATATATATATATATATATATATATATATATATATTATATATATATATATTCTTATATGTGCCATATCAGGTCTCACCCTATCACTCTGGCATATTCATCCCTGTTTCCTGCGACTTGGAATAACTCTTCGACGCTATGGATTCTCGTCTAATCCCTATGTTTCTGAGCCAAGAGACCTGCTTCCTACCAACGCCACGCCTGCCCCCAATCTTTCCCATCATTATGAGCTGCAATAATTCATAATGTTTGCTACAAAAAACATGTCCCAAATATTCCAGTCTTCTGCACTTTACCGTTGAAAACAACTCTCAGACTGCATTAACTGTCTGCAGTACTTCCTGATTGGTGACATAAGCTGTCCACGGAATACGGAGAATCCATCTATGCCGCCACATCTTGAAAGTTCCAAACGGTTGACTGTCGCAACCTTCAATGTCCATACCTCGGTGCCGTACAACAAAATCGACCAAATATACCATTTTAGCATTCTCTGACGCAGTTTCAGGCTGCTTCTATTCTGCCCTTAATTTCTTTGTCAGGGTCTAACTGGTCAGTAATGTAGCTTCCAAGGTATTTAAAATGGTGAACTCTCTCTCTATTGCTTGACCGTTGAGATGGAGATCAACATCTGCATATTGTTGGCGGCTAAAGACTATGAATTTGGTTTTAGATATATTGATGTTAAGGCCCATATCCGCTCCTGCCTGTTTAACTCTGTCTAACAAGCGTTGAAGGTCTTCAAACCTGTCTGTCACTCAAGATAACAGTATCGCCCGCATATCTGATTGTGTTAATGCACTCACTCCATATAGTTGTTCATATAAAGCTGTTTTGAATATTTTGTCGGAGTAAAAGCAATGGCGAAACTATGCAGCCCTGTCTCACTCCTCGTTGGCGGGCAACATCCTTTGACCTGATCTCTCCAAATTTCACCGATGCCGTTTGTTTCCAATATAGATTTCTGATTATGCGGATGTCTCTGTTGTTAACTCCTGTGTTCTGTAGTATTTCGATTAATTGTGTAAGCAGATAAACAGACCCCGGCGTTGGTCTCTGCACTTCTGGAGCAGAATGTTCAAAGCAAAGAGTGCCTCTTGTGTTCAAAGATTATTATATATATATATATATATATATATATATATATATATATATATATATATATATATAATATGTAACTGACCTTAGTTGTTAGAGTATAAAGAGTCAAAGTTAGTTAATTAAAATGTTTTTGCAAATATATTTTTTCCCCACAGGCTTAGTACAATTATTAGTTTTATTTTGAACTGTGATCCACAGCAGGGTTATTCAGGATAACGTAACGATAATTAGAATCTTAGAATACGGAAATTTGTAGTTGTGGAGCCCGATAAACCGATCTAAAGTGTACATTTTCACGAAATCCACAAAAGTGTCAATATCTCGTAGGTTAATATATTTTTGTGGTTTTAACGTGAAAGACAAGGAAGAAAGAACTTTTTTTCTAACTTTGCCGAAGTTGTTAATGCACTTTTGACAATAACATAAATTGGAAATGGCATTTGCTTATGTTAAAAAAATTTTATTTAATAAAATTAACACTCGCATAAAAGTGCTTTCTTCCATAAGTTAAAAACAGGATATATACGAAATATTTTTTAAAAATGGTTATAACAGAGTGCAGGCAAAGAAGAATCCCTAGTTTAAATACATTTGCAATAATAAATGACATCATCTTAATTGAAATAATGTTTCAGTTAAAATGTTATCATCAGATGTTTTCAGTTGTATATTTGATATTCTTATAAAATGCTCCTTCACTGGATATCGAACTTTTCCTTTTTTTGAGGAAATATACATAAATAGATAGCGATGAAACACATTTCTCTCCTTGCGCACACACTAGGGCTATAATATGATATAAATTAAATTGAGCTTTATTTTTCTAGAGTCAAAAAATAATAAAAACATCTCTCTTTTTGTGTTTTTTTATTCGACGTTTCTCCTCGAAATCACCAATCAAGCGACAAGAAAGACCTCAAATGTCGCAAAACAACGGGAAATGAACATCGTTGATTGATATATCAGTAAATTCAAATCAATTCAGCTGAATCGCATTGGCAACTATCTCAATTTCCGGTCGTGCACCCTCGTACGCCCCTTTGCCCGATTAAAATTGACTTTAAATTTGACTTTATCGACCTACAGACACATTAATTTTTATTTAGCTCGAAAAAAGCGAAATTGGCCGGACGTTTTACAATTATTTCGTGCAACGCGTCGACGGACGATTGCATTTCGGTAGAGAATTTAGGGGTTTTATTTTATTTTCCACTGAAAAAATAATGTTTAATTGTAAGGTATCGATAGTAGAAATTTAGTGTTGGGGTAATTTATGCAATAGTGTAATGTTACGAGTTAAGGGGTGATTTTGTAAAACTCAACATGTATATTGCATATTTTTTAAGGCTGATTGCAGAGATTGTAGTCACTTTGTTTACTAGCTGTTCTAGTCATGAATTTTGTACTTCATATTAAGTCTCTCAATGTTAATTTCTCTAATTTTATGTGTGATATTACAGATAAAAAGCTTTCGAGTATCTTCATAATTTATCGCTTATGATTAGTTTAAATGAATCATCTAAGAAAGCAAATTGGTCTCCTCATTATACTTATATAAAACATATCCTTAAGAGTATTGGGATGTGTCAAATTTGCGACAAATTTTTTAATTATCTCTGTTTCTATCTATCCGTTTAGGGCATTTAAGTCCATTTCTGAATATAGCCCTCTTTCATGTCAAACCACCGGCTTCTATTTTGGGCTTCTCGTATTTATGATAGGCCGGCCGTCATCCTAATATCATCCGTCCATCTCCTCTGTGGCCGCCCTCTGCCACATCCTTATACGGTCTCCATTTTATGATGATATTGTTTCAGCGTCCGTCCGTACATCTCACCACTTGCCCAGCCAAACTCCACTTCAGGTCAGCTATTTCTTCAGCGACATCTTTCAGTTTTGTAATGTTCCGTATCGATCTGTCGGTTTTCCGATCTCTTAGAGATATGTTGAACCTTTGTCTGTGTGCTCTCTGTGTGATACGCAATATTTCAATATTAAGTCTTGTACGTGAGTACCGTCAGCACACACTAGGCAAACACCCGGGATCTAAGCCTAATTTTCTTGCGTTTTAGTACTTTGGATATCTTCCTGAATGCTGCCCAGCACAGTTATCTTCTTCTTAATATTTCGGTGGTTTAGCGTTCTTTGTCAAACTCAATTTCACAACCCAGACATACATAACTTTTGACATTCTTTATATTTTGGTTGAATATTTTTACTTGTGGTTAGTGTCACACATTACTTTTGTTTTTTGAAGATTCATTTTTAATCTGACTTTGGTCGATTCTCTTTCTAGGCTTTCCTGCATATCTTTAAGCTCGTTCCCATTTTCTGCTATTATTACAATATCGTCTGCGTATCGTAGCTGGTTGGGCCTTCGGCTATTTATCAGAATTCCTTTATTCTGCCAGCTGAGTTGTTTGAAGACATTCTCTAAAATCAGACTAAATAATATAGGGTGTGTAGAATGTGTACTGTTATGCATTCTGATGGTTGATGTTACAGTTTTATTGATGTTTGTTACGAATTGTGTATATCTATAATCAACTCTTGCATTTTCCAGTACCATCTCAATTGCCCAATGCTCTACAGAGTCGAAGGCTTTTTGGAAATTGAGAAATGCAAGACAGACATTAAAATTGTATTCTTTTGCTTTCTCCAGCAGGATTTCCATAGTCAACAGATGGTCGCACGTGCTGTAGTTTTTACGAAAGGCAGCTTGTTCAATCGGCTGGTAATCGTCCAATTTGTTTGTTAAACTATTTGTTAGTATTTTAGTAAATAACTTATATATTTAAAACAATAGCGAGATTGGGCGATAATTCTCTAAGTTTGCCTTGTCTTCTTTTTTATAGATCAGAATTATTATACAGTTTTCCCACTTTGTCGGAACATCTCTGTTTAGATACGTCAATTATCCTAAAATGTCTTCAACAGCTATAGTAGCAACACTTGTCTCTAACTCCCTAAATTTGATTGTCTCTAATACTTATTATCTGCATATCCCGATTTCAAAACAATTTCTACCACCGCCATTATCAGGGTAACGACTGCAATGGACGATGACTGCTAGGGACGCAGGGTTTGAAGAGATAATGACTATTAGGAAGATTGATTGTTTGGGAACCATGAAGTATTGAGACAACTATATATTTGTAGTTAAAGAAATTAAGGGAAAAATGACGTTTTGGGACAGTAACTGGCAAGTGAAGATTGTTAAGGATAACGGATAGTGATGTCGTGAGTCACTTACTGTAAGAAATAGTGATTAGTAGGGACAATAAGATGTCGTTTCTAATTAAAGATATTTTATGACAAAAAGGAGTAATTGTTAGGTACATTGACTGTTAGGGACAATGACGAGTAGAGACCGACCCACAATAGCGATAACTATCGCTGTGTCCAGATAACAAGCTTTAGATACAATTCAGGGAAAATTACGACGGATCTAGTCTTTTGTGGGTGAATAAATTACAAAGGTATAATAAATATATAGATAATTCGACAAGACAAAATATTTATTCAAAGGTAAGTTTATGGTCGTAAAAAATAACAACGTACAATTACTGTATAAACCCACATATTTGCACTTAATATACATAACATTATTCACTTCGGTTAACACAATTATGTAAAATCCTACCCTTTTACGTGGGGGTCGAGAAAACAACAGTTTCGGGTCAAAAGAGCATACTAATGGAGTTACAAACCGTGTTTTCCTTGCATTAATGTCTTGTTTATACTATCCACATTATCAAAACAAAGTTGTTCTTGTGAGATAATTTGTGTCTGAGACGGACGACTTATTTCTCGATAGCTTATTTAGATATTTTGAATATTTTTAAAAATGGAGGTGCTGAAAAGCACTTTCATATTTATGAAGATTCTTATAACAATAAACCGCAGAGGTTAAGGAATATTTTAGTCAATTTTCTTTCAAGGTATAGTATTTTTCAAGATCTAAGAAAGCATTTGGCAAATTGATGCAATAAAAACATTAAACGACTGTTAGGATCTTCGCACGTACCTGGCCGTAACAGGGTCGTAATTGATATATATATACCTCCCTTTCAATCTAACATTTTATTGGCTACTTCGTGTTTATAAATATAAAGAATATTCTTCATTTTATCTGCAGTATTATACTGAAATAGTTTGTATTATAATGTTCAATAGTGTCTTAAAATGTCCGAAGCCCTTTCCATCAGAAGCCGTAAATGTTTGCCCGTTGAGGCAAAGTGATTAAAAGTGTTTATTTAAAGTTAGTGGAGCGAGGCCGCGAAAAGTACTTTTCATTGATGGGGACATCAGCTTTAACAAGCATTCCTGAAAGTACAGTTTGGAAAATTGTAAATAATTCGATAGCGCCTAAAAAAACACGAAAAGACAAAGGTGTATCGAAATGTATTGATTTCTGTCAAGAAGACTTAATCCGCCGCAAAATTTATGAAATATATGCAGAACAAAAAGTTCCTACGTTATTGTCACTTTCACGGAGGCTGTCCGAGGATAGTTCTGACATAAAATGTTCCACTACAACTTTATGACGTATTCTACGTCGTTTGGGGTTTTTGTTCAAAAAAATAGACACAAGGTAAGTTATAATGGAATCACGGCTCTTACAAAAACTCAGAATGGAATATCTTGAAAAAATAAATACAGCTTGATCGGAAAATCGAATGATAATCTACTTAGATGTGACTTGGTATGACACCCACGACACACCCAGTAAAGGATGGCTTGATAAATCCAAAAAATGCCTCACCAAAGCTCCATCAAATAAAGGTAAAAGAAAACTATTTTACATGCGGGGTCAGAAGAAGGCTGGATACCAGAATGTCTATTTCTAGCAGCCAAGAATATTTCAGATTCGAGCTTGGATTATCATTGTGATACAACCACTGAAGTTTTTAAATATTGGCTTCACAACAAACTAATGCCGAATATACCACCGAATGGCTGTATTGTGTTGGATAATGCATCCTATTATAGTCGCCAAATGAATAAGGTACCAAGTTCCCCCGGTAGAAAAAGGGAAATACAAGCCTTTTTGTGCGAACGTGACATATATTTCCATGAAAGTTATACAATTGTTAGAAGTTTTAAAAAGTTACAATTTTTCAAAGGAATATGTTTGTGATAAAATTGCAAAGGAAGCAAGACACGAAAAAATTCGGCTTCCACCATATTATTGTATCTTTAATGCGATCGAGTTGATATGGCCTAAAATAAAGTATAATATACGTGCTCACAATAATACACCCACTTTAAACAGTAGTGTAATTGAGTTGATAAACACAGAAGTCAAAAATGTAACCGTTGAAAACTGGATAAACTGTATTCAACACGTCAAAAAAATTGAAAACTCATATAGATGTATGTACATAAATATAAATAGGTTAGAACCTGTAAAAAACCTTATTATTGATTTGCAAGATAGTAGCGATAGCGAAATTGAACTAGATATTAATTAATAACTAAAATTGTAACAAATGTACGCGAGGACAGTGTACACTGTCTTAATATATTTGTGTAATTACTATATTGTGTATTATTCAGTACATAAAGCATTAAAATTTAACTGTCTTATCACAATAACCCAACAATTATACAATCAGGTATAGTGTGGCCCTGCACAATGCCTTGTCATTAAACAGCCATAAATTAATCACTTTCGAATCTTGTTGAATTTTAAATGGGTATATATAGCTAAGTCACTTTTTTAGATCGTGAAAAATACTATACAGTCTGTCAAGTAAGAACCTGACCGCTCGTATTCTTGAAAAAATGTGTTTCGAAAAAATTGTTTACCCTCAATGTATTCTTTGATGTGTTACTAACGGCGCAATTACCTTAGTAAGTTATCCAACCGCTCGTATTCTTGAAAAAATGTGTTTCGAAAAAATTGTTTGCCATCAATCTATTCTTGATGTGTTATTAACGGCGCAATTACCTTAGTAAGTTATCCAATCGCCTCCTGCATCAATAATCGCCTAGCATCTTCGAGGCTGACGACGAGATTTTCTGCATACTCTGCCAATTTTTCGAATCTCGTGAGACAACTGAGTCAAAGTCCTCAGAGTCTTTCCTTCGAGCTTTCGCTTTACAAGGAACTAAACATTTTCAATAGGATTGGCGTCTGGTGAGAGTCACTCCAGTATCTTATTGTGGGCCGAAGCGAGGCGCTTCGTGACGTAATTTTCGCCCAGCAAAGATTTCTTCAACGTGCTTCGGAATTTGACATTATGAGCACGAAAATGTGGTCGAATGGTCTTATGGGACACATTCAAATCCGATTTTCCTAATTTTGCCGCTCTTTGACGAAGCGTCAATTTCGAGTCCCGTGAAAACAAAGACACGATTCGTTTTTCGACTCTCAGAGTAACTTTGCCTACCGAGCTACGTTTTGGCAAGTCGTCGACATTTTTCTTCCCGTTAAAATGATTTACCCACTTCTTTATAGACGACACCGACTTTTTAATATATTTAGCGGCCGCGTAATGTTTTATTTTAGGCCCCTTTGGATGGGAAAAAAGAAAGACTGCCTCGAATCGACTCGCAAACAAGTGACTTATTTTAGATTTTACTTGATTTGGACGAAAGTTTGGAATCGACTGATACTTTTACTAAGATGCGTCGTAGGCATTCCCTCTACCGATTTTTTTGTTGAATCGCTAGAATCGCATCTACCAAAATGAACTCTCGCGGACACGTTCTTACTTGACAGACTGTAAGTTTTTCTTTTACCTCTGAAAATGGACTGATAATTATGATTAAAATCGCATAATGGTTGTATTGTTATTGCTATATACATAAAATACCAGGTGTACAAGTATGAAATGTGGATATTTTTTTCTAAAAAAACATGTTAAATTCGGAAAAATGATAAAAAGTGCTTTATTCAAAATACGTCTCATCGCTTGTTATACATTTTTCCCATCTTTTGGGCAATTTGTGAATACTACGCCAGTAAAAATCTTCCCCTTTTTCTGCGAACCATTCATCGAGCCATTTTTTCACATCTTCATACGAACCAAAGCGCTGTTCAGCAAGTGCGTGACCCATTGATGCAAACAAGTGGTAATCGGAAGGAGCCAAGTCTGGTGAGCAAGCCGTATGGGGTAGAACTTCCCAGCTGAGTGCTTCCAACGTGTCGCGAACTGGTTTGGCCGTATGTGATGGAGCATTGTCATGAAGAAAAATGACTTTGTGTTGCCTCTTTCGGTATTCTGGCCTTTTTTCAAGCAGCGAACAGTTCAAATCGGTCAATTGTTGTTGGAAACGTTTAGTATTAACCGTTTCCCCAGGTTTTAATAGCTCATAATAGACCACGCCCCTCTGGTCCCACCAAACACAGAGCATCGTCTTTCTGCCAAAGCGATTCTGTCTTGCGGTCTTACAATTGACTCAATTACCTATTTTTTATTGTCCCTCACAGAGTGCTGAAAATTCAATACAAAATTCTGCACGTCCTCTTTTCAGCGGAGCTTCAAGAGTTTGGAAACCCATTTTGGACACACTGCTCATACGGATATGGTCGTGTAGAATTTGTAATACATCTTCCTTAGAATTATTTGGTTTTCAGCCGCCTATAATGTAGCACTCCTTGCATTAGCGTAAATGTTTCTGAAGTACGTTGTTTTGCCGGTCAGTCTTGATGAGCATCTTGTTTAATCTAGCCTACCTAGCCGAAACTGTTTGTCCTCTTCTCTAACCATCGAATGTGATGGGGAGATTGCCGTACAGAGCACCTAAGCGTCGTTCAATTTCTGCTGAGCTTTCGCCTTCTCTCCTCAAAAAATTAATGGTCGCAAGACACTCGCGTTTAAACATTATATTCCATATTAGATAGTGCTTAACATAACCTCTATTTACGATGATAGCTAGCGTAATAGAATATAAAATAGAGAGCTGATGGAGTTAGACCTGTTTAGTCTTGTTTTAACATGTTTGGACCAGAAGCTTTTTTCGGTAAAAATATCGCTTTATTGCAAAAAAATGGCTACAAATTGATTATTCAATCCATCTTTATGGCAGTATATGAATACAACGTTGAAAGAATGACTCATCTTTTGAGGCTATTCACGAATGATTCCATTTTTTTGAATCCTCATAAGAATGGAAGCGCTATTCAGACAGGCCGTGTGACATCGATCGAAACAAGTGATAATCAGAAGAAGCAATGTCTGGTGTGTACGGTGGGTGCGGTAGGACCTTCCATCCAAGCGCTTCTAGCGTGTCCTTGACGGGTTTTGTAACATATGCCGAGCGTTGTCATGTAGAAAAATCATTTTGTCGTGTCTTTTGGCACATTGTGGTTGTTTTTCCTTCAACGATCGGCTCAATTGCATCAATTGTTATCGCTAACGTTCCCCAGTAATAGTTTCGTTGGATTAGAACAGCTTAAAATACCCTACATCCAGCTGATCCCACCAGATATATAGCATAAGCTGCCATGCCTTGCCACGAACATTCAGCTTTGGCGAGGATGTTGATGGTTCACCGGGCTTCACCCATGATTTTTTGTGCTTTGGATTATCCTAGCGTATCCATTTCTCATCACCAGTTACAATACGATGAAACCTTTCTGATTGTGCTGTTGAAGCAATTTTTCAAAGGTAAAAAATGGCCTTTCAACTTCTCTCGGTTTGTATTCGTACGCCACTCAATTTTATTGCTTTTAAATCATTCGCAGTGCATGTAAGTGCTTGGAAATGATTATGCAATCAACTCCTAATGATTCCGCAAGTTCTTTTTTTTATCTGGCACGGGTCTTCATCGAGTAATGCATCATCATGCTTCATCTTTAAATGCTTTCGGCTGGCCTGGACGTTCTTTGTCTTCCGTGTCGAAATAATCACTTGTCGTCTGTCGAAACCGGTACTCACATGTTTTTATCGATGGAATATAATCACCGTAGGTTTCCCACAGCAATCGATGACTTTTAGTTGCGCTTTTCTTCGAATTGAACAAGAAAAGTAACGCTTCCCGCAAATAGTGGTTTGTTGGCACATAATTCGACATATTCAATGCTCGAAAAATTATGTGGTTTAAATTAATAACATAAAGGTGTAACGATAGTAACCATGAATATAGCAACAGTATGCCTCGATGCGATATAAATACGAGTTACGCCCTCTCTTAGGAATCCCTCAAAATTAATTCACACTCTTTATAATAAGATTTCATCACATATTAGGGACGACGCTGCTCTTGTCAACGCGACACTCAAATTATTCCCCACAGGATTGTAGAATTTCGCAGAGCTGGATTGAATATTCTTCTCGAAACAGCAGAATTTCTAGCCTAGCCTGGCATTTAAATGCAACCTGAGGCACTCACAACTTCAAACTTGACTGTTTTTACGCGGATTGTCAGGTATTAAAAACTTACGGGGACGTGTTAAGATGCTTTTAAAGTATGTTTTTGAATTATGTAGAAAGGGTAACATGTTTAGCTATAGGATAAAGCATGCTTTTTTTAGAGTTTAAAGTACTGAGAGTATGTTAAACTTTTGTTTAGCAATTTTAAAGTATTTTATTTAATAATAAAATATAACTTAATTGATTTTTATTTTTACCTGACTCCAAACGAAAGGAAGACGTTTTTCTATATCTGTTTTTTTATTCATTTATAAAATCTGAACTACTGTATGAATTTTAATGAAGGAAGGTTCATAAAATGCAATACGATTTCATGAATGGTACTGGCTATATCTTCCTCTTATAGTGCCATCTCCATCACTAAAGTTGGGCTGTAATCACCGCGAATTCTTCTCTATTCTGGGTAATTCTTAATAAAGTTGGGTATCCAAGCCTGTCCAGTCTCGTATATTCTTCAGCCACAAACATGTTCGGCGACCTTGATTTCTTTTTTCTTCCATTTTGCCCTCTTTCACAACCGGAGAAGCGTATCTTATAGCCCTATAGATATGTCCCAAGCAGCGAGTTTTCTGCCTTTTAACAAATGACAGCAATTCTCTCTCTCAATCAATTCGCGACAGTACATCTTCGTTTCTGATATATTCTGTCCAGGAAATCTTCAATACTTGCGCATGGCCCACATTTCGAAAGACTCTAAACGATTTATTGTCTGGCCAAAGTTCCATGGTTCATACGCAACACTCATCCTCCTAGAGAGAACACAGCCACGCGCCAACCCAACCCCAAAGGCAGGCTGCTTACCGCCTCCCCAACGACATGCCTGACGTCGTCGTCCGAAGCCATCGGACCTCCTACCACCGAATTAGCTTAAGTTAGTTTTAATTAATTTTAAGTTTAAACTTAAGTTTTATGTTCATGAAATATCTTAAGTTCTTCCAAACATTTATATAAACTAAGTTAATTAGGTTCCTGTATTTATTTTAAGATTCAATATGCATTCTCGATTTTTGTAATCAAATCATTATATAATAGTAATAGCGTAAAGCTATCTACTTAGTCAATAAATAGTTGCTAGATCAGTTATAATAAAAATCTAATATGGCAGACGATGGATCTCATTTTGTTTAACGATAAAAAAAATATTACCGTAGGGAGTAAGACATTAAGAAATAGAGCAGGTAAAAACTTTCTAGCTAGATATCAAAATATACTTATGCATTATATATATATATATATATATATATATATATATATATATATATATATATATATATGGAGCATTCTTTTTGGATGGCAGACCTCATGCTCTCCAAAATTGATTTGATCCAAAAAATCAACCGGGGATGCAAATGAATTGCTTGTGGCACTTTGTGAAATTCGCAATGACGGACTCAATACGGCGACTTAAACTGACAAAGTGTCAGAAAAATTATCGTTCAAAGGTGGTTTTCTCTCTCCAAGTCACTCCAAATCCATTGTAATATTTTGGAAATGTATGATTGAAGGCCTCGAAGGTACACGATGATCGATTTTATTCCAGAATACCAAAATCAAAAATGGCGGATATTGACTCGTTATAGTCAATCATCGCTCCTGATGAAGTTAACATGGTTAGCGAAACGAGTGCAAAAATAACGTGTTTGGTATAGTGGTGATATATACTGAGTAGTGTAATTTTGCCAAAGCATTGCGCGTATATTTTAGAAAAAGAGGTAATATTTATGAAACATTTTAAAGTCACACGCCATTTTGTCAAGAAACTTAGGAGGAAAATGTTTATGCATGGATCATATGGTTTTTTCAAGACCCTAAGATTTTTTAGGATAATTTGCTTACTAGCAACGCATCCTTTGCACTGCTAAGAAGTAACTAAACAGTGGTTTGTGTTATAAGCTCAGTTTCAGGAATATTTTGCTACGTGTTTGGGTTGTATTGAGACCTGTGATGGTAGTACATCCGTTTTGACGTATAGGGACCGTATGGTTTTTAAAAAATTCCAGAAGTTTAAGGTCGACTACTCTAGGAAGGAACACTGCAGTGTAGGAAACTTAATTATGCAATATCAGCATCTGCCAGTGAAGTATTTCCTTACATAACTTTTTTAAGAAATAATTCATTACTTTTCTTTATTAGCTGGTTTTCTTACTTTAGAACCAAATATTATTTTGATTCTTGTCTTAATTAGATCGACTTATTTATTGGTTTTACTTATGACTTATTTGTTAATTGCACTTATATGACTTAATAATTGCTTTCACCTATCTAGTCCAAGGTTCATTCTCTTACAATTACAGTCTGTCAAGTAGAATGTGACCGACGAGATTTTCTGCATACTCTGCAAATTTTTCGAATCTTGCGAGACAATCGAGTCTTTCTTCTGAGCTTTGTCTTTATAAGGGACTAACCATTTTCAATAGGGTTGCCGCCCGATAATTGTGAGGGCCACACCAGTATCTTAACGTGGGCATAAGCGAGCCATCGCGACGTGGTTTTCGCCCGCACATTCTTCAATGTGCTTCAGAATTTGACATCATTAACACGAAGATGTTGCCGAATAGTCTCATGGGAGACATTCAAACCCGATTTTCTTAATTTTGCCGCTCCTTGACGTAGCGTCAATTTCGGGTCCCATGAAACCAAAGACACGAATCGTCGATATTTTTCGTCTCGTTAAAATAATTTACCCACTTTTTCAGAAACGATACCGACTTTTTAATATATTTAGCGGCCGCAGAATGTAACATGTAGGCCCCTTTGGATGGGACCAAAGAAAGACTGCCTCGAACCGATGCGCAAGCAAGTGACTCATTTTCGATTAAATGTCATTTCGACGAAAGTTGGAATCGGCTAATACTAAAATGTGTTGTAGACAAAGGTTCCCTTTACCGTTTTTTTGTTGAATCGTTAGAGCCGCATTTACCAAAAATGAATTATCGCGGACACGTTCTTACTTGACAGACTGTAGTTGTATAGGAATGTGATAACAGTGAACATGGTTTTTGATTGTTCACCAGACCTAACCAAAGCAAGTTGTTATTTTTTTAGGCAATTTTTTTCCTCTGTTGTAATCATTATACAATAATTTCGATCTAAAGGGAGTTCCTGTAGCTTCGAGTGATAACCGGCTAATGTTAGGCGATGTTTGTAGCCGATGGGTCTCCTAGTTACACGGGGTTAGTAGGACACAATATTGCTGACCTGTTAGGTCAGACACTGTAATTCAGGATTCATTAAGAATGTATCTTTTATTTTTGTAGTAACATTAATAGCAGATAATAGATAATATTAAAAAATATAACTTTTTAGTGTTCTGTACGAAACACTTATAAGATCACTTTGGCGTCCGTCTGTCCGTCTGTTGAACCTGATTTTCTCCGGAACTATTTGATATAGAAAGTTGTAATTTGTCACTAACATAGGAACTGATGGCTCCATCAAAGCCGTGTAGTTTTCAAAGTTAAATTTTGACTTAAAGGGTTAGTTTTGGGGGGTGAAATCGAAAGTGAAAAAAAAAAATTTACCAGGTCATCGGGTGGGGTGTCAAATGAAAGCTTGTGAAAACACGAGTTCAAAAATATATATAATTATTATTGTATTATTTTTGCAACATTTTCAAAAATCTCCGTCCCGCCTTACCTCGAAAATTACTAATCAAAAAATTTGTTAATAATTTATCTGGTATATTTGAGGCGTGTTTTGTGAAGTCATTGATCATTTTATACCACCGTAACAAAAATTTTTATTTTAAAATCAATCATCGTACGGAACACTAATTGTGCACATCCGACTTGCAATGGCCGGTTATTTTATGAAATTCATTACTTTAATTCACCCTGGGGGAGCCGCGAGCAAATGCTAGTATCGTTATAAAGCAAGCAAGTAATATGTCCGCTAAAATTATTTAAGCTTCCAGTATTTATGACTGTGTTTCCTGTAACCCTCAATTCACTCTTCATCTCTAATTTAAATCGTCTATGGTTGATGACTAAATCAATCATTGGTCTTGTATAAATGTTATGGCCGAGACAACCGCTCTTGTATTGGCCATATTACATGGAACACAAGTGGATTTGCCCCTAAGTAAATAATCCAATTTTGGTTGTGCATATTAATGTTTAAATGGACTACTGCCTGTGTGTGATATGTAGTTTACAGAGCGGTTTGCTAGTATGTAGTCTGGTGTTATTTAATTATTGTAATGTTATCAAATGATCATTTCACAAGTAGGGAAACATAACTAATTATAAATATTTATGAATCTTGGATTGCAAACTATACATATAATAATATTCGCATAGTTAAGTCGCTCAATTTAAATTTAACTTTACGCTGCTGATTCTAATTCTAATTCTAAGCCCTTTTGGGTTGCCTTACATTTTAAAAGTAGTTAGTTTAATGTTTATGTTGAAAAAACAGAGACGCTAAAAAACTACAAGTTTGGTTATAATGACGACAGTACCGGAACGTAGGCCTGAAACTTACAGAATAAGGATTGTCTAAAGAGCGGATTAACCTAATCTTTCATTTTATTCTATTCCTTTATAAGTGATACAATCTGTCAAGTAAGAACGTGACAGCTTATATTTTTAAAAAAATGTGTTTCGAGAACATTTTTTGCTATCAATGCATTCTTTGGTATGCTAGCAAAGGCGAAATTACCTTAGTAAGTTGTCCAATCACTTCCTGCATCAAAAATCGCCTAGTATCTTTGAGGCATGCTCTCAGAGTCTTTCCTCTGAGCTTTCTCTTTACAAGGAACCAAACGTTTTCAATAGGGTTGGGGTCCGGCGATTGTGAGGGCCACTCTAGTATCTTATTGTGGGCCCAAGCGAGCCGCTTCGCGACGTAATTTTCGCCCAGCAAAGGTTTCTTCAACGTGCTTCGGAATTTGACATCATACACACAAAGATGTTGTCGAATGGTCTCATGGGACACATTCAAACAAGATTTTCTTAATTTTGCCGTTCCTTGGTGCAGCGTCAATTTCGGGTCTCCTGAAAACACAGACACGATTTTTTTTAGACTTTGTCTACCGAGCCACGTTTTGGCATGTCGACATTTTTCGTCTCGTTAAAACGATTTACCTACTTTTTCACAAACGACATCGACTTATTAATATATTTAGCAGCCGCGGAATGTGTCATTTTTAGGCCCCTTTGGATGGGACCAAAGAAAGACCGCCTCGAACCAACGAGCAAAAAAGAGACTCATTTTGGATTTTACGTGATTTGGACGAAAGTTCGGAATCGACTGATACTTTTACTGAAATGCGCCATAGATAAAGCTTCCCTCTACCAATTTTTTGTTGAATCGCTAGTATCACATATACCAAAAATAAATTATCGCCGACACCTTCTTACTTGAGAGACTGTATTTATAGGTGACTAGCCGTGTCCGCGGCTCCGCTCGCGTGGACTTCATTCCCTATTATCGTCACTGCTCATTCCGTATATTACCTAACGTAATAAAATATATCCTATAACCTGGCCAGAGAACATATGTATGTTTTTGAAAAAAAAGCACGTAAATCGGATAAGTGGTTCTCGAGTGATAAGCGCACTAACGGACAGACAGACAGAGAGACGTAGGATTATATGGATGTTATAGATTTTAGATAACCTGGCCAGAGAACATATGGTCGTTTTAAAAAAAAAGTACGTAAATCGGATAACTTCGTGTATAGTTAATATGCACTGTATATGAGTAAATCCGAAAAAAAAGAGTATTTAGAGCAGTCAGAAACAGAAAAAATTTTTTTTGGCAGGCACACTAGTTTAGCAGTATTTTTTCAAAAGTCTTTGTATTATTAAAAAAAAATGGCCAAAAAAAAACCCTCTCCCTTCACCCTATCTTGGAAAATACTAATCAGAAAATTTTGAAAAAATTCTAGAATATTCTTCATATAGAGTAGATTGAGCGAAAGTTATGACGAGTACATTTCCTTTGATAATTTATCTGATATATAGGGGGTGAAATCGAAAGTGAAGAAAAAAAATTACCAGGTCATCGAATGAGGTGTCAAATGAAAGCTCAAAAATATATATGATGCTGCGTACGCTTTTCTTTGTGTAAATTACCAAAAATTGGCGTTCTCATTTACGATTCTTTTTTACTTTTGATTTTATCCCCATATACCAGATAAATTATTAAATTTATTGCACTTATGATAATTTTTGCTCAATCTACACTTTATGAACACTATTCCAGAATTTTTTCAAAATTTTTTGATCAGTACTTCCCAAGACGAGAGGTGTGGACGATTTTTGGCCGTTTTTTAAAAATATTACGAAAAAAATTTTGCGCGAATATTATATTAAATATATTTTTGAACTCATATTTTCACAGCTTTCATTTGACATTCCACTCGATGACTTGGAAATTTTTTTTTTCATACCTCCCAAAACTAACCCCTTAAGTCAAAATTTAACTTTCAAAACTACATGGCTCTGATTGGGCCATCAATTTCTATATTTATACCAAATTCCAACTTTCTATGTCAAATAGTCTCGGAGAAAATCGGATGCGACAGACAGACACCGAAGTGATTAAATAAGTGTTCCGTCCGGAACACTAAAAACACTGAATCATTTTACTCTTCTGATAAAAAAAAAGCAAAAATATCGATTTATTAAATATTTTTGACTTTTGTTTTACGAGCATTAACATATAAAAATATATGTGATTTTTTGATTCCCTCAATTTGGGCTTGCACTAAACATTCCAGACTTTTGAAAAAATTATATATATATATATATATATATATATATATATATATATATATATATATATATATATATATAAATACATATATATATATATATATATATATATATATATATATATATACATTTTCAACTACTTGAAAAAAATTAAAATTGAAACTCGAAGCCGGAGCACAAATCTTTAATTTTCTATTAACGAAATTAAAATCTAAACCGGATTATACGCCATCGTATTCAACAAGTTTTACAAAACCAAAAAATCTGTATTAATTACAAAAAAAACTGGAGAAAACATACAGAAATACTAGAAAACGTACTCTCAGAACTGAAAGATCATTATTGTTAACGGGAATTCTATTAGGATTAAAAGTTGGGTATTATCGGCCAAGAGCACTTACTACCGGACGACGTCCGATGTTTAATGTAACACATCCGACGACAAGATCATATTAATGTGAAATTAGTTGCCGAACACATTGATCTGAAGTTTGGAACCAACAATGTTGTTGAAAATAACTGATGTCTCCGTTCTTGCAAAATTGGGATGCGCATTCTCCCATAGTCGTTCTCAAATCCACTCAATTCTCAGGGCAAACTTACGTACAGTTTTCTGTGCAATAAATCACTTTCTGTTTGTTAGTTTCTCTGTGAGCTGATACGTACTTGGCATAAAAGAATATGTTTATTTGAGTAACACGGAAAACTAAATTTTACCCTAAATTATCACCTTATTCCTGTTTTTTTAAGCAATTAAAATAAACTATCAAATAATTAAAAAACCGCAACTTTATAATTTATTAGATAATTGAAATTATTAATACCGAATAATGTAACAACATAGCTAATAATGTGCTCATCAAAATGAAATAACAGCCTAATTCGAAAATTAATTTATTTGAATGCGCCCTTTATTTTTATTAAAGCAAATAATAATTAATTAAATCAATTTTAAATAATTACTCTCTGAAATGTTTCTGATAAAATTGCATGTATACAACAGTAGTTTGTTATAATCTCATTTTATCAAAAACAAAACGAACCGAATTTAATATATATAAAATCAATAAAGTAGGGAGGGCGGTTACACCCCTTGAAGGACTATTAGTTAATTTAATCTTAATATTTCAAATTCAGAGTATAAATATTTCACTAAAATTTTTCTTTTGTCCAGGAAATGGTGATACTGATACGTCTGAAATAACAATTTAGTAAAAACTTAACCAAATGATTTTTGTTACATTTTTATATCGATGTTCACACTGCGTCTTGCTATGTGATAAGGCAAAGAAATTTTACTAATGTCTTCAGGAAATATCGGAATAACACGTCTGCATATAGAATAACAGGTCAAGTGTAAGTTGGACTTGCGCAGTTAGTGTTCCGTACACTGATTGCTCTTAAAATAAAAATTTTCGTTACTGAAGTATAAAATGATCAGTGACTTCACAAAACATATCACAGATGAGTTTTCAACAAGATTTTTAGTGAAAACTGATGACCTTGAAATTTTTATTTAAATTATTAAAGGTAATACACTCGTGATAATTTTCATTCAACCTACACCCTGTAGAGAATATTCCAGAATTTTTTCCAAAATTTTTTGATTAGTTCTTTTCGAGATATGGTGGGGGGACAGCGATTTTTTGCACTTTTTTAAAAATAATACAAAGAGAATTGTGCGGAAGTATTTCATTGTCTATATTTTTGAACTCGTCCTTTTACAAGCTTTCAATTGACACCCCACTCGATGAACCGGTAAAAAAAAATTTTCATATCCGATTTTACCCACAAAAACTTTAAGTCAAAATTTAACTTTCAAAACTACACGGCTCTAATAAGGACATCAATTCCTATGTTACTGCCAAATTTCAACTTTTTGTATCAAACAGTTTCGGAGAAAATCGGGTGTGCCAAACAGACAGATGGACACTGAAGTGATCTTATAAGTGTTCCGTACGGAACACTAAAAATAATTTGTTTAAACAAAATCTAAAACTGTTAGATACTTCTTTTTAATCGGTCTTTTTCAAGTTCCTTACAACTATCACTTTAAATCAGCTTCAGCGAATAAATAATTATTGCAAGAAATAAACCCAGGAAAATTAAATTGATAGCACAAAAGTGATATAAATACAAAATTATATCTTCCCTTATTCTGAAAAAATTAGTTGCTGAGAAAAAAAAATATAAGTAACTAAAGAAATATCCGCTGTTGACATTATAAAGAAAAACAGCAATAAAAATATAAGCAACATGTATTTAATATTTAACACACAAAATATAATACCTAGAATTAAGCAACATTTTGTCGAGCTGTTTTATTTTTTGTATATTTGCTTATAATTCTAAATTAACTTATTTGCCTGCGATTGTAATATTATTCGTGTACAGAATACATATAGTGGTTTGTAATGTTCCGTACGGAACACTAATGGGATCATTTCGGCGTCGGTCCGTCTGTCGCACCCCCCAGTTAAATTTTGACTTAAGGGGTTAGCTTGTAGGGGGAAGTGAATTTTTTTTTTAAAGATCATCAAGTGGGGTGTCAAATGAAAGCTTGTGAAAACACAAGTTCAAAAATATATATGATGTAATACTTGCGCTCATTTTTCTTTGTATTATTTCAAAAAAAATGGTCAAAAATCGCTGTTCCCCCCTATCTCGAAAAGCACTGATCAAAAAATTTGAAAGAAAATCCGAAATATTCTCTATAAAGTGTAGATTGAGCGAAAATTAACACGAGTGCATTCTGTCTGATAATTTATCTGGTATGAAAAAAAACTATTTGACTTGACAATATGATGTAGGTTTTTTAAATATACACACACACTGGTGGTCAATGGATAGGTAAGGAAAACCAATTTTATTTTATTTGTATATAATTAAACAAATATTTAGGCAGTAAATATTTGTTTTACACTTTTATTACTAGATTTTAGATTGAACTAGATTGATTTATTTGTTATTAGGTAGCCAAGATGCATTATTGACTAAGAAAAAACGTGAAAACAGATATTAGATATTAAGATATATACATGTTAGGGATCTAATTAACTAGCCTAGGTAAAGATTGTATTTTATTTTAAAAGCAATCACCGTAAAGAACACTAATGGCGTAAGTACACGTGAGCGCTGTACGAGATAATTTCATTCAATGGAAAACATATTTTAATAAATTACCTGAATATATGAAATTATTATTAAGATCAAGCGTATAATTATATTTGGTAATCGTATTTTATTTTATCTAAAGTATTTTACTTTAAAGAAATATGGAATGTGATCAACACATTGGATGAATGGCAAACAACGGGGTAGTACGGATAGCAAGAGACAAGTGGCCGAATGGAAGAAGATCAATGGGAGGTCCAAGAAAGAAATGGAGCGACAATATATAGATTAGGGAACAAAGAAAACAGGCAATAGTGCTAGCTATAAGTCGGAAGACGAAGAACAAGTATTTTACTTTAAAATATTTTTTAGACTCTTTTTGTGACGTTTAAGTCCTTTGCGTAAAAGGTACGAAATATCTGTCTCTCTATTTAAAATTTCTAAACTTCAAAATACCACTATTGTTCTAGTAATGAATTTCACTTAGTGCTTCTAATCGTAAATCTCCTTAAATTGCCTGGTTTATATAGTCTTCCTTGTGTTATTCCGAAAAACTACAGCTCTTAAGTTATCCTAATGGGTCAGGTATAATAGAAAATATGCGTATTTCACTATATCACTAGAAGCCTAGTTCTATCCAATGATGGATGTAGGCTTACCCCCTGAATTTCCATCTCATTCTATTTGCAACTGTTGTCAACCATCCAATGCCAGCAACCCTCTGTATATCATCCCGCCATCTTTTTTTGGGACGTCCTACGCTCCTTTTCTGTTCTCGTGGTCTCCATTCTATTGTTCGTTTGGTCCATCGATCATCGGTCGTATGTGCTGCATGTCCAGCCCATTGCAACTTTCTTTCTGCTACGTGCTCTATAATATCCTTTACTTTCCTTTGTTGAAGTATCCACTTGTTTTTTTTTTTTCTATCTTCAAGTTTAATCCCGATCATATGTCTTTCGTGTGCTATCTGGGTCCGAGCATATCAGCTTTATTCAGTGTCCATAGCGCCATATTTAATTACGGGTAGAATGCACTGATTGTAAACTTTGGCCTTTATCTTATTTGGGATGGTTTTATCTTCAAATACATAAATTAATTTCCTAAATGCGCATCACCCTAAGCTGATTCTTCTTGAAATTTCATATGAGACACTGTCTTTCGTCGTAGTAATTCTTTGCCCCAGATACACATAATTCTCAACAATCTCGAGAGCTGCTCCTTCTAAATTTATAATTATGTTGTTATTAATGTTGGTTTAATATTTTTGTCTTACTTTTATTCACATTAAGACCAGTTGTCTTTGAGTAGTAAATTAGCTCATTTATTTTATCATTTCTTGTAACTCATATGGAATACTACTGATGACTACAATATCGTCTGCGAACCTTAAATGACTCAGATACACTATCTATCTTTAGGACCTTCTTTGTTCAATCTAGTTGGCGAAAAACGTCTTCTAGAGCTGTAATAAATAGCTTAGGAGAAATTGTATCTCTTACTTACCGGAAAATTCTAAAATTATATCATTTGATGTACAAAACTTATTTCCTAGTATCCTACCATATGAAGTCATAGAATTAGTAGATAGACTCTTAATCAAGAATAAAGTAAACGAAATTATTAAACGGGATATTTACTTACGACGTGCTTGGATCAAAACTGTGTTGAATTCAACGATAACATATATATATATATATATATATATATATATATATATATATATATATATATATATATATATATATATATATATATATATATATATATAAAGAAGGTTTAATAATGAGTAATCCTTTAAGCCCTTTACTAGCGGAAATTTTCATGGATAATTTAGAACTAAAAATTCATCAAAACGCGATAAGCAAAAATATTGTTTACTGTGATAGATATGTTGATATCATTTCTTGTTATACGGGAACAGATAGACAACTAAAAATCTTCCTTAACTTCCTAAATAATTTGCATCCTAACATTAAATTCACCTTAGAATTAGAAACCAATAACTCTATAAATGTCTTAGAGATATCTATATCAAAAGTGAACAATAAACATGATTTCTCGATTTTCTACAAGCCTTCACATACTGACACAGTCATACACAATAGTTCATCCCACCCTTATACTCACAAAATGGCAGCAGGTGTCTTACACCTCTTCCTGCTTATTTAGCAACTAAAAATTCAATGATTTGAAATTTTTTGTATGTCTAATACGTACACACTACAAACGAAAATATTTTGGAATATAATCCTAAATTGTCTACATAACTTTTATATAGAACATATTTTGATATTCCCAAAGATATGCCCCATATATCAATAATTTTAATCATAATCGTGCTCTCTTATGCATTCCGGAATATTTTAATTATTAAATTTTATGAAAAATTTAATATTTGTGCTGAAATATTCCTAAAATAACTGGTTATTTATTTGAATTATTTAATGTATTTGTTAATAATTCGTACCTATGAAATGTAAAATATTAACTTCCTCGGTATTATTATAAAATATTCCTGGATGAAAAATAATCCGCAGGTCAATAATTTAAATAAAGAATTGCTCTGGGCGGATTGTAATGACTAGATAATGTTTTAATTTTTTGTGATTTAAATTTAATGTCAACGAAACGTCCAGACTATATTTGATTTATTTCACATTTTGATATTGTACTATTAACACAAGGATTATTTGCCAATTTTTTTATTACTGACAATGGTTTGACTCAATACGATTGGTTCAATGGCATTACTTGAATATTATGATACTAATCTAAATGGTTCTGGGTCCTAGGCGTCCTGGGGGCAGTAGGGAGCTGAACTTAGTTGGGTGGGAGTTATCCCGTCTATCTGTTACCTAATTATTGGGTGGTTCGCTATACTTCTGTTGTAACCTAAAGACCTCCAGTATTTCGATGTTTGGATATCTACAAGTTGACGATTATTGGAAGCGTATTTTGTACTATTTATACTTTGTTGCGTTGTGTTTAGTAGACCTGGACTCATGTCTGATTATATATATATATATATATATATATATATATATATATATATATATATATATATATATATATATATATACAGTTTCAGGCCGACTTCAGTAAACTTTGGTTCTCAAATGACCCCATAAAAAAAATCGAGTGGTGTAAGGTCGTGACTCCTGGCAGGCCATTCTACAGCACCTCGTCTCCCTATCCATCGATTAGGAAAAATTGCATCCAAATATCTACGAACATTCATTTCATAGTGAGAAGGTGCTCCGTCCTGTTGATACCACAGATTCCTGTTATGGGTAACCAAATTATTTTTATCGGGAAAAAGATCTGCAAAAGTTCGAATAACTTGCTCTTGGAGTAACTGTAAATACCGCTGTCCTGTAAGATTTCCATTGATAAAAATGGTACCAATGATATGACGTCCACAAATCCCTGTCACGTTTATCTTTTGTGGTCTTTGAGAATGACTATCGATTATCCAGTGGGGATTCTCAGTAGACCAGTACCTGCAGTTATGCCTGTTAACTCTTCCGTTAAGACAAAATGTGGCCTCGTCAAAAAGAAACAATATTATGAATTAGGTTAGGATCATTATTGATTCGTTCTATCATGATCTCGCAAAACTCAACGCGTCTATCATAGTCATCTTCAGATAATTCTTGCAATAGAATGGGTTTGCATGAATGCAATTTTTCTTCATTCAGTATACGACTTAAGGTGCCTTTACTTAAGTTGTGGTCTAGGTAAAGCTGACGTGTGGCTGTATGGGGATTTTCTGTAATTTTCAATAAAACATCTAACTTTTTATCATCGCTTATTTTAACTTTTGGAGGTCCAGATTTAGAACGATCCTTAACATGACTTGATTGTCTAAATCGTTTTAATGTTTTGCTAACTACGGATTGGGTAATAGGTTCTCGATTCGAATATTCTGCGTTAAAAAGATCACACACCTCCTGTTGTGTTTTTCTCTGATCTCCGTAACCAACCTCCATTAACAATGTGATTCTTTCAGTTTCTGTTAAATGTACCATTATGATATTAAGCTCAAATGGCAGTTTCACAAAATGCATCAATCAACGTTTCGTTAAAAAATCATTTTTTGACGCGTTAAGTCGTTACCTGACAGTAAATGTTTGATACAAGCCAGCTTCAATTTTTTTTTAATTTGATTTTCTTAATTTCAAATATGAATAATTCCAAAACAGTTCAATTTGAATATTTGGTATGTTAGACAAATAATATCTAGAATTTTTAGTAGGACTCAAAAATGAAATAATATACAGGGCTTTCCATTAAAAAAAAATTAAGATGGAGTAACTTCTTCGAACTGATAGTTCGAAACATTATATATACATATATATATATATATATATATATATATATATATATATATATATATATATATATATATATATATATATATATATATATATATATTTTTTTTTTTTTTTTTTTTTTGATACACTGATTAATAAATGCTGTGGAATAATTTATTCAATACATATGGGGCACTCTGTATATATACATACATGAGCTTTAGCCTAATTATTATTTTTTAGATGATCCATTTAAGACTGGGTACAGGGCTGGCAGAAGGGTGGGTACTTTGACGCTCTGCTCATTTCAAACTAAGCGTATGTCACATAGGGGGATAATTTACGTTGTGTCGTCACTGGAGTCTGGTTACCACCAAAGTGTGAATTCCGTGATATGTGGCTCTCGTAAATATAGTGCAGACAATAGCTTATGTTATGAAGAAATGAACTTTAGGCTTTCAGTGCTCCAACTATTTCCCAGTCTTGCTTAGGTGAGCCTATAATCAGTCATCTGCTTCTAGACGCAGTAAATAATAATCACGTATTTCTTAGTAGTATAAGTAACATAACGAATTAAATAATAAATAAAAAAATAATTCTAATTTATAGTGTTAAGAGTACCTATATTGGTTTGATTTCATAAGCTCATCTTATTTTTTGTATACCAATGATTGCTTGCATGATCAAATAGAGCGATTTTTGGCAATTTTTTAAAAATAATACAAAGAAAAATGTGCGCAAGTCTTACATTTTACCAGGTGTACAAGTATGACATGCGGATTTCAGACAACAGATCGTGCACCAATGCAGTTTGTGCTATAAAGATTTGACACTGCGCCATTTTGTTGTGTCATCAACAAGTGTCAGACGCGCACGAGTGATAAAGTGGAAAAGTGTGTGCATAGTGTTCTGTCGTGTTCAATATGTCGAAATTTATACCGAACAAAGAGCATTCGCGGACAGCATTAATTTTTTGTTTTTATTTGAAGAAAACTGCTGTTGAATCATACCGATTACTTCGAGAAGCTTATGGTGAACATGCTCCATCGCAAGATAAGTGTGAATGATGGTTTCGGCGTTTCAAAAGTGGTGACTTCGACGTTGCAGACAAGGAACGTAGAAAACCACCAAAAAAATACGAAGATGTGGAATTGCAAGCATTGTTGGACGAAGATGATTCGCAAACACAAAAACAACTCGCCGAGCAATTGGGCGTTAGTCAACAAGCTGTTTCCAATAGGCTACGAGAGATGGGAAAGATTCAGAAGATTGGTAGATGGGTACCAACGCAGCAAAAGGGGAAGATTTTTACTGGCATGGTATTCACAAATTGCCCGAAAGCTGAGAAAAATGTATAACAAGCGATGGAGCATACTTTGAATAAAGCACTTTTTATCATTCTTCCGAATTTAACATGTTTTTTTAGAAAAAAAATCCGCATTTCATACTTGTACACCTGGTATGTATTTTTGAACTTGTGTTTTTATAAACTTTTATTTGATACGCTACTCGATGATCTGGTAAAAAAAAAAATTCACTTCCGATTTCACCCCTCAAAACTAACCCTTTAAGTCAAAATTTAATTTTCAAAACTAAACGGCTCTGAGGGGGCCATCAATTCTTTTATTAGTATGAAATATCAACTTTTTGTGTGGAATAGTTTCGGAGAAAATCGGGTGTGACAGACGGATAGACAGACGCACAATGGAAAAAATTCGAGCCACTCCGCAAATCTAATCCAATGGCGGTAATCTTTTTTTTAATCTTCTTGATGTAACGTATATTATATGCTGGAAGTGCAAAAATGTGAAATCTGGCAAGGCACTTTTTTGAAAAAGAAAAGAAGGTATTAGTGTCAGCATAGAAGTACTTTATTCAAATAAAATTCGTGTTTGAGTAACTTCCACTGCTCCCAATCCCACCATTACTAAAGTTAATAATTAGAGCTAATTGTCCATGGTAAATGGATTATAACTGCTTGGATTCCCGATTTTTAGTTTAGCGAGCTATTGTGAGGGGATTTTTCTCCGATTTTAGTCTTTGGTTAAATTATTGTATTTTTTTAACTTTTTAACATCACGTTCATAACTTATTTCTTTTTTGTTACCACCATTGGATTAGATTTGCGGAGTGACTCGAATTTTTCCATTTTTTCTCACTGTAAGACGGGGTGACAGACAGACGGACAGACAAACAAGTGATCTTAAAAGTGTTCCGCACGGAACACTAAAAATCCTCTATTTTAAAAACCTAACTTTCACATTTATGTAAAAAATGTCATAAGGTCTAAGCAGTATTTATAGGTACTAAGTGTACAAAACACCCGGTTGTTTACCGCTGATATTGTGTTAAGTATTAAAATTATTTATTATTTTTATTAATATATTTTTTATATCAATATAGGAAATGTTGTGTTACTTTAAAGTGATTTGATTTATTTTAACTCATAGTCATAAAAATTGAAAAAAAAGCATAATTCTTCTTTATAGCGTCGTTGTGTAAAACTGTTTTTCTCTTGAATATTCAATATAAATAATGCAAAATAAATACATGCTTCAACATAATATATATCTTTTTTTGAAAAATGGCAATTTCGAAGGCTTAAATTGCTCCATTATTTTTCAAACCTCATAAATATTGAGATCATAAAAACAACATTATACCTATAAAAACACATATGTTATTTCCATAGCTCGATTTCTTCCAATTTTTCTTGTTTATCTTATTCTTTTTATCGCATTTTTCAGTCAGTTTACTCTGTTTTATGGCCTTATTTAAAACAGTAGGGAAACTTATATACCTCAATTTAAAACTTTTTGAAGAGTTTACTCTTTATTATTAAAAACTTTTGTTTCCTAACACAACACGAATGTCGTTTGCTGAGGGTACATAATAACAAAGAAACCGCTTATTACATAAGTATATGCAAGAGTTGTTATTTTATAGAGTTTAAGTTTTAGTTTTTTTTTCTTTTATCGTTCACCTCCCCGCCTGAGTAGGGATTTTACCCTATTTTCCCTTTTTTCATATCCTAAGGATAATGGCGAGGATGTCGTAATACCCGTCAACGTTGTCCAGGTGATGGAACATACATTTTTGTATTTCACAGCACCTTTTAGACAACGCGGTAGTGCTGCCCCGGAAGTTATTGCATTTCTGCGAACAACTACTACCTATGTACGTGGCCAGGCCAAATATACTTAAATAAATTAATAAACAAGTATACCGACTTGCGGGATTGAACCCTCGACCATCTGCACCGTAAATAAGGTACTACGCTACGGAGCCACGGGCCGCCACACGTTAGTTGAGTAACCAAGAATAGTAATACAATTTATCATAAATCAGAAAACGTAGTCACCAAACTAGTTGAGCTATTTATGTTATCACTATATATATATATATATATATATATATATATATATATATATATATATATATATATATATATATATATCTGTGTTGTTACGTAATGTAATAAAATATAACCTGTAACCTGGCCAGAGAACATATGTATGTTTTAAAAAAAAGCACCTAAATCCAGTGATAAGCGCACTAACGGACGAATAGACAGACAGATAGAAAGACGTTGCATTATATATATTATATATGGACTAAGGTGAAACTACTGGAAACAGACCAAATCCATATTTCAACAGTTGCCCACTGCTCTCTTATAAGTCAATCCATCCCTAGATGCGTTTCGCCGTATCACGGCTCGTCAGTCGGGTTAGGATCGACAAACAAAACAAAATTTACTAGGCCTTATTCAGGCACTTACGGAACATAATGGTAAGGTATAACGAATTGCACCAAGTATGCATACCTAACACTCCATCGTAGGCTAACACAGTAGTTTTCGGCGCACTTTCACTTTCGCCAACGCACTGTCTTGACTGCCGTTTTGTCTTCGGGGTATAATAGTGGATCCATTTTCACCTCCAATCACAAAACGACAGCAGAAGTCCTTCGGATGATGCTGTAACTCTTTCAAACACACAAATGTAAACCATCGTGCGTTTTTGGTTTAGAGTCAACAAACACGGAACCCATCGCGCACTCAGCTTTTTCAGGCATCTCAATGAATGCGAAAACCGATTTGGTTTTCGTGACTGATGAGCGGTGGATTAACTGTTTATCGATACATCAAGGAGATCCTGCAGGAACATGTCGTTCCTTACGCTGGGTTTGTTGGCGATAGCTTTGTGCTAATGAACGACAATGCGAGGCCACATGCTACTGCATTGGTGCGGCAATACCTGGCGGAAGTGGGAAAACCCACATTAGACTGGCATACGCGGAGTCCCGACCTCAAGCCAATCGAGCACATGTGAGATGAGCTCAGAAGAAGGGTTCGAGCCAAAAATACAGCCCCTGCATCGTTGAGGGACTTAAAGGTTGCGATGGCGGAAGAGTGGGGAAAATCCCACAGACAGTGGTGGAAAAGCTCATCTGCTCCATGAAAAACTGGCTGAAAGCAGTAATAAGAGCTGGGGGGGGGGGTAATACAAAATATTGATCTGGGCTTTTATCAATAAATTTAATTGTTAAACTTAAAATTTGTCTAATTTTTCCTTTCTCTTACTCCTATTTTCAATCCCTATTCTCCTTGTTTCACCTTTCAATCATTTTAATTAGTAAAGCATGAGTTATGCTACGGAATTTGGTATCATTAGAAAGAGAATAGAATGCTTTCAAATGAACTGAAATCCGTAAAAATATATGAACACTAAATTCTTCTTCTGTTAAATGAAGCCAAATAGTATATCACAAATTTTTTCAGGTACCAAAAAGTTTTTCTTAAAAACATTAGTGGAGAAATGAGGTGAACGGGTGTTGTGAGGGGAGCGCAAAGATAGCAGCTTCGCATGAAATAATGACGAGAGAAATAGTTTGAGATGCTTTAAAATTCTGTTATATCTGATGTTGATGTAATTTCAAAAATATACCCTATATATTAAATCATATTTACTACAATTCGAAAATGATGTTACAATAAGAATAAATACAAACATAATTACCTTGATTTAGATGTGAAAACAGACAAATTAACTTAGTGTTTTAATTTTACTGCGGTTTAACGAAAACGAGTATCACACTGTATAATTATTATGAGTATTTAGATGTGATGTAACATATTTTTATGGTTTCATTTGTATTATTCTAAAAAATTCCAAATTCAACAGGTAACGAGAATCACGTGACTACCACCGAGTCACTTTCCATGTTTATTAAGGGGTTACATACACCTTGACGCTGCAAAAAGTATGTATAATTAAATGAAATATCTTAAAGGTTATTAAGTGAATAATACAAAAAAAAAATGGCGTACTTTAGATTATAAGAACTTTTTTTTTTAAATATGTTTTAAATGTTAACATTATTTTTTACGGGTTAAATAGACCACTGATGAAAACTATGGCGCCTCTTGCTGTCACAAAAAATAATCCAAACTGCAAAAAAAAATCCTGTATTATTATGTAGTAGTTAAAAATTGTGGAAGGGTTTTTTTTCCAAAAAAAAAAAAATGCGGTGTTTCAAACTTTAGTATGCAATTTTCGACCAAAAAAATGTATGTTTAATTATTTATAAACAATTGTCTATAAGAAACTCTCTCGACATTTTATAGAAAAAGTAATCATTAAGATTTAAAAAAAAAAAATTAGAAAATATTATAAAGTCACTGAGTAATATTATAGGTAGTGTTTGAAAACAGGTAGCGATCCCAATCCGACGCCAGGTCACATTTAATGCTATAACGTTGCAATGGAATGGAGTTTTCTTAAAATTCTTTTTTTTGAATAATTCTTAGAAGTATAGAAAATAAAAATCCATAAAAAAAATCGAATTTTTGAAAATTCGAGGTGTATGTAACCCCTTAAAGCAAAATCTAATGCTAAAGTAGAATTTTAACCAAATGCCCAACGAAATAGTATTCTCCAATCATGTGAACTTTTTGGAGGATCGATAATTTAGTTTTGGGCTGAAGATATCCAAATTACACATACATTTATTGAATAAAAACTGCTATAACATATGCGTATTTATTCATGAATTACTAATACTTGAAAAAACCCAAATCACTATTTTAAAGTGAAAAATCTCATTGTGTCAGAATCGTTTTTCAAATGAAAGAAAGAAGTTTTTTTTTTTTTAGATGTTAAATCAAAATAACCGGCAACATGTTACTATCAAATCAAAATTTTGCAGCAAATTGCGACCATACGTCGACTCAAATTTATTTCTCCAGGGTCCTGTTTATCTTTCCGCATATTATGACGTCACTGGATGCTCAATAGAGCCTTATTAGCATCCTGTATTATACTTTAATTATTAACGCCATGTCGATCGGTATTGTGCTTGTAGCTCTCAGTTCTGCAGGCATGTAATATTAAGTTTAGATAGAACGCTGACTATCCTTTAGTTGGTTTATCAAATTAAACGGACTGAGTAATTACAATAGTACAAAGTGTCCTATTAAGAATTTTATAAAAAACATTTATTTTATGTCAAACTATAGTCCGTGGAAAAATATGACTTGAAAATAATATAGTCTAAATATGAAGAATCATGTTGCTGGCAGTCCTCTAAGCGTGCTAAGAAATTATAGATCACTGCTCAACAAGCCGTTGCAGTGATTGCTGTCATTGCTTGCCTAACTAAAATAAAAGTATAACTATGACAACCTGTATCTCAAAAATTACGAATTTTTGGATTAAGGTAAGTTGAGTTAAATGGTCATATTTTAATCCCAGAAATCCATAGTAACTGCATGTATACATAATTCTGTATATTATATAAACTGTAAAAATGCGTTATATGTTAGTTTTTATGTAGGTAACTTTCAAAATTGAAACGAAAACCTAGTCTCTCATGTCACTGGAGATCATTTTAGAGAATTCTTCAACAAACACCCGAAATACTCATAATTACAACAATCTAAGATATCGAAAAATAACTGATAACTGAAAATTTTGCCTTAATCATTGAATATATTTCATTATCGGTCTCTGTTATAAAATGATTAATTTGTTCTCGTGTTAAAATTTTCTCCTTAACACAGCGTCCAACTAACAGTTTCTAAAAAAACAACCCATAACCGGGGGCCCTTGACAATTAACAACACAATAATAGAGCAGGTGAGGATGTTCAATTAAGTGTATTTGGGTACTACAATCTATGACATATGAGACTATGATGCAGAAATTAGATGTCGCGTCAAAAAGGTCAGGGTAGCATTCCTTCAGATGAGGACCTTATTCACTTCGAAAGATCTGAGTCTGCAACTGAAGGTCAGAATGCAGCGCTATTATATCTTCTCTGTTCTACTTTACGGAGTCGAATCGTAGACGATCAACGAATCAGTAATGAAGAGAATAAATACCTGAACTCAACATGTAACTAATAACGAGGTGCTCAGGAGCATGGGAAAGGTTCTGGAACTAACCTAGATGTTGAAAAGGCGCAAATTGGAATATCTTGGACACATCATGAAGCAGGACCGGTATAGACTGTTATAACTGATATTTCTTTTTTTTTATGGGTCTAGCACACGTGCTGCAGGGAAGTCTCTAAAGCGCTCCAGAAGCGGCACGTATGCGGAAAAAGCGATTCACGTTGTTCTTGAATCGCTGTAAATTGAACTCGGTGGGAAACACAGCGCTGGGCAAATTATTCTAAAGGAATGATGTTCTCCATATAAAAGACTGCTTGAAAAGCATTGTACACGGAGTAACAAGCTGAACCTCGTACGGATGTGAAGTATTAGCGCGACGTGTATTTCTAAAATGTACCGCTCTGGGAGGAATTAAGCGGGCTACATCCTTCGAACACTTTCCATGAAAATACTTGTAGAACAGACTCAAATCGCCAACCGTTCTTCGATGTTCCAGCGAATCAAGGCCGCCGGTCAGTTCCGGATCCCCAATCAGACGAACAGCTCTTCTCTGAACATAATCCAACAAATACAGTGTATGTATGGGAGTGGAGCCCCAAACATGGGGGCAGTATTCCACAGTTGGTCGAATTTGAGCTTTGTAAAAAATTAACAGTTGTTGTGGAGTGTAAAGCTTTCTGGTTCGAAATAATATTCTCAACTTTTGAGAAACTCTCCTTGCTATGCCTGCAACATATTCATGCCGGGACATATTTGCTCCCAAATTAACGCCCAACAAATTGAGTGACGATGCTAGGGGAGTGAAGTGCCCCGATATAACTATGTCGGGTTCAGCAACGTTAGCTAGAAACAACTGCCGCCTGGGTTTTTGTAGCGTTAAGTTCCACTTGGTTTCTGTCACCCCAAGATAGAATTTCTTCCAGGTCTTTGTTAAGTTGAACGACCTCCTGCTGTCTGCGGATATTCGCCTGAGTAGCCGATGTCCGAGCGTTCAAAGTAAATGAAGAGATAAGCGTACTGTCATCTGCAAAGCTGTAGATTCCCGGTCTTTTCCAGCAGATCGTTAATGTAAATGAGAAAGAGAGTAGGAGACAGTATGGAGCCTTTGGGCACACCGGCGGCGTTGATAGTGAAGGTTTTAGAGAGAAATCCGTCGACCGCCACTCGTAAAGAACGCTCTCTAAGGAAACAGGGCAAGCTTGAAGCAAAAAGAGGGCTAGGCAGAAGACGTCACTCCTCGATGAAAAATACAATTAGCATAATCTTTATATAATATATTGTATAACAGAAATAAAGAATTATGAAAAAATGACCTTTTAGGATCTCTGGGAAATCTAAAAAAAACTAACTCCTTTGGAGATACTACATATATATTTACAAGCACTAACCGCACAACAGAAACTTCCCCTTGACACCTTTTTTATAATTATTTTCAATCGTAACTTCAAACGAGTCATTTACTTATTGGAGAATTAGTAATAATGAATTTTGGAATACGTTATAAAAATATTCTCCTTGAAATCCATATGTAAACACAACCCGCGACCGCGCTGGCAGCCATGTAGTTAGTATGATAGGGGATGCATCCGTGATAAAAAACAAAACCTAAAAATTGTTTTGAGCGTCGCTACTGTGTTTTATGTTTACTATGGAACTAGTGCAAAAGTTCAAAATATTTAGAACAGTCGCTAGGTACATAATTAAAAAAAACCCTCGTATTTAAAGAATTCAATTATTACCTCTAAAATAGTGTAATATCGATTAAATGTTTTCGATAGATTAAGGTTATAACAGTCTCATCTCACTATATTTTCCCCGAGCAATTAAATTCCTAAGATATTAATTGATAATCAGCGAAGGCATTACACTTAGAGATAAGAGAAGTGCGGGGTAAAGTGGAACAGCGAAGATAATTCCCCTTTCCTCATTAACAGGGGATATTTTATAGAGATTCAATTTGCACCGTCTATTACAGGGTTTTTAATTAAAATGGTTGATGGTGTTAAAAGAAAACGGGTTGGTTTTTTTTTTTAGTTTTTAAGTTTGCTAGTGGCATAGAAACGAAATAAAACGAACTGATCAGTTTAAAATTGAAATAGGTTTCTGGACCTTGGGGAAATAAGAAATTTTATTGGATTGTTGGTATTTTAGATAGATAAATTTAGATTATACTTATAAAACTTAGTTTAGCAAGATGAGTAAGGCAAGCTATTTTACATATAGTATTTTATAATAAGACAGTTATCAACTACGTAAACAAGCGGGATTTAGACGGGGATACAGCACTTTGGACCATCTTCAAACAATTAGATTACTAGTGGAAAAAGCAAATGAATATATGGTGACCTTGTGGATAGCAATGGTTGACTACGAAAAACCATTTGATTCTGTAGAGATATGGGCAGTCCTTAACGCTTCAAGTAACCGAGAAGTCGACGAAAGATACACAACTTTTCTTCAATAAATATATAAAAATGCCACATCACAAATAATGTTTGAAGAAAAAACAAATAAAACTAAAATTAAAGCTGTTCAAGTTGACTCTAGAAGACATGTTCAAATCGTTAAAGTTGGAAAATAAAGAAATATTAATGGACCGTGAACGACCCAATCACTTAAGGATTGCAGATGATGTCAGTCTGATCGCCAGCACAAAAGAATGAAATACCATTTCACGAGAAATAGATCTAAAAATAAACTTCACCAAAACCAAATATTTGAACTTCGAAACTGAAGATAACAGACAGGAACTATTAATAGAAGGTGAGGGAAAAGGAAAGGTGCAAACATTCATATATTTAGAACATAAACTAATTTAAGGGCTGACTTGGATAGCTTGGTCTGCGTTCGGAAGGTTACAATTTACATATTAATTGGACAACTCAAATATAATAAAAGCTAGAGTGTTCGATCAATACGTACAGCCGGTTTTAACATATGGCACTAAAACGTGGGCTTTAAATAAAGGTATAATATATAAACTCCAGGTAACCCAAAGAGCAATAGAGACGAGAATGCTAAATATTAGACAGATGAATGAAGAATTTTGCATGCATAGCTGGAAATATTGTTTAAAACTATAACGCTTTACACTCCACAATAACTTTTAATTCTGTACAAAGCTTAGATTCGACCAATACTGCTCCCATGTTTGTGTCTCTACTCCATAACATACACTTCATTTGATAGATTATATTCAAAAGAAAGCTGCTCGCTTAATTGGAGATTTAGAAGTTACCAGCAACATTGATTCCTGGGAACATCGAAAAGCTATGGGCGACGTGATTCTATTCTACAATTATATTCTTGGAAAGTATTCGATGGATGTAGCTTGCGCCCAGCGCGGTGCCTGCTACGAATACACGTTGCGCTAATCCATATGAAGTTCAGGTCACTCCACGTACAACCCTTTTCAAGCAGTCTTTTATATGGAAAAACTCATTCCTTTAGAATGATTTGCCCAGGACTGTGTTTCCAACAAGTACAATTAGCAGCGATTCGAGATCAACGTGAATCGCTTTTTCCGCACACACGATGCTCCTATACCACTTTTTCAAGGAGCACGTATACTATGCTCACAGAAAAATGACATGTTTTTGCCAAATTTTAATTTGAGCATTTTTAATTGTTATTACTGTTACATAAAGGCATCGTGTATATATTAGTTACCTGGGAATGATCAATTATGACGATATCGTTCTAATTTCGTAGTTGTTAGTGTTTTATCCCGTAAGTTAGTTTTGAGAAAAAATTAAACTAGCAAGTACGTCTTCACTTATGTACATCGTGGCAATGGAAATCACAAAAGCTTAATTTGAAGAATATTATTATTATATTATATCTTAGAAAAAAATACCATGGCAAATTTACAACCGTCAAATATATTTGAACATAGACCTAACCTAGCCTTGAAAAAAAGTAGAATTATACTGGATTGCAATAAGCCCAAATACAGCCATAATAAAAAATAACTTTACTTATTCTAGGTAATAATGGTCTAAAAATATATAAGAATTGAATAATAGCTGAAAAAAACTAACACTAAATGTTATTCTCAACACCAAATATTTGATTTTGTATAGGAATTTTTCAATCAGCCATAAGAATTTTTCAATTAGTTAAAGAGAAAATTAAAACAAAATAAATTTGTAACAGAATTAAAATATAAAGCGACAGGATGTGAATTTTGTTATTTGAGAGACTCATTAAGTGGTTAAATTTTAAGCAATATTTTAGCAAAAGATTAGGATCCAACTATTACCTTGACGAAGAAGAAGTGGAATCTCGGAACAAGTTCAAGTTATGGTAGTTTGAGACTGAATAAAACGGATAAAAAAGAAATGCAATAGCAAGAAAATACCAGCATTGTAATAAAATGCTAGAACTGAACTATAGGGCTAGGTTGCATATTTTAATTCTGGGGCACGTACCTCTCGCTGCTCAAGTTTCCCTCCTATAGTGCTAAGACTTAGAGCGACTATTTCTTTCGCAAACGAAGCAGCAATATTTTATATACCCTGGTTGTATGCCTAGTATCCCTATCACTAAAAATTCTCCACATATATGCGATATTTTCCAATATTTCCTTCATATAAACAGCATATTCAAGAGGAATAGAAGAAAGTTAAATAGAATTTTGAAGCAACATAGTTAATTTCTTTTTTTGTAAAAACTCTCCATTGAGATACAAAAATCAAAAGTGACAGATGTAATACAACGAATATATATATATATATATATATATATATATATATATATATATATATATATATATTAAGGTGGAATTGGGCGGGGCATATCGCAAGGATGAATAATAACAGTTGGACACGCCGTGTGGTTGAATGGAGGCCCAGAGAACATAAAAGCTGCAGAGATAATGGGACACGATTGGGGAGACTTAGACCCGGCTATGGATGGAATAAGCGAATCAAGATGGTGATCTTATAAGTTACAAATATTTTATTTAAAAGTAAAGAACTTATAGATCAAATGAAGAGTCATCTGTGTGACGATATTCATAAATATGCGTTTGTAAATTCACAATATAACCTCCATCTAAAAAGAAATCGAGTTTTTATTCTATGCATCTATCAGAATATGCCTTTCCGGTCGGTTACCAAGTTTCATGCAAAAGTCAATCTCGCTGTTCTTGTTTGAAACTAATTTTTCGGCAGTCTGTCAAGCTGAACTGCCACTCTTACCATTATAACTAGTGGTAATCTAATGGAGCAAATATCATAAAACAGCTGACACAACACTATTAAAGGTTGTGGCTGTTGGCAACAAAACATGCAACAGCTAGCACTACTATTTTCGAGAAGTTGACTTTTTTTAGGACAAACGAGATATGTACTGTCGACGAAAAATGGAGCGTTGGGTGTGCCAAGCCCACTTAAAATGGTATTCTGCGCATCCATAATATAAAGCTTTAAAAAAAAGGGCCATTTTCTTATCCGGTAATTTTGGCCTAGAGTTTAACGCCGTAGTTTAATAACATTATCTGAGCTTGTAAATAACTATTCTTTGGAAAGTCATCCATGATTTGTCGTTCATCGTTTCAACGTAGACCAACAACGCTGTTTTATAAAATAACCGGTCAAGTGCAAGTTGAACTTGCGCAATTGGTGTTCCGCACGTTGATTGCTTTTAAAATAAAATTTTGTTACAGAGGTATAAAATGATCAGTGGCTTTACAAAACACACCCCAAATGAATTTTCAACAAAACGAATTGTTTCCGATCTTTATTGAAAACTGTTGACTTTGAAATTTTTAACGGTAATGTACTCGTGATAATTTTCGTTCTATCTACACTCGATGAAGAATATTTCAGAATTTTTTCAAAATTTTATAATTAGTACTTTTCGTGATAAGAGGGGCGACAGCGATTTCTCGCTATTTTTTAAAAATAATGCAAAGAAAAGTGTGCGCAAGTATTACACATTATATATATTTTTGAACTCGTGTTTTTACAAACTTTCATTTGACATCCCACTCGATGACCTAGTGAAAGATTTTTTTTTCACTTCCGATTTCACCCCCCAAAACTAAAGCCTTAAGTCAAAATTTAACTTTCAAAATTACATGGCTCTGATGAGGCCATTAATTTTTATATTAGTATCAAATTTCAACTTTCTATGTCATATGGCTCGTTTCATAAAAATAAAACGAATTTTTTGTGTCAATTTTTAACTAGAGATAAGACGTCTGAAAATATTATGGCATCAGTTTTGTGGAATGTAAAAGGAATTTTGTTAATTGATTAATTCAAACTGGTTGAACAATCACAGGAGAGTATTACTGCAACATTTTGGACCAGCTGGATGGGAAAGTTCTTGAGAAAAGGCCCGGTTTACAGAAGAAAAAAATCATCTTTCATCATGACGATGCACCTGCTCACAGAAATGCTTTGGCAACGGCAAAATTGGTCAAATTAAAGTACGAGTTGTGGGAACTGACTCAATCTGACTTCCATCTATTCCCAAGCCTCAAAATATTTCTACGTAGGAAGCGTTTTTCAACAAATGATGAGGTGATAGCATCCGTAGTAGATTTTGAAGATCTTCCGGAAAATCACTTCAGAAATGGGGTAAATGAATTGGCAAAAAATTTATTGAGCTTAAGAGAAATTGTACCGAAGAATAAATTGTATTTCGACTCATTATTTCATCTTGTTTCATTTCCGCTTTCAAAACTTTGATTGACCTTGTACAGCGAAGACAGAAAGCAACGTGTTCGCTGGCAAAAAAAATCACAGTTGCATGGAAGTCCTGCAGTTTTCGCAATGATCACATTCTACAGAGATTGTGGTTGTAGAAGCATTAAAAGATTTAACAAAAGAAAATACAAATAATTATAGTTTATTAAAAATCTAATTTAAAGTAAGAACCGCTATAGTAGAGAAGTTATTAATTTATAATAATAAATAATTGTATCTTATTTATAAAAAAACAGTAGAAGAGCAACCACATTTCAAAAACAAAAATTTGTTTATTAAACGTAATCTCCTTTTTACTTTATACATTTAGCACAAGGTTATAAAGTAACTCTATACCTTTGCTTTGGTCTACAAATCACTCTTTGACATTTATTACTTTTTCATTTCCAGGAAATTTCAATCTTTTCAAATATTTTTTTCAGTTGCAGGAGTTTGAAGATAATGTATTAGTTCAAAGTATAATTCGTTTATTTTTTGAAAAACTAATAACAATTCGTAAACAGGCGCAGTGTCTTGTAAGAACAGCACCAAAATCAGTTAATCATGAAGAATACTATTCTCTAGTTCAAAAAACGGAAGCAAGAACTTTTCCTGCTGTTTTCGGTAAGCGAAATTTCTTGGGGCGAGGTAAGCCAGCATGTTTAAACTCCTTTGAGTGTTTGGTCTCTGATTTCTAGCCTCATATATACAATTAGATTCTTAAATTTGTATAAATCCGCTTCGAAACAGTTATAAATCAACTTCCACATTGTGACTCTCAGTCGTTTTTGGTCGGCGTTCAAACATTTAGGGATCCGTGTAGCTGATGATTTTCTTATATCCAAATCAGAATGGATGATGTGACAATGCTTTGGTATGAAATGTTCAGAATCTCTGCTATACGTTTTAGCACAATTCATCGGTTAACAACCATATTTAGCTTTAAATGCTGATATTGCAACTAACTTTAAACGGTGGTATATTATTTTTATGTTTTTTGGATTACCAAATCCATGTTAATTAAAGTAAGTAGAGAGTATGATTATAAATTCTTTACAAGAAAAATTTGGAGTAGGGTACATTTTTTTATAATCTGTGTAATTTTTTTAGGTATTAGTAAACTGACTTTTATATTTTTATTTTTAATTTTGGTAAAATGTATTTAAAGAGTAAACTTGTGTCAGATAAGAAAATGGAAAAAATAGGAACTAAAATAAGCAAAAATCATTAATTATGTTAGTAACAATATGTCTTGCTTATGTTCTCTTTTTTGAAGCAAATTTTTTAGGAACTCTAAACTCTTACTTGCAGAAACTGTGTAAATCATATTGGAGATAAATTTTGGTTTTAAAATGGCTTTTAGCTTCCCAAAATACTATCTGTGTTATGTTTTTGATTTAAATATCCAATGCTAGCCACTTATTTTTGCAATATCTTCTGGATTTTCTTAATTTAAGCTGTATTTAATGCCCTTATAGTTTTGAAATAAAAATATTTACTGACGACATCAAATTTTAGTATGTCCCAACATAAAATTTGTAGGGACATGACCAGATGGCCAGAGTCCATCCTTGGAATATAAAAAGCAGACTTTATATAAATTTACCTGTTTTCTTTTTCATACAATTTTCTTTTCAATAACTGTATAAATAAATCTAAATTAGAAAGAAAGAACCAACAGTCATAAGATAAATCGAAAACTACAGATTTTTTCTCTAATTAATTAACGACTGACAACAACAAGCCGTAAGTAATCCACTTTCCTTTCCAGTTTTTTCCTTTTTTCATTGATTTCCACGAGATTTTATCCGATTGAGATCAAAAAGCAATCAAACTGCGCTGAAGGAAATTAATGAAAATCTGGATTCCTGGACAATAAATTTGTCATTATGGATTTATTGATCAATTCTGGTGTCATATTCGGTTAAATTTTATTACAGTAAATTTTAGGATATCGAGATTTTCTTAAATCCCGTTAAATTTATAAAAGTGTTGACATGTAGTTGAATTACTAAGAAGTGTTACTATCACTGTCATCTGAACAAATATTCTTGTTGCGAATTACAATTTACTCTTTATTCTTTTTTAAGAATTTTTTTTTGTTTGTATAATAGTTAAAAACATGTTTCAAAATAATAAATGTGGGTAATTTTTACTTTATAGCCCGGTTAAAAAATTATTTACTTTTCTTCGGGTGGCAGTGATGTTAATATTTTTCAAAATTTCTTTTTTGCTTCAGATTTTACCTAAAGGTGTATGACGAAATTTGATGAAATGATGAAAATAATAAGTGGTCTAAAAAATTTGGCCAGAAAAAAAAAACAATACCGGGAAAATCCAGAAGTACCAACGGTCAGCTAGTACCACCTAATTCTCAAGCTTCTGACATTGACGGAACACCTGTCATAGTACTCAAAAACTGTGCGAGAGAACCAACACCAGTTCTCTGTAGACTTTTCAACCTATCCTACAGAAAAGAAATATTTCCTTCCTGCTGAAAATGCGTCAGAGTTCAGCTGATACCCAAAAAAAAGGCAAGAAGACCTTGCCAAACCACTACCGACTAGTCGCACTGCTTTCAATAATATCGAAACTCATGGAAAAGGCTATCAATCAGCATCTAAAATATCTTAAGGATATTATATATGTATATAAATATGTACGAGTATATATATATATATATATATATATATATATATATATATTTATATATATATATATATATATATATATATATATATATATATATATATATATATATATATATATATATATATATATATATATATATATATATATGTATATATATATATATATATATATATATGTATATATATATATATATATATATATATATATATATATATATATATTTATATATATATATATATTTATATATATATATATATATATATATATATATATATATATATATATATATATATATATATATATATGTATATATATATATATATATATATATATATATATATATATATATATATATATATATGTGTATATATATATATATATATATATATATATAAATATATATATATATATATATATATATATATATATATATATATATATATATATATATATATATATATATATATATATATATATATATATATATATATATATATATATATATATATATATATATATGTATATATATATATATATATATATATATATATATATATATATATATATATATATATATATATATATATATATATAAACTGCGCCGCAAAATTAACGCATAATTTTAAAAATTGAAAAATTGATTTTATATATTTTTTTTTAACCGACGCCAATGGATTTAAATTGTGTCTTTATGATATCTTTTCAATGTTTTTAGACTCGGTGTAAATATCGAGTAGATAAAAAGCAGTATTTTCTAACAATATTGAAAAAATGACAATTACACAAAAATTTTATTTTAGAAATTGTTAAAAAAATAAATGATATTACAATAGAAAAAATAAATCAATAAAGTGTATTGCCTCCTCTTGCCCTGCTTCACATCTTCTAGGCATACTTAAAATCAGGTTTCTAATTGTATCCTGATCCATATCATCCCACATTTCCGTCAACCTTACTGAAAGCTCATTTAGGTCCCTAGGTGGAGGCAGTAAGGCTCTAACACTTCGACTTAGATTGTCCCACAAGTGTTCGATAGGGTTAAGGTCAGGACTTCTTGCTGGCCAAGGTAATGTTGCAATTTCCACGTCCTGGAGGTAATCTTGTACCACTCTAGCGACGTTCGGGCGTGCATTATCGTGCATAAATAAAAATTCTTGTCCGATAAAGGGGGCATATGGTATCACATGTGGTTCTAAAATGTCCGTTATGTATCGATCAGCTGTTAAACGACCTCCCTGAATTATAACCAATTCTGTACGGGCCTCCAAACTAATGCCACCCCACACCATAACAGATCCCCCACCATAGCTTACTGTTTCGACAATGTTGCATTGGGCATATCGCTCGCCAGGACGTCGGTATACTCTTCTACGGCGATCATCACTATAACGGCAAAATCTACACTCATCGCTGAACAATACATTGCCCCATTCGCGGTCTCCCCAATTTTGATGTTCTTGTGCAAACTGACGACGCTGCCTTCGATGATCTGCAGTTAGAAGGGGACCAGTTGCGGCTCGATAGGGAGTAACTTCGACTTCTGCCAACCTTCTTCGCACTGTATCTCTACTAATACGGTAATTATACCTGCGGGAAAATTCTTGCTGCAGTGATGTGGTCGTAACAAACCGAGTTCGTATTGCCTGCAATCTCAAAAATCGGTCTTGATTATTTGTTGTCACCCTATGGCGACCTTGTCCAGGTCTTCTTTGATTGCTGTTGGTCTCCCGAAATCGTTCCAGTATCCTGGACACAGTAGATTGTGTCACTCCAAGAAGAAGTGTCACTTGAACTTGGGACAAGCCTTCTTCTACAAGCGCTATGGCAACAGCACATTCCTCAGGCGAAAGATTCCTATTTTCACGGGCATTTTGGGCCATTTTAACACTACAAACGTTGAACGTTGCCAATACAAGCGTAGAAGCAAATTTAACACACATAGGCCAAATTGCAATTTTATGGAATTTTGTTTATTTACCATTTGTTCTGTATTGTAAACAAATACTGCTTTTTATCTACTCCATACTTCTACATTTTAAATATATCATAAAGACCTGATTAAGAACCATTGGCGTCGCTTTAAAAAATTTCATAAAGTCGATTTTTCGATTTTTTTAAAATTATGCGTTAATTTTGCGGCGCAGTGTATATATATATATATATATATATATATATATATATATATATATATATATATATATATATATATATATATATATATATACCGACGTAATTTCATATGATAAAATTCCATCCATAGAGGAATACATATTCTATTATAGAGCATGTCTGAAAAGTTATTCGCTATAATTATGTTAGGAAATTATAGTTAATATCATAGTTTGTTTGTCCGCACCTCCGTTCTTAGGTTAACTCTATGCCTGTCTGTTAAAATATGATATTTTAATACTTATCGTAACCTAAATTAAATCTGATATTATGTGAGCATTTAGGAGTCTTTAGCACAATGTATTACACAATAGTTGCCACACTACACCAAACAATTAATTGTTCCACTCAACGCAGGTCTTATTAACCATGTCAGCTTCATCAGAATGGTTGACCAAATCTAGAAATAAAACCAGACTATTTATTTTATAGTTGTTATTACTCAACCGAAACCAACCGACAAATCAAGGACACATTAAATTGTCTTTAAATCCTATTTACATCAACCTTCGACCCAATGGACTTCCATCGGTATGGTATGAATTTGGATTTCTCGAGATAAAAAAACAAATATGACATGAATGATTAAATTTCTAAAACTACATGTAGTCACCTTACTTCACTCAATCATACTGTTTAACCATCCTTCGTATCTAACAGCTAAAATTCACTACAGAACTGAAGTTCACACACCGAATTTAATGTATCGTGGCTACATCTCCCCTCCATCTCACAGCACTGCTTTTTATGAGAGGTAATTTTTTTACAATATCTATAAATTTGACAACAATATTTCTGAACGTTTTAATACTTAATCAGTTACAATATTTAAATACTAATTTTAAAAAGTTATTGCTGAATTCTGAGGGACAACACAGTAATCTTAAACTTATAAAATTTTATGAAGAAAAATAAATATATATATTTTTACTTTTTGGGCATAGCGGGTGAAATGGTAACGGGTAAGACAGTAAGATATTTACTTATTTTAGTATTCAGTTTATATCACCACTACACCAAACACCTTATTTTTGCACTCGACGCGCGTTTCGCTAACCAGGTTAGCTTCATCAGGAGCGATGACGGTCAATCATGCATGTATATGCCTATATATATACGAGGCTGGTTTGAAAAGTCCGTGCAAAGTCCGAGAGATGGCACCACCGGCGCGTATCGAGGTCATGTTTAGTTAGTAGCATCTCTTGAATGAACGCACACCAAGTTTCAGCCATATTGGTCTATTTCTTTGTGTTTGGCATTCGTGTGAATCAAGGAAGTCGAGTGATTTTCAAGAAATGGACGAAAAAGAATTTCGTGTGGTGATTAAACATTACCTTATGAAAGGCAAAACGCCTCAGGAGACTAAAGAGAACCTTGATAAACATTATGGTGACTCTGCACCTTCGATTAGAACAGTTTATAAGTGGTTTCAAAATTTTCGGACTGGCCATATGGGCCCAAGTGACGCTGAACGTTCTGGACGGCCTGTGGAGGTTACGACTCCAGAAATCATTGATCAAATCCATGATATGGTGATCGATGACAGAAGAGTTAAGGTGCGTGAGATTGCTAGTGCTGTGGGCATCTCGACTGAACGGGTACATAATATTTTGCATAAACATTTGGACATGAGAAAGCTATCCGCAAGATGGGTGCCGCGATTGCTCACGCTTGACCAAAAACGGAATCGTGTGAAGTGTTGCAAGGATGGTTTGCAGCTGTTCCAGAAGAATCCGGAGGACTTTAAGCGTCGTTTCGTCACTGTGGATGAAACATGGATACATTACTATACTCTTGAGACCAAACAACAATCTAAACAATGGGTTACCAAGGGGGAATCTGCACCAAAAAAGGCGAAGACCGTTCCTTCGGCCGGAAAGTTTATGGCGACTGTCTTTTGGGATTCGCAAGGGATAATCCTCATTGACTATCTGGAAAAGGGTAAAACTATTACAGGTGAATATTATTAATCGTTATTGGACCGTTTGAAAACCGAGCTGCAAGAAAAACGCCCGCGATTGGCCCACAAGAAAGTCCTTTTCCATCACGACAACGCACCAGCACACACCTCAGGAGTTGTGGTCGCAAAATTAATGGAAATAGGATTCCAACTCGTTTCACATCCCCCCTATTCTTCAGACTTGGCTCTCTCGGACTACTATTTGTTCCCCAATTTGAAGAAATGGCTGGCGGGACAAAGATTTTATTCAAACGAGGAGGTGATTGCAGACACTAATGGATATTTTGCAGACTTGGACAAATCCTATTATTCGGAAGGGATCAACAAACTAGAACATCGTTGGACGAAGTGTATAAGCCTAAAAGGAGACTATGTCGAAAAATAAAAAAGGTTTACCCCAAACACATAAGTAGTTTTTATTTTTGCACGGACTTTTCAAACCAGCCCCGTATATATATATATATATATATATATATATATATATATATATATATATATATATATATATATATATATATGTATATATAAAACATACATATGTTTTCTGGCCAAGTTATAGGCTACATTTTATTACGATAGGTAGCATAAGGAATGAGCAGGGACGATAATAGTGAATGAAGTCGGAAAAAAGTTTGCCGCTATCGCATTCCCTTGCAATATGGAACAATATTATGTAGGAGAGAATATCTATAATCTATAATATATATAAAATGCAATGTCTCTCTGTCTGTCTGTCTGTCCATTAGTGAGTTTATCACGCGAGAACCACTTATCCGATTTACGTGTCTTTTTTTTAAATTCATACATATATTCTTTGGCCAGGTTATACAATAATAATAATAATCTATATCTATAATATATATAAAATGCAACGTCTCTCTGTCTGTCTGTCTGTCCGTTAGTGCGTTTATCACTCGAGAACCACTTATCCGATTTACGTGTTTTTTTTTAATTGATACATTTGTTTTCTGGCCAGGTTATCTATAATCTTCTATCTATAATATATATAAAATGCAACGTCTCTTTGTCTGTCTGTCTGTCCGTTAGTGCGCTTATCACTTGAGAACCCCTTATCCGATTTACATGTTTTTTATAAATTTATACATATGTTTTATATAATTCGATATAAGCCTAGATAATGGGAGATAAGATGAGATAATGGGAGATAAGTATAAATAATGGGAGATAAGGAGAAATGATGGGAGATGCGCAGAGATAAGCCTAGATAATGGAAATTATGTAGAGATAATAGGAGATAAGGAGAAATAATGGGAGATAAGGGGAACTAAAGGCGGATATTTTATTACGTTAGGTAACATAAGGAATAAGCAGTGACGATAGTAGTGAATCAAGTCTACGCGAGCGGAGCCGCGGGCACGGATAGTATATATATATATATATATATATATATATATATATATATATATATATATATATATATATATTTAAATATGTATTTGAATATTGTAAAAATTAGCAAATAAAACATTATTATTTTTATTACTATGATTATTAAATAGCCGATACGACTTCATTTTACTAGCAAAATTGAAAACCGAGACAATTATTTATCATTCCTGGATATTTGAGACATTAAAAATAATTAAATTAAATTATTAAGAATAATAATTAAAATTTGATACTTATAGGAAAAAAAAACAGGCTAATAAATATACATAAGTCCAACTTAAATATTCATATGCATATATTTCCTTTGCTACACTCCCTGGCTACGATACTACGTCCGTAGTGTAATATTGGCCTACTAGTTAGGTGGGACACTCTTGCCGCCAGCATTTATATTATAATATATATTGCTTCTGCTAGATGTCTGAAGGTAAAAGCGATGGCGTCATTATTAATCCATTTCCAGTGCCCTAGCTCTATTGTAGTAGGTCACTCGGTTTTCAATACCTATGTACTACTAAATTTGCATTTTGATGTTGTTCTACTTTCTTCCTGAACATTAACTGTTTTCCTCTGGCATACTGCTTCAACATATGAATTGTTAACTCGAGGTGAAGTTCGTTGTTGCTGATGAACCAAGGCTTGTTGATCATCATTCTTAGATCTTTTTTGTGTACGGCCTGAACAGCGATTCTGCCTGTAGCGATGTCTGCCAGAAGAACATCAGCCCTGATTTGATAATGGTTTTATAGATGACCAGTTTTTTCTTAAATAACAAGTTGTTGGTTCCGTTCGGAGGTGGATACAGTTTCGCCAGAAGGCCACGGGCCTTAGTGATGGTGGTTCTAACTTGATCTTTCCAACCAAACCTTTTGTCGTATTTTAGTCACAGGTACTTGCAACAGTCCCTTCAATGGAGCCTTATTCCTCCTAGGATTAGGCGTCCCTACGTAGTGTTCTTTTGGACTTCAAGAAGATAATGACCATGATCTTGTGCGGGTTGTCTCTGATCTTCCAATAGCCGAATTAACTCGATAGTCTGTCGAGGTGAATGTTAGATTTTGTTTATATTTTATTCTTTCTTTATATCTTGAATCATTTGACTTCTTTGAGGTAGGGGAGTATATCTGCTTGTGCTTAACGCTAATTAAACAGTTGATTAAGTAGCTATGCCACATTAATATCTTCTTTTTTTTTCATTTAAATTAAGAATTATGATTGATCAATTCGTCAGCTAACCTGAAGTTCATATATTTATCACCATCATCATTAGTTTATTCCATCCACAGTCGGATGTAAGCCTCCCCAAGTTGTCTCCGGTGAACTTTGTTATTTGCTTTTTGCTAATCTTTTTATGTCGTCCCTCCATGCTGTCTGTGGTTTAGCTCTGCATCTTTTGTGTTCTCTAGGCCTCTATTCAACTATACGGTGTATCCATCTGTTCTCATTCTGCCTTGCAATATGCCCCGCGCACTTTTACTTTAATATACATATTCGTTTTATTACATCTGTCACTTTTGATCTCCTTCGTATCTCGATGTTAGGAATAAGATCCTGGAATCTAATATTTAGCATTCTACTCTCCTTTGCTCTTTGGGTTACCTGGAGTTTATTTATTATACTTTTATTTAAAGTCCACGTTTCAGTGCCATATGTTAATACCGGCGTACATATTGATCGAATAATCCGGCTTTTATTGTATTTGGGATTTCCGAACGCAGACTAAGCTAAAGAGATTCTGCTATCCAAGTCTGCCTTTAATTTATTTTTTGATATTTCGATTTCTTGTCCTAAATATATGAATGTTTGTACCTTTTCTACTCTTTTACCTTCTATTAACAGTTCCTCGCTGTTATCTTTACTTTCGTTGTTCAAATATTTGGATTTCGTGAAGTTTATTTTTAGACCTATGGTATTTCTCGAGACTTGTTATTTAATTCCGTCAGCATTTCTTGTAATTCTTCTTTTGTGTTGGCGATCAGTTCATAAAATAAAAAGTTTATATATTAAGTTTTATAAAATCCGTCCTGATCTAAAAATCAGATACTAACTAACCTTTTTCGATCTAATTAGAAACAACTTGAAGCACTTAATTCTACTTATCTTGTTTACTAACTAACAAAACTTATCAACTCTAAAGAGTTCCATTACTTGTTCTGGTATTATTATATAGACGATGAATTTTCTACTAATCTAATACTATCAAAGATAACATATGACAATGTCCAGAGTAGAAAACGAAAAAGATTTTGTAGCAATATAACGGTGGAATAAATTTCTTTACTGTGGGTGCCCAATTAGTTCCTATAGTGCTAGGGGTAATATCTGTTAGCAGTTTTTCTTTACTCTTCATTTTTACAGTATAAAATAAATTAATTTTTATTTGATTATTAAACAATACTAGTTAAAATAGCAAAAACTTAATCTAACCCTAAACATACTGTAGCAAAACATGTCACAATCTTAACATAATACACAAATTTATCTTAAAAGCATCTTACATGTTTACGTAAGTTTTTAACACCTGAAAATCCATGTAAAAACAGCCACGTTTGCAACTTTCAGTGCCTCATGTCGCATTTAAATGCGAGGCTAAGCTAAAATTTTTGCTGCTTCCGAGGAATATTCAATCCTGCCATGCGAAATTCTATAATCCTGCGTGGAGTAATTTTGAGTGTCGCTTTGGCAAAAACAGTGGCGTACGTAATGTATAAGGAAATCACATTATTTTGTGTATTGTTAACAACAAAATTGCCAATTATGCACCAAGAGATCGATTGTCGAATTTTACCCAAACGAATTGTATTTTATTTCTTGTTTCTTTGATTAACGATAATGTTGATTTCTAGTTTAAAAGTATATTAAAAGAGAATAAATATGGGTAACTTATTATTTATAATTGCCTAAAAATAATTATTTGGAAACAGTAATGTGCCAAGCAGGTGGTTAGCCATCGGCGATGGCAATCTGGAGTATTATTTTATCACATCTTAATTACAAAGTGGATTGATAAGTCTCGTAAATTTCTACTGGATAAATGAATTTAAACGTTGCCGTACGAGCACTGCAGCTGCTCTACTTTTAGGATGCCTGGTTGAGGTTTCTCCTGAAGAAATGGTCGATGAAATTCATAGTATCGTGACAGAAGATCGTCGCATTAAGCTTTCATTTTCCCCCCCCCCCCTGCGATGGCTGAGAAGGAAGGCATCTCATATGAACGGGTACATAATATCCTGCATGAAATTCTTGACCTTAATCCCAGACCAAACTTGCAAGAGGAAAAACGTTTCAAAATCGTGCTTGAACAAGTTGTAGTTTAATCCGAAGGACTTCTGGGGTCATTTTGTGACTGCAGACGAATCATGGGCCCACTATTACACCGTGGAGACAAAACGGCAGTAGAAACAGTGGATTGGGCAAGATGAAAGTGCATTAAACAAAAGTGATGGATTCATTATACTTGATTAGTTGGTAGAGGGTAAAACACTGACTGGCTTTTATTATGCAACATTATTGGACCATTTGCATGGTGAGCTGAAGCAGAAGCGGCCAAAATTAGCGGTCAAAAAAGTGCTCAGTAAGCAGAACAATGCGCCTGCTCACACATCAGCCGTTTCAACGGCAAAAGTGCACAAGCCAGTCTTCAAAATAGTTCCCCAACCACTCTATTCCCCAAATATGACCCCAAGTGATTTTTTTGACACTTAACCTCAAAAATTAGGTTGAGAAAGAAATTCAAAAGATTATTTGTCCTATAAACGGGTATTATGAACAGTTTGAAACGATTTTTTTTCTCAGTTAAACAAAAAATGGGAATGTCGCTGAACCAAAGGTATTGAGCTAAATAAAGATTATGTTAAGAAATAAATTTTTGCAAAAAAATGTTATTTACCTTGTTTTTTACAAGATTGTTCAATCCACCCTCGTATATCTCGTAAATATTTACTAGCCTTCCTTTTCTGTTTGTTTACAATTAACAGCGCCTCTACCTGTCATTGATAATTCCGATTGTGTCACTAACGATATCGATACTATAGTTTTTTTTTTACCACTTATCCTTTTCAATCAACAAGTAGGTCAACGTAACTAGGCTAGATAGCGCTGAGGCTACGCAAGTTTATATTTAAACGCAATCCAATAGTAAAAGTGGACTCAAACTAGGGCAACTATACCGACTCTAACACTGACGAGTATCAATTTGGTTAAATGTAAGTGTTGCCAGATTTCTAAAATTTAAAATACTCAATGGTTCAGCGCCTTTCGCAAAATTATTAAGACTCTAATCTAATGAAGTAATATTATCGTGTGTAGTTTTAGTTAATATAGAAGAAAGTAATTAAAATTAAATTAATAAGTTAAATATAACCACATGTAATTGGTATCAAAATTTAAGTGATAACATCCACAGTGGGTTTTACTAGCAAACCACGTGCAACCATTCAGATTTTTAGCGGGGTCGCACGGAAGCCGATAAGAGGTAACTGTTCCTGTAAGACAGGGTTAGCATTTTGTCCAGTGGTTTTATATTTGCCCTTACCGCACTCATTGAAGTTTCTGACTGATCTTTGACTTCGCGGACAGCGATGTTATCAATGATATACTTTGTCTATTCTTTTTAGTGTTTCGTACGGAACACTTATAAGATCACTTCGGTGTCTTCCGTCTGTCACACCCGATTTTCTCCGAAACTATTTGACATAGAAAGTTGAAATTCGGCACTAACATAGGAATTGATGGTCTTATCAGAGCCGTGTAGTTTTGAAAGTTAAATTTTGAATTAAGGGGTTAGTTTTGGGGGGTGAAATCGGAAGTGAAAAAAAAATTATCAGGTCATCGAGTGGAGTGTCAAATGAAAGGTTGTAAAAACTAGAGTTCAAAAATACATATAATGTAATACTTGTGCACACCTTTCTTTGTATTATTTCTAAAAAATTGCAAAAAATCGCTTTCCCCCTTATCTCCAAAAGAATTGATCAAAAAATTTTGAAAAAATTCTGGAATATTCTCGGCAGGGTGTAGATTGAGCGAAAATTATTACGAATGTATTAGCTTTAATAGTTTTTCTGGTATATAAAAAAAAACCAAAAATTTCAAGGTCATCACTAAGAATCGGAAAAAAACTTTGTTGAAAACTCATTTGGGGGTGTATTTTGTGAAGTCATTGATGATTTTATAACTCCCTAACAAAAATTTTTATTTCAAATGCAATTCACGTACGGAAAACTAATTGCGCAAGTCCGACTTTCACTTGGCCGATTATTTAGTGTCTAGGGATAGCATCCTACAGCATGAACATAGAAATAAAAAGCATTTTAAAAGTCAATAACTTCCAGATTTCTAATATAAATAAACCTTAGTAACCGGAGCGGGCCGATTTACTTGTGATGTGAACGTTGGGAACCCTTACCGAGCCACACCGACCATCCCAGATATGTTGGACTAGGTCCTCAAAAATACACAAAGGACATACACCTTGAATTATGTCACAACTTTAGCGGAATTTTCAGAAATTTATACACGGGACGCTACTGATTTTAGGTCAAATTTAAAGCGGTGCAAAGAAGGGTAGATAAACAAAAGAAGAAACTTAGTCATGGGACCTTATTGTTCGTATTCATGCAAGTTAGATTATAATATCATGAATATTATACCCTGATTGCTTTCGTGAATATACAATTTTAGGGAAATAATCTTTTTGATGAAATTTAACCAGCAATAAAAATTTGCGCCGATAAAATCAGAAAAGAATTAAAACTAGTTTTATTGGTAAAACCATTACGTATTGCATGTACATTTTACTGTAAAAAGTGGAAATATTAAAATACATAAAAATAGTATATTGTCCAAGAAGTACGTGACTTGTACAACTCGCCTATGCCTTGCTTCACTAAACGGTCATACTCACGTGAAAAGTGCTTTTTGTACATGTTGTACTAGTAATTTTGTACCTCGTGTGCTAAAGACTACTTTCGTGGTTGAGAATGTAACTTTTTTGATGAGGCGTAACCGAGTCAAAAAACCATTACAGAGCACCAAAGAGATTTAGAGCATGATTTGCAAAAGTAATTTTTTCTAGAACCCTTATGTTTACTGCTAAATAATCTCTTCATTCCAGGAAAATTTTTTCCCTAAGCGAATTTTTGAGAAAGAGTCACTTGGGGCTAAATCTGGGGAATATGACGTCTGGGGAACTATTTCGAAGTCCGGCTCGTGCACTTTTGCCATTGCAACGGCCGATGCGTGAGTAGATGCACTGTCCTGGTGAAAAGGAACTTTTTTGGGCGCTTCGAGTCACTATGCAAACGGTCCAATAACGTTGCATAATAAGAGCCAGTTACTGATTTACCCTTGTCCAAATAAACAATCATGATGATACACTGTGAGCCCCAAAAAACAGTTGCCAACACTTTTCTCGCCGATAAAACTGTTTTCGCTTTTTTCAGTGCACTTTCACGTTCGCCAACCCACTGTTTTGACTGTCATTTTGTCTCCGGGTTCTTTGGATAATGCTGCAACTTTTCAAGTACAATTTTGAAACCTCCTTCCTCGCGAGGTTTAGGTCTGGAGTCAACAAAAGCGGCACCTATCGCGCACTGATCTTTTTCATTTTTAGAACTTTACTAGCCGTGCCCGCGGCTCCGCTCGCGTGGACTTGGTTTACGATTATCGTCACTGCTTATTCCTTATGTTACCTCACGTAATAAAAATATATCCATGTAATCGGATAAGTGGTTCTTGAGTGTTAGGCGGACAGACAGAGAGACGTTGCGTTTTATGTATATTATAGACTTTTTTTTGGATAAATATTAAGTTAAGAATTTAAAAAAAAAAAAACACGTAAATCGGATAAGTGGTTCTCGAGTGATAAGCTCACAAACGAACAGACAGACAGACAGAGAGATGTTGCGTTTTATATATATTATAAAAGTTATTATTATTATATAACCTGGCCACAGAACATATGTATGAATTTTAAAAAAAAAAACACCGGATAAGTGGTTCTCGAGTGATAGGCGCAGTAACGGACAGACAGACAGAAAGACGTTGCATTTTATATATATTATATTCTTTGCTACATGATATTGTTCCATATTTAATGGTTTAGGCAGTGTATTGCAAGAGAACGCGCTAGCGGCAAACTTTTTTCCGACTTGATTCACTCTTATCGTCACTGCTTATTTCTTATATTACTTAACGTAATAAAATATATCCTATAACCTGGCCAGAGAACACATGTATAAATCTAAAAAAAAACACGCAAATCGGATAAGTGATTCTCGAGTGATAAGCGCACTAACGGACAGACAGAGAGACAGAGAGATGTTGCATTTTATATACATATATTAAAGATTATAGAATAATATTGTTATATAATAATAATATTCTAACCTGAACTACCCTGGAAAGAGAACATATGTATGAATAAAAAAAACACGTAAATCGGATAAGTGGTTTTCGTGTGATAAGCGCACTTACGAACAGACAGACAGACAGAGAGACGTTGCATTTTATATATTATATTCTTTGCTACATGATATTGTTCCATATTTAATGGTTTAGGCAGTGTTTTGCAAGAGAACGCGCTAGCAGCAAACTTTTTCCGACTTGAATCACTATTATCGTCACTACTTATTCCTTACTTAACGTAATAAAATATATCCCATAACCTGGCCAGAGAACATATGTATGTTTTAAAAAAGAAAGCACGTAAATCGGATAAGAGGTTCTCGAGTGATAAGCGCACTAACGGATAGACAGACAGACAGAGAGACGTTGCATTTTATATATATTATAGATGCAGGATATTATCTAATATGAAATACCTACTGTCTCAACAATCTCACGAATCTTAATGCGATGATCTTCCATCACGATACCATGAATTTGATCGACCATTTCTTCAGAAGAGATCTCATTCGGTCGTCTTGACTGTGCAGCATCTCTAGTGCTCGTACCGACCTTTAAGTTTATTTACCCAGTATTCAGTGATGGTGCAAAGTCTCCATAAATTTCCTTCATCTCAGTTTTTACCTGGGTCGCAGTCCACTGTTTTACTGTAACGTGTAACACCGATCACTTACGATAGCTGCCAACAAACAACTGCGCATTGCATCTGTTTAAAACTTTGAACACAACCGTTACAAGAATCATGCTTACCAACAGCCATGCGGCTTAACGAAATTTCTCGTCATTTCGTAGAAATTTACCAGACTAATCAATATACCCTCGTCTAGCTATCGCTATACAAAGAGGAACAGGTGGAATAAAATGTCGCCGTAAAACGAAGCCGGCTTGCTATCACCGGATCGTTACAATGTGCCCCGTCGCGATTTTCAGAGATACCGCGCAAGCAGAAGTGATGTATAACAATAACAGGGAAAAATATGAACGGCATCTCTCAGAAATTGGACGAGGCACATGTTAACATACGGCGGTAGCCAGTCGGATTCGTTTTGAGGCGACGTTATGTATCACTTTTTTCGGTAACTATAGCTATATTTTCTGTGGTGACAATGAATTTAGCTGTACACCGTCAAATACAGTAAATTCGGTCATTTGAAATCTTCTACCGGACAAATCCAAGCGGTAATATGAAAAAACCTGTTAACAATTCAAAGAATGAAGTGAAGGAAAACGTATGAGAATGCTTTATTGGTTTATTTTGCGGAAAACTCCAAGGAAGTTAAACTTTTCACATTATAATCAGTTTATTCAATGCTAAAATCAATATTTGATGTTAAGGAAAACGTTAATATTAAAAGGTTTATTAAAGTGGTCTATAGTTGAAAAACATATCAGTTGGATAGTGTGTTAAGAAGTCTAAGATTTTATCGCGAGAGCAAATTAATCAGTTGAGAACAGATAAGATAAACAATGAAATCTATTTAGTGATTAGGACAAAATTTGTAATTATTGCTTAATTTTTTGCGATGTTTTTGATTGTTTTAATTATAGATCTTTTTGGTATTGTCGCCGTGAAGAACTCACTAAAATTACTGATGATGACAGAGAAGACAAGAGCACTATTTTAAATACGAAAGTTCCTGACAAAAAAACGGACGCAGTTTCCAAATTAGATTGTTTCGAGCCTTATCAAAAATACGCGGCTCTTCATTAAAACTATACGACTAGCAGAGGATTTTTTCTAAAATATCAAAACTCAAATATAAAAATCAATTTAATTGGACCAATGTCTAGGCGAATAGAAAAGTGCCTAAATTTACCAAATTCCGAGGCCTATAACACAGGACCACAATTTTTTTACTCAAACAAGACAAGGTGTCCTATACGTATTTTAGATCGCTGAAAAGGAATCCGTTGTCCGTTTTCACCCAACACGTCTAGTTTCTGCGTAAATCAAAGAAATATAATCTCAAAACTATGTAAGCAAAATCACCAAAATAAATATCAATATTCAAACCTAAGGTAAATTAATTGATAAAAAAAATATGCAAGCTTAGAGCTTGCAAGTAATATGTCATGAATCTGTATATTTAATTTCGGTCGCGTTTGTTTTGCTCCATCATTTCAGGATTTCAGATAGAAGAACTCAAAACCTAACATAACCTAATCCGAATATTTTTACACCAAGAACTCCAAACCTAACATAACCTAATGGAAGACCTTTACACCAAGAACTTCGGACCTAACATAACCTAATGGTAGAACTTTACACCAAGAACTCCAAATTCATCCAAATAAAGCACTCCGATGGCGAGAGGCTGTAGGACTCACCAAAATAAGGCACCACTATTGTGAGAGGCAAGGGGACTCACCGAATAAAACCACAAGCGAAATAAAAATAAAGTACATAAGGATGTATTGTTTTATTTTTACCTGCAGCATGAGATTTTCATTAACATGAGCAATTTTAAGGTTAGAAACAGAATGAAGGTGTTCACTGACATAGAAAAGAAGAAATTATGGTGATGTAGTTAAGTTAGTTTCGGAGTTCTTGGTGTAAAAATCTTAGGATTAGGTCAAGTTAGTTCAGGTTAGGCTGAACTAACCGGCATGGCTCTGAGTTTGCATAGTAAGTTGAAGCTAAAGCGATCAAGATTGGCGCGGAAAAAAGTGCTCCTTTACCAGGACAATGCGTCTGTTAATAAATCGGCCGTTGCAATGGCAAAAGTATACGAGCTGGGCTTGGAAATAGTTCGACACCCACCCTATTCCCCACATGGTGTTTGTATCCTCAAAAATTGGCTTGAGGGAAAAAATTTTCGTCGAACAAAGAAGTTACCTGTCTAAACGAGTAAATTAGGGTCGACCATAGCATAGTAGTTAAGGTGCCTGCTTTCTACGCCTGCGACTCGAGTTCGTATCTCGGCTCGGGAGAATAATAAAAAATAAAATAAAATTTACAACGAGACTGTCGCGTTTCTCGCGAAGGTAATGGCAAACCACTTGTAGTTCACGCCTAGTAAAGACCTCTGACTTTGGCCGTTCGAAACCAGCATTAAACTGTAGGTCTTCTTTATTTGTGGAAACACTTAAAAAGGCATCAATCATAGGCAAAGGTGAGAGGGTCGCCTATGTTTGTATCGGATATGGCATTTTAAGAAGAGAAGCAACGAGCATTATGCACAGTTCAAAACAATTTTTTTTTTAATGAAAGAATTGGAATCTCGCTGGGCTAAATATATTGAGCTCAATGGAGATTACGTTAATAAATAATTTTTAATTTTTGTAAATAAATGTTATTTACCTTGTTTTTTTACAAACCTTTTTAATCCACTCTCGTACTTGCCGACATGACAGTGAAGACCACTTAAAATCACACATAAGAATGGGCACGTATGTGGATGGTTATAGATATGATGTTTACGTTAAATTTTTGCATTAATGTTGTTAACGAAACTACCGATATCTAAATAACCGGTCAAGTGCAAGTTGAACTTGCGCAATTAGTGTTCCGTACGTTTATTGCTTTTAAAATAAAAATCTTGTAACGGAAGTATAAAATGTTCAGTGACTTCACAAAACACACCCCAAATGAGTTTTCAACAAAGTTTATTTCCAATCTTTACTGAAAATTGATGACCTTGAAATTTCTGTTTTTTTATATACCATGTAAATTATTACAGGTAATGCACTCGTGATAATTTTCGTTCAATCTACACCCCGTGGAGAATATTCTAGAATTTTTTCAAAATTTTTTGATAAGTACTTTTCGAGATAAGGCGGGTGGACAGCGATTTTTTCGTGATTTTTTAAAAATAATACAAAGAAAAGTGCGCGCAAGTATTACATTATATATATATTTTTCACTCGTATTTTCACAAGCTTTCATTTGACACCACACTCGATTACCTAGTAAAAAAATTTTTTTTTTTTTCACTTCCGATTTCACCCTCCCAAAACTAACCCCTTAAGTCAAAATTTAAGTTTCCAAACTACATGGCTCTGATGAGGCCATCAATTCCTATATTATTACCAAATTTCAACTTTCTATGATAAATAGTTTCGGAGAAAATCGGGTGTGACAGACGGACAGACAGACAGACAGACATACAGACAGACGGACAGACAGACACCGAAGTGATCTTATAAGTGTTCCGTACGGAATACTAAAAATAATCTCGACATTGCTACGCCTGAGTACGTTTGTAAGCCATATTGGTGATAGTATATGGTGTTCCGATGATTTGTCAGTAAGGATGTCCGAGCATTTTTTTGTAAATCTGTCTAGGGAACGTTTTCAGAACGCAGCCTAGGTTTTTGGAGTTCGGTCAAGCCAAAGAGGTGGATATTTTTACGATATCTTTTTTTTTGGAAATTTGCTTACTTTAAAAAATTAAAAAGAAAATAATAAACCAGTACAGTGTCATTTAAAATATATTTTGAAACATCAAATCTAAACATAAATAATTTGTATGCAAATTAATCGTAAAAGAACAGAATAATTTTAATCACATTGTAGATATTTTTTATTATTAATTAAAAATAGTTAAAAAAAAAGTTACACTGGGCTCGTCCGGGATTTGAACCCGGGACCTCCCGCACCCTAAGCGGAAATCATACCCCTAGACCAACGAGCCAACTGACAAGATTTTCTAGTATTCTCACTACACTCAACACGTAATATATTGCAATAGACCTGTGATAAATGTAATACGTGTTGCCTACCTACAAGCGAACTCTTATCGCCAGCCAGATTTTAATTTCCGGTAAAAATAGGCGTTTAAATTGTTAGTTTTTCATTTTGATGCTTAATTAAAAATTTAAAACACCTTCTAAATTACCTTGCAAAGGCATTTCATGCTTAAATCGCGTTTATTTTGCGTAATTTAGGATTAATTCAAGAGAAAAAAAAAAGCACTGAAACTCGGCGAACAACAAAGCTGAAATATCGCGTGATGAATTTGATTTATTTAAGCTATTTTCTCTAGAACAATCGCAAGCTACACCGTCTGTTTTGTACTGGGTGTTTCAGATAATTTTCTCTAAAGGCGAAAAAACGAAGGTTTTTTAAATTTTTTAAGCATCTATCATTCTGTTATCGGAGTAGAAGAAAAGCACCTACAGCTTTCGCTTCCTGAACAACAAAGGAAGGAATTTTTTACCGGTTGAGCCTAAATTTTTTATCTCTAGGAACAAAATTCCCGGAGAGAGTTCGCCATTTTTACGTAAAATTATACTCTTCAGTGTATAATATGGAAAAAATTTCACTAAAAAGAAGAGACATGATTCATCAATTGTTTTTTAATAAAAATCTATAATCTTCAGGGGAAATAGAGATTTTCATCTGATAAATCGACAATTTGTTCAAGAAGTATGGATAATTATTTTTACAAAGAGTATATTAAAACACCCAGGAAAATCCTAAATACAAATGAAAAGACTGGATGAGTCGATATGACTACTTAATAGATAAAGTTTATCAAAATGTGCCATTATAATTTAATAAAGATGTAAAAGTAAGATAAAATACTTTGCAAAGACTGTTTGACCATCTGTATCCTAAGTTCTTGTGAAAATTTTTCGTTTACTAATTTATCTCGTTGACTATTTTCAGGCTAATGAAGAAAATTAAGAGGAAGAAAATCAAAACTACAGACAAATATTATTGAAATATCTGTTTATACATAAATCAATAAAATTATCAATAATTTTAGGTTGATACCAAACCGGAATACATTTCTTTTTTAGCTTCAGCAGTCCCAGAATTACTTTTATCCAATTGCTATTCGATACACCGTAATAAGAGATAAGGCATGATTGTTCAAGAATAGGAAAATATGAATTTTACCATTTTTAGGAGAATCTTGTTAGTCGAACATAGTCTCATTGCAATTTATTCTACTATCACAAGAATTGTGACCCTGGAAGTGGAAATTTGCGAAAAAAATTTTATCCACCATATTAACCTAAACCTTTTTAAACTAGAAATTTATGATTAGTAGAGTTATGAATGATATGGTAACGATATTTTTGATCACACTTAAGAAGTTGTACACTTTTTACACTCTGGACATCTGATATGTTTACGGAAGTATGGTCGATGCTTCTTATTTTAACGGGTATAATACTCTTTTTGAAGGTTTTATGAAAATCAAATATATATTTTTTTTGTTCCAAAAATTTCCATGTTACTGCATGCGCAGGTGTGGCTTACTTTTCTCAAAATAACGTATCACAACAAGCAATTATCAGCCCGAAACCAAATCATGCAAGAGTTGCTAGTTTTTACAATTATATTGCTAATTTTTACTATCTAGCGTAAGCGTCATACTTTCTATTTCCATAAGTACAAGTTATAAAGCTTTTAAATAATAAAAACAATGCCCCAGACACTGACATAATCTCTTGAACTATTATGTTTATACTCTTTTTCTCTCGGTTCCTATCCGTTCTGGATGTTGGCAGCCATATTAGCTATTATCACCTTGTTGACCGCGGCCCCTAAACTGCTATGTGGTGGTCATTGGAAACCACGTGCGAATATTTTTGAGCCACAAACTCGTTCTTCTCCCAATACTTATCTTTCCACACACTTGACCTTGCAGTATACTCTGTAACAAATGGAATCTGCTGTAATTTCTATAATGTGACCGACGTATTGGCGTTTACGTTGCTTGATGGTAACTAAAACCTCTTTTTCTTTATTCATTCTTTGTAGAATTCTTTCATTCGTGACTCGGTCCACCCATGATACTCTCAGCATCCTACGATATAGACACATTTCAAAGGCTTCCAATCTTTAACTTGTCGCCTCTGTCAGGGTCCATATCTCAACTCCATAAAACAAAATGGAGAATACCTAGCAACGCAGAAACCTCACTTTCGTGTCCAGTGTCAAGTTATGACTTTTGAATCTAGAGCTCATTTTGGTGAATATTCTTCTAGCCTTTTGAATACGGCTCTTTATTTCTTGCGAGTGGTCCCATTGGTCATTGATGTTAGTGTCTAAGTATATGTATTTATTTACTCGTTCAATATTTAGGTTAGTTAGGCAACTTGTTCTTACTGATAACCATTAATTTTATTTTATTTATGTTAATATCAAGACCATATCTCTGGTTGCAGCTCGTCACTCTGTCCATTAGTAATTACAGGTCCTACAGACTGTCAGAGAATATGACCGTGCCATCAGCATATCGAATATTATTCATTCTATCTCCATTCCGTAAAATCTTATCATCGAGATCTGCTAGAGCCGCTTTAAATATTTGTTGTTTATGTTTATATACATAATATAATTAGTCTTTTTGTTCTGAAATTTAACAGGCACGTGACTTTCGTTGAACTATATACTAAGTATCACGTGATCTGGCAGATAATCAAGCAAAGATAAATAAGAGCCATAATTTAGGAACTTAATAAACGATCAGTTGATGGTTTCTTTCTAAACAAAAAGATTAGTTTTATTATTGTTGTAGGTAATTCCAAAAAAAACATTGTTTTTCAAAAAATTATATTTTGAAAGAGGCAAACTAGCAAAACAACGCAGGAGTGATTAACTCTTTGAATAGGAGGGGCCCAACTATAAATCAATTGTCATACAAAATCCATTTTTAATTAAATTGTTTTTTTTTGGAATGATTTATTATTATTTTAATTTTTCACTTTGTATAGAGAGTTTATTTTAAGGTAAGGGAATATTTTTACCTGGCTATAGTACTTTTCCATTTATAAAATTTTAAGACTGTCTGTACTCAAGCTCGAATAGTCCAATTTTTATTTTATTTCATTTTCTTTCATGTGTAGATACATCATCTGGCCATTGTTTATTTGATTAAAACTGGTTCAGAAACAAAGGAGATATTTCAGAAATAATACGGAGGGATTTTCTTTTTAAAATCATTCATCATAATTTTATTACGATATCTATTTCTAAATTGATAAATAGGAATTCAGAAAATATAATTGTGACCGCCAGATGGTAGGATTTGATATAAAATGTGGGAATACGTTGCTTAAAATAATAGAAATTTAGTGATATTTTGTGTTATGAAGATATGAAGGAAAACAGAATTTTAAAAGCAATACAGGCTGGAGCATTGTTTGAATAGATTTTAAGATTTGGAAGTGGTCCAATTTTCTAGAGGAGTAGTAGTAGTAGTAAAGTAAGTGGGTGGTACATTGGGTCCATGGTGGCACCTAGATCTAAAAATTCTTCTGTGACTCCCCATTGAGTCAAGTCAGGGTCGCAGCTCTAGTCCGGCATTTTCTGCCAAAAGACATAGGCTACTCACCCTGACCTCTTGTAGATCTTTCGGTTCACAAAATAGTTGACCCCAGAATCTATATCTCTTGACCATTAGTGCAGGACATTCACACAGAATGTGTATACTGTCCTTGCTTTCTCCCTCGCACAGCCGACATGTTTTCCGCTCAGCCAGTTTGAGGTTATATAGATGGGCCTGTAGTGCCCGTAAGGAGTCCTATGCTCAGACGTAACCTTCGTTTTGACATCGACAAGAGTTCTTTTGTTCTGCCTGTCGTAGTTTGTTTCATAAGGAGTTTGGCTTGACGACATCTCGCTCCTGTACTCCAAGAGAGTTGGTGTTCTTTATCCAACCATTCCCTGATTTTGTTTTTACCGAAAGCGAATGGTTCTCCAAGGTGCCTCTTTTGGCGAGTTCGTCCGCTATTTCATTTTCAGATATGCCTTGGTAGCCTGGTACCCACATTAGGGTAACTTCGTTGTTACCTCCTAATGTGTTTAGTTCTTGTACATATTCCCTGATCAGCAAGCTATCCATGGTGGATTTGGCAAGAGGTTGTATAGCCGTTCAGGAGCTTTTGCATGTCTTTCCTTTCAGGGATATGGACAGAAAAAGACTTCATCACTTGTTTTGTTTTCGTGATTTTATCTTGTTTAAGATGAATGGGCGTTCACGGAGGAATTTCAGATCTGAGTGTCCCCGGTCCCCATTCCTCCATTCGCCTTGACATTTTCAGTTTATAGGCTGTTAATCTCGCCGTGTAGATGATGAACTGGTTCAGTGATGGCACACAGAGTGCTACTTCTAGCGCCTCCGTTGGTGTCGTTCTCATAACCCCCACTGCCGCCATAAGGTAATTCCCCTGTAGGCTGCGCAGTAGGTTCTTTGACTCCATCGTCTCCACTCTGGGCGACCAAATCACTGCTGCGTACGTTAATCAAGGCCATAGCACCGCCCTGTATATCCACAGTGCGACCTTGGGTTGCATACCCCTACTTTTGCTCAGAGCTTTCCTACAGGCCCAAAGGGACGTGTAGAATTTGTAACTCTTTTCTTTGAGGTGTTGTTTCCAGTTCAGTTTTGGGTAGAGACGAACTCCAAGCTTCCGAGCTCGTGTAAACCAGTTCATTGCCCCAGAAACTAAGTGGTGCAATTTCTTGGGGTTTGTATTTCCTGGTAAAGATCATAGCATTGGTTTTTGATGGATTGACCATTAGTCCCTTTGCCATGCATCATCTTTGGTGGCCCCAAGGGCCCCTTGCATGATCTCCTTGAGAGGTTGTAGAAAGTTGCCTATAACTACTATTGCCATATCATCGGCGTTTCTAGAGTAAAATCCTAATATTCTTCTGAATGCCCAATCATTATTTCTTATTTTTGAAGAGAAGTTCAAAATTGCATTCCGTTTCACAATTATGTCAACTAGCTTTTCAATGTATTCCAAAAATGGATTTATTTCAATCCTTCTGGATTTTTAATGTTCTTTCATTCGAATTTGAAAAGATCTGCCAGTTTGGTGCACATATTCAGCAAGACCGGACTAACACAACAAATGAACCCTGCTCATACTTAAAAAAAAGCCTTTTAGACAAGAAACAAGCTAGGATATTGCGTTTACCGACGTATAACGAATTTAAATGTGATTTAATTCCTCAAGTCATACGCATAACGTGAACATTTTTCCTAAGAAAGGAAAAGGGATGAGGTGTTTGAGAGACAGCTGCGACCTTTGAACGGATTTGAAATAAGAATTTTAACATAAAAATTACATATACTTTTTAACATTGTAAATCATTTTGAAGCAAAAAAAAAGGTTAACCAGACTTTTCCTTTTTTTTCTTATTCTTCGCTATAATGTTTCATCTGGACAGCAATTACGCCTTTAATAATTTATTTATTCTTTGCTACATGATATTGTTCCATATTTAACGCTTTGTTCCATATTTAACGCTTTAGGCAGCGTATTGCAAGAGAGCGCGCTAGCAGCATACTTTTTTCCGACTTGATTTGCTATTATCGTCACTATTTATTCCTTAAGTCCTGGTCAGAGAACATATCTATGTATGCAAAAAAATAACGTAAATCCGATAAGTGGTTCTTGAGTGATAAGCGCACTAACGGACAGACAGAGAGACGTTGCATTTTATATATATTATAGAAGATTATAGATAACCTGGCCAGAGAAAAAACGTATGAATTGAAAAAAAAAACATGTAAATCCGTTCTCAAGTTAAAAGCGCACTAACGGAGAGACAGACAAAGAGATGTTGCGATTTTATATATATTATATCCTTTGCTACATGATATTGTCCCTTATTTAAACGTTTAGGCAGTGTATTGCAAGAGAACACGCTAGCGGCAAACTTTTTTCCGACTTGATTCACTATTATCGTCACTGCTTATTCCTTATGTTACCTAACGTAATAAAATATAGCCTATAACCTGGTCAGAGAACATATGTATGTTTAAAAAAAGCACGTAAATCGGATAAGTGGTTCTCCAGTGATAAGCGCACTAACGGACAGACAGACAGACAGAGAGAGAGACGTTGCATTTTATATATATTATAGAAGAACGAAGATTTTTTTTACTTTGTAATTAGATTTTCTTTTGTAAGCAGGTAGGTACTAATTTTCTAGAATTAGCAAAATATATTATTTTGTACATCACTTTTTGAAGATTGGTTTAATTTCTCTTCAAATTTTAGTTTTATTGTTTATTTTGATTCCTAATTTCATTTCAGATAAAATTTTTAGTTAGCCCTCATCTATAATATATATAAAATGCAACGTCTCTGTCTGTCTGTCGGTCTATCTGTGTGTCTGTCTATCCGTTAGTGCGCTTATCACTGGAGAACCACTTATCCGATTTACGTACTTTTTCTTTTAAAAACATACATATGTTCTCTGGCCAGGTTATAGGCTATATTTTATTAAGTTAGGTAGCATAACGAATGAGTAGTGACGATAATAGAGAATGGAGTCGGAAAAAATTTGCCGTTAGCGCGTTCCTTTGCAATACACAGCCTAAACCATTAAACATGGAACAATATTATGTAGCAGAGAGAATATCTATAATATATATATATATATAATCTATAATATATATATATAAAATGCAATGTCTCTCTATCTGTCTGTCTGTCCATTAGTGCGTTTATCACGCGAGAACCCCTTATCCGATTTACGTGCTTTTTTTTAAAACATACATATGTTCTCTGGCCAGGTTATCTATCTATAATATATATAAAACGCAACGTTTCTCTGCCTATCTATCTGTCTCTTCGTCTGTGTATCTGTCTCTCTCTGTCCGTTAGTGCGTTACGTGCTTTTTTTTTAAAACACACATATATTCTCTGGCCAGGTTATAGGATATATTTTATTGCGTTAGGTAACATAAAGAATAAGCAGTGACGATAATAGTGAATCAAGTCGGAAAAAAAGGTTACCGTTAGCGCGTTCTCTTGCAATACATTGCCTAAATCATTAAATATGGAACAATATCATGTTGCAAAGAATATAATGTATATAAAATGAAACGTCTCTCTGTCTGTCTGTCTGTTAGTGCGCTTATCACTTGAGAACCACTTATTTCGATTTACGTGTTTTTATAAATTTATACATATGTTCTATATAATTCGTTATAAGCCTAGAAAACGGGAGATAATGGGAGATAAGTATAAATAATGGGAGATAAGGAGAAATAATGGGAGATAAGCGGAGATACGTCTAGATAATGGGAGATAAGGAGAAATAATGGGAGATAAGAAGAAATATTGCGATATAAGTCGAGATAAGCCTAGATAATGGGAGATAAGGTGAGAGAATGGGAGATAAGGAGAAATAATGGGAGATAAGGAGAAATAATGGAAGATAAGGGGAAATAATGGCAGATATTTTATTACGTTAGGTAACATAAGGAATAAGCAGTGACGATAGTAGTGAATCAAGTCCACGCGAGCGGAGCCGCGGGTACGGCTAGTATTCAAATCCAATAACATTAGAAAAATTAAATAAAAAGGAAATAAAAAAGAACTCTACAACTATATTCAGGTGAAAAACCTGAAATACTTTCGAAATACGTCGTAATTCTGGAATCATCAAAATAAATCTAACTATTCATAATTTTGTCTTGTTAGTTTCCCTGTAAGTAGTTCTCAGACATCCCCAACTACCAGAATTTACTAAATTCACTAAATATCACAACTTCCGTAATAAATTTACAAAATTTACCCCCATTTGCCCCTTTAAAACAAGCAAAATGATCAAATTTAAACCCTCCGGTACACGTAAGCTCACGTTGTTATCTTTCGATCTAGCAGATGTGTATAGTACAGAGAGACCCTTAAAAGGGACAAATTTAACTATTAACTTCGCGTTTTATGCCGTAATTAGCTCTCTACGCGACAATATTATGAAAGGAAATTTGTTTCGTACAAATGAAAATAATAAAGGGGTACAATGGTTATCTGAAATCTAGATTTAGTCAAAACCGTTTTAATCTAAATAATTTTGCCATAGTGCTGACTAAGTTCTTTTTGTCCATGGCTTCTATTGTTTATTATCTTTTGGTAGAAATGAGCTTAAATAGAGCCACGCAAAATTGACTGATAAGATTCAGTTTATAGTAATTTAGCGGCCTTGCGAAAGAACACAATATGTGAATGTAATTTTTCACATTTTATATGTTTTACGCTGTCTTACGTGAGCGCCTTCGCGTGAGCGATGCGGAGCAAGCGACAAGATAAACACATTTATTTGGAAGTGCTCTACTTAGAAACGACAGACATTCAGCGCTGTGCAAGCGCTTACAGCGACTATGTCTTTCACGTTATAGGCCGACTCGTGTTAGCTGCTAGTTAGATTTGGCCAAAGTTACAACCTCTAATAAAAACTGACAAAGTGCAAGTCGGACTTGCGCAGTTAGTGTTCCGTACGTTGATTGCTTTTAAAATAAAAATTTTTGTTACGGAGGTATAAAATGATCAATGACTTTATAAAACAGACTCCAAATGGGGTTTTCAACAAATTTTTGTTGAGAATATTACAGAATTTTTTCGAAATTTCTTGATTACTATTTTTCGAGCGATTTTTGCCAATTTTTTAAAAAATAATACAAAGAAAAATGTGCACAAGTATTACATTATATATATTTTTATAACTCTAGTTTTCACAAATTTCCATTTGACACCCCACCCGATGATCTGGTAAAAAAAGTTTTTCACTTTCGATTTCACCCTCCAAAACATAACCCTTTAAGTCAAAATTTAACTTTCAAAACTACACGACTCTGACGAGGCCATCAACTCCTATATTAGTGTCAAATTTCAATTTTCAGAGAAAATCGGGTGTGACAGATAGACAGACGGATAGACACCGAAGTGATCTTATAAGAGTTCCATACGAAATACTAATAATGGCGTGTGCGTATACAGAAATATTAATTTTGATGCGGTAAAAAATTGTAGAGGTTTGTGGAATACGAAACATGACAGCTATCATAATCGCTCACTGGTTGATAGAGGGTGAACTCATATTATAACGGATTTTGGAACAATAAGTATGCTTTAGTTTATATACATTTCCCCAAATTAATATTACCTGTTTACTTTTTCTTTCAAGTTTCTGATCGTAACTTCACAGACTTTCTGTTACACGGGAGAATTGCAAACTGCAAAACTTGTTTTTTATGAGGAAGCCAAATATGATAACAGAAAATTTGACATTTGTCAAATTTGACATTTGCAAAGCATCTTCTACATATAACTACACCATTAAATAGCATTTTTCAGTCCGTTTATAAAAATATATAACAGTTGATATTTATTTTCAGCCGTACAGAGCATTAGTATAGAAAAATTTCTTTTACTACTAAACTTAGCTTTTTTTTATAAGGAAATCAAACATGATAACAAAAAATTTGTCATATTTAATTTTGATAGATTACAAAGCAAGCTATGATTTTTTTAAAATTGCGTCCGCTACATATGAGGACACAAAAAATAGCATTTTTCAGTCCGCTTAAAAAAATATATAACTCTTGATAAGTACTGAATGAAATTTTAACTATTAATAGGCTAGTTTGATTTACTATGTTGCTATTTGGCACAATAAAAAAATTAGTTTACTAGTAAATTTATTTTTTTTTCGTGAGGAAGCCAAATATGATAACAAAAAATTTGTCACCATTAAACCCGATAGATTACAAATGGACCAAGAGGGTGAATCGAAATTTTGACCTGTCGTATAACCATCTGCGCAGTTGTTCATTCTCTCGGGCGGTCTTTAACGATGATTTCGCGACCTCCGTGCCCTGGAATGCACAAAATGCTACATCCAACAATAGACTATCGATTAACCACTTGAATCAAGTATCATAACATTTGTTGACACTAAAAAAGTCGAGCGCCCCAAAGGGCAGACGCCGTCGAGACCGGACCCAGCTTTAGGGCCCAAAAAATGTCGATCCAAAAATGGAACCGTATAAAATTAATAAATTTAGTTTGTTCTTGATAAAGTAAGTGGAAACCTGCAAAAGGCTCCGCCAACACCGGAGGACGAAGCTTGACCCGCTTTTTCCAACCAAAAACGGTGGTTTTTCGAGGTTAAAAACTCGGTAATATTAGAGATTACGGAAAACGCTACTAACTAGCACCTTCTACAACATCTCGAAGGATTTAATCTTATAATATAATAAAGATCAACAGGAGATCGCCTCACATATGCCACACATCTTTGGAACAACGCAACTGGACGTTATAAAGAGTTTGGGTGGTTGTGCTTGATATATGTTATCTAATGCATTCGACCGAGTTTGACATGACGGATAAATAGGTAAAGTGCGATCTTATTGTTTGTCTACTACCTATGAACATCTTCACAATATTGGGGCAAAGTATAATTTTGCTGGTGGTGGCCCTTAATCCATCCAGTCCGATTTATGATATGTACATCATTTAAGAATTAGAAGGCCAGTGTCATCATTAGCGTGGCAACTGCTATTGTATAACAGTAGATACACAGATCTACTATTATTCGTCCAATATTTGCGATGTTTCTGTATCAAATTTAATCTAATATAGTGTAAACCTGGCAAGATGATTTACTTACATGTGCAAGAATACTGCATTAAAATTGGGTTATTCTTTTTCGAATACATACCTATATATATATATATATATATATATATATATATATATATATATATATATATATGTATAGGTATATATATATATATATATATATATATATATATATATATATATATATATATATACCAGGTGAATGCATAAGTTTTTGCCGGTTTTTGTGGTAAAGAAAACACGTAATTTTCAAAGGAAATTCATTTTTTATTTATTCAAAATATTGGACATTGGCTTCTACACACTTCGCCCATCTTTCAGGTAAATTATGAATACCATGCCAGAAAAAACTGCTTGTCTTTTGCGGCAACCCATTCGTCGAACCATTTTCCAATTTCCTCGAAATTGCTGAAGTGCTGCTCTGCAAGAGCGTGCCCCATTGATGCGAAGAGGTGATAGTCAGATGGCGCCAGGTCGGGAGAGTAGGGTGGGTGCGGAAGGATGTCCCATCCAAGCGATTTCAAGGTGTTTTTCACTGGTTTTGCTGTGTGAGACGGCGCATTGTCGTGTAACAACAACAATCACTTTGCCATGTCTTTCGGCCCATTCTGGTCGTCTTTCGATTAATACGTGAATAAATAAGAAAAAGCAATGCGTGCCGCAAATGTTCTTTTTCAGGCACAAAAGTGACATGACCACTGAACGATACAATACAGACGTTAATGTTTGGCGGACTCAACTTGTGTATATTGGTTAGGTTAATGTCAGACGAACAAACTGACGTATCTATCAAATTCATACACTGCGTACTGTTCGCTGGTGCTATCTCTTAGTGAAACCGGCGAAAACTTATGCATACACCTGGTATATATATATATATATATATATATATATATATATATATATATATATATATATATATATACATATACATGGTGCCCCATGTATATGGAAATATAGCATGTATTAGTCAGTGTATCAAAAAAAAAGTTTAAATAAAAGTTATAGGGTGTTATACGGCGCACATGCTGTCGTTGACAATAAAATGTTTTGAACTGGCAATTCGAAAAATTACGCAATCTTATTTTTTTTTAAATGGAAAGCACCGTATATTATTGTATTTTTGAGTCCTACTAAAAATTCTAGATATTATTTGTATAACGTACCATATGTCTAAATTGAACTGTTTTGGAATTATTGATATTTGAAAGTAAGGAGATCAAATTAAAAAAAAAAACGGTCAAGTGCAAGTTGAACTTGCACAATTAGTGTTTCGTACGTTAATTGCTTTTAAAATAAAAAATTTTGTTACGGTGGTATAATATGATCAGTGACTTCACAAAACACACACCCAAATGAGTTTTCAACAAAGTTTGTTTTCAATCTTTACTGAAAACTGGTGACCTTGAAATTTTTGTTTTTTTTATATATCAGATAAATTATTAAAGGTAATGCACTCGTGATAATTTTCGTTCAATCTATACCCCGTAGAGAATATTCCAGAATTTTTTCAAAATTTTTTAATCAGTACTTTTCGCGATTTTTTAAAAATAATACGAAGAAAAGTGTGCGCAAGTATTACATTATATATATATATATATTTTTTACTCGTGTTTTCACAAGCTTTCATTTGACACCACACTCGATGACCCAGTAACAAAATTTTTTTTCACTTCCGATTTCACCCCTCAAAACTAACCCCTTAAGTCAAAATTTAACTTTCAACACTAAAAATAAGTTGGCTTGTGTCAAACATTTACTATCAGGTAACGACTTAACTAGTCAAGAAATGATTTATTGGCGAAAACATTTACTGCTGAATTTTGTGAAACTGCAGTTTGAGCGTAATATTATAATGGTACATTTAACAGAAACTGAAAGAATCACATTGTTAAGGCCTTTTTTACACGGTCATATCAGTTCTCAGTTCAGTTTCAGTCGAACTGTCCGTTTTTTCTATGTGTAAAAAGGAAAAACTGAAAACAGAACTGAAACGGAGACTGAGACCTGACGGTATGGGGTTTTTTTTCTTCCATCGTTTCTTCAACGCCACAGCTAAGACTAATGCAGTGAGACAGTCTTCATACACACAACAAAGGCGATGGTAAAATCCAAAATTAATAGCCTACGATTAACTTGAAACAAAGAACTTAGAAAAGTTAAATATAGTGAAAGGAGTAGAGTAGGAAATGGAGAAGTATACAAACCATCATTATGGTATTATGACCTCCTTTCGTTCGTCAGTGACCAATAGCGGATTCTAAGAAGTGTTAATACTATGGGGCGTAAGAGCCTCCCTCTGGTTGGTATAATAGGTGTCACAAGGCGTAATAACAGGAGATACACATCCTCATTCATATGTGAATACTTCAATAAATCACAAGGTTTTAAGTGAAGTTCTTTCATTAAATTTACGTCCGACAATGAATTCCACGGTACTCAGCTTTACTCCATCGGCTTCTTTTCTTCCGCCGTTTCTTCAGCGCTATAGCTAAGGCTGCAATGAGACAGTCTTCTTTCATGAGCTATTTTACACGTGTAGACTTTTGAACAGACGTGTTTGACGCGAAACACACATACACTTTAAAAGCGTAACTCGGACTAGGAACTGAACGGATAGTGTAAAAAACAAACCTCCTTCCGGACTGAAATGAAACGAAAACTGAAACTGGAACGGAAGTGAGAACTGATATGGTCGTTTAAAAGGTCCTTTAATAGTGGTTAGTTACGGAAGACCGTAGGAGAACACAACAGCATGTATAATTTTATTTAAACATGTTTTTGATAACTGATTAGTAAATGCTGTGAAATCATTATTCCATACATATCGGGCACCCTGTATAGTAAATATATCTATTTTTGCGCTACTACTGTATTAAATTGTATATAATATAATAAGATAATCGTAACGTTTGTGTTTTTTTAACCGATAATCAAATAACCATGTACAATATAATATGATTTACCTTACATTTTACTTAGATTATATCCTAGATATTGCTGCAATATATTAAGAAGCATAATTTAATAGTCTAAAATGGCAATAAATTACGTAAAACTAATAAAGCGGGTCAATTTTACTACAATTTGGGGCTGAATTATAGCCAATATATAAAATTAACGAACCTTAATATTCAAATCGGGAAAGAATATGAGCTTCCGTATATTTTAAACTTTATCACTGGTTTTATGAGAAAATTTACTAGAACAGTTTTATAATATGAAGACATATTTAATATGTTTATATCTTTTATTGAGATTATCTAATAATAACACATCCACAAAAAAAAATTCATTACCACGAACCAAAATGCATGGATTTAGTATATTTTTCGACGATGAATTCGAATCCGTAGTTTAAAAAAAAGATTTATAGTGTCATTTTTTCGTGGCCAAAAATATCTTTTGAAATGGGCTACTCAGTATATATCACCACTACACCAAAACACTTTATTTTTGCACTCGACGCGCGTTTCGCTAACCATGTTCGCTTTCATCGCGATGATTGACTCAATCATCGCTCCTGATGAAGCTAACATGGTTAGCGAAACGCGCGTCGAGCGCAAAAAATAAAGTGTTTGGTGTAGTGGTGATATATACTGAGTAGTATCATTGTGCCAAAGATTCCACATTCCCAACTAAGTTTTGAAATGGGGTAAAAACTATAATAATAATAATAATGGCTCTTAATGAAGTGTGAAAAATGGTAGATATTTTATAGTCTAGAGAACAGAATATGTTTTCAAACCACAGCAAGCTATTTCTGTTAATTTAAACCAAAATTCACCCTTATAGGGGGTGAAAAGTACCACTAAAATTCAAATGACGCACGTGAGTTTAAATAACATGTACAAAGGAAAAATTCTTGTAGCTCTTAGGACAAAATATCTGAATCTGGTGTGACAACCAGACATTACTCTTAAAGGGTTGAGAGTCACTCTTATAGGGTGTAAAAACCACCCCCACCTACGGAGGTATCTCATAGTTTCAATAACAAGGAAAAAGTTTAGGCACGGTGAGCAAACATGGAGTAGATTCGCTTGAACGACCGATACACGACAATAAACTACCCTTACAGAGTGGTAGAAATTACCCTTATGCTCTAATGATGCACATGGATGTTATTCAAATTCGGAATGGATCATGCACTTTTATCTCATTGTGCCAAACATTGAACACAAATAGATCGATCATCTTCCTAATAAGGTCGAAAATAATACCAAGGAGGGGGGAACTACTCCCTGGGATTGATGAATCTTAGAAGTTCTAGCATCTGTCTCAGGTAGGATGGACAACCGCAGACACAAGACTAAAGTCTACCACTAGAGGGTCGCAAAAACTGCTCCTACGCTCAAATGATTGTGCTATTGCGCCAAGTATACCTCTGATACGACGCGACAACCAGTCAATCCTCTTAATAACGTTAAAACTCACCCCTATGCAGAGTAAAACCTACCCCCTTTGACGGAGGGATCTCATAAGATCTAATAACTGGGAACGATCTTCAGGCTCTTGTAGCTTTAGGGAGGTAAGATAAAGATGGATAAGGTTCCAATCGCTGAGATAGAACTAGAAAGTACCCCTAGAGGGTTTGTAAAAATTACCCTTACGTCAACTGAGTCCTTTCAACTATCCATTTAACTTATTCTGGCATTTTTTAAATAATTTTTAATTAGTGGTCCTGTGTCGGCGGTTGGAACGAATTAACTCTATATTTGTCATCCTGCCTGAAACTACGAAAACCTGTATTATTTTTCTCAGATGCTAGAACTGCTAAGAACCATCAATCCCAGAGGGTAGTTCCCCACCCCCCTTCTAGAGATGATTTTCGACCTTATTAGGAGGACAATGAGATGAAAACACTTGATCTTTTCCGAATTTCAATAACATTCATGTGCATCATTAGAACGTAGGGGTAGTTTCTACCACTCTCTAAGGGTAATTTATAGTCCTGTATCGGTGGTTCAAAGGAATCTACCTCATATTTGTTCACTCTGTCTAAAACTACAAAAGCCTGAACTTTTTTCGTAAGTGGAAATGGTTTTTGCACCCTACAGTAGTGAGTCTCAAGCCCTTAAGAGTAACGTCTGGTTGTCATACCAGATTTAGATATTTTGTTCTAAGAGCTAAAAGAATTTGTCCTTTGTACATGCACTCAACTGCGCTATTTGTGTTTTAGGGGTACTTTTCACCCCCTATAAGGGTAGATTTTAATTTAATTAATAGAAATAGCTTGCTGTGGTTTGAATAATATGTATTCCAACTCCTCTTCTATAGAATATAAAATATCTGCATTTTTCACACTTCATTAAGAGTCATTACACTATTACTATAGTTTTACCATTTCAAGAGATGTTTTTGCCAAAAAAATAATAACACGATAAATCTTTTTTTTAACTACGGATTCGAATTCAGCGTCGAAAAATATACTAGATCCATGTATTTTGGTTTGTGTGGCTGTGTAATCAGTGGCTGACATAATGTCTCCTCTTTTCATAAAAAAACTGTAATTTTTTACTTTCTTTGCTGAAGAAAACACAGGGTTGTCCTCCAATATTCTTACATTTCTTCAGGCTCTTTAAATAACGAAAAACGTAGTTTCTAATTTCCGTTAGTCTATCAGTCTGTCTATAACTATGTCCTTATTTATGACAGTGATACTGATGAATAAAGTGACGTATGGGTTTCAGTTTTGGTAAACATTTAGCAGGGAGTGGAAACTGCATTTATTTTCGACGATTTTCTGCTACACGTATAGACTTATCCCAGCGTGTAACTAAAATCTGGACATCTTCGGTATAGAGATATTTGTCAGCAAGCTTTAGTCATCAATGCACACCTCTGAGGAATGGGGAAATGGAAATTACTCTAAGCAAGATGGAGGTTGTAAGGGAGATGTGGTGATGCCTCTGAGTCTAGTTACTGCAATGGTGAACAATATGAGCTTGTGCGGTATCCTGGAGAAATTGGACGCCTATAATAATCAAACCAGCCCGTTTCTTTCCACAAACACGCAGGTACATTACTCAGAACAGTTTCACGACAGATTCTACCATTAGACGTTCAGAAGTTTTGAATATTCACAGAAGTGACTACTGAGGCCTGGGAATCACAACGGACAGGAACGTCACTGACGAAACGTGTACACCATTTAAATATTTCACAGCAGTATTATGTTTGACGCCATCTGAAGATATCCATGGGTTTTAAGAATTCGTTCAGTAACAGAACTTTCCATTTACTGCGGAGTATAATACCGCCAGTCCTGTAACCCTTTATGTGCATGTAAAATTAGGGGATCAAGTTTGACTTGAACTTGAATATACCTTCCTTACTTTCAATTTTAACTGAAATAACGTAATAGCATAGAGGTGTCGGATATGTTTAAAAGTATTTAACTCAAATATGTTTAAAAAAATATCAGAGGTTTAAACGGTTTAAGAGGGGGTTAGCTGTGAGTATATCATGTTCTACGAGGGTTGTACTTTCACAAGAATCCTGTCAAATTTTTAAGTAGCTGCGTGATTTCGTGATTTAGATTGTGAGTGGCAGCCATTTAAATAGAACAACTTTTGTGATTTTAGAACAATGGAAAAAATTGAATACCGAACAGTGATAAAATATTTGTTTTTGAAAAAGAAAACAAATGATGAGATAAAAGCGGAACTCAGCGAAGTTTATGGGGACTTTGCACCTGCATTATCGACCGTAAAATATTGGACAGCTGAATTTGAACGTGATTATAAAAGCATTTTTAATGAAGAACTTCTGATCGCCCAAATGAGGTCACCACATCAGAAATGCTTGAAAAAATCCTCGATATAGTGATAAATGATCGGAGAATCACAGTGCGTGAGATTGCTGTGACTGTGAGCATCTCAACTGAACGGGTGCAATCGGAATGATTTTTGGAGTCGATTCATAACTGTTGACGAAACATGGAATTATCATAGCACACCAGAGACCCAAGAACAGTCCAAACAGTGGGTTTTCCGTGGCAAACCGGCACCAAAAAAGAGCAAGGCGACTTTATCGGTTAACAAAGTTGTAGCCACAGCGTTTTGGGTTACATGCGGCATAATCCATGTCGATTACCTTGAAACGGACAAAGCGATTAATGGAGAGTGTTATCTCAACTTATTAGATCGTTTTAACCATGTTGTGTAAGAAAAACGTCCGCACTTAGCGAAGAAAAAAATTCCCTTTCATCAAGACAATGCACGCGTGCACACTTGTGTCATCGCAATGTCAAAATTCCATGAGTTAGGATACGAATTGCTTCTGCATCCACCATATTCGCCAGATTTAGTCCCCAGCGATTATTTCTTATTTCCGAATATGAAAAAATGGTTCGGAGGAAAAAAAATTAACTCAAATGATGAGGTGATTGATGGAACAAACGCCTATTTTGAAGAGTTGGAGAAATCGTATTTTTTAGATGGGATACAAGAGATAGAAAAACGATGGAGTAAGTGTATCTAGATAAAAGGAGACTATGTTGAAAAATAAAATAATTAAAAAAATGTGTGTAATTAAGAAATTGGAGAATCATGTTAATTTTTTATAATTTCCAATTTAAACTGATCCAGTGGGTAGACAGAACTGAGATATCTTTAAAAGAAGCATTTCAAAGAGGGTTTTGCTCGTTTGTGTAAAAGGGCATATAGTTTTGGATAAAATTATAGTGGTAATGATGACGTATTAATATTAGGGCATAAATAAATAAAAAAAAGATATAAACAAAAAAATTTGGAAATATATACGGTTAAGTTAGTTCAAAATTACTCATTTATCACATAGTATGTTGATTAGTAACCTCTTGACATGCAATCAAACAAATTTACAAAATTTCCAGACGCCGATAAAGTAGGGTTGTAACAAATTTGGAAATTCGTATCAGCCAATCAACAGTATTTGTTCAGGATAAAAAAAATGAAAATGCAAGTAGTAAATAAAGCTGTTATTGGTATTAATATCTCATTCTAAGGTATCACTTCATTCGTTAAAACATTTTGTAATAATGCTCCAAATAAATTATTTGACACTAACTGCAATCACTTTGTATTGTGGGTGCCCAAATCTTAGGGTTTTGTTTCTTTATAAAGCTATTCAACCAAAAGTAAACTTCGTGATGGAACATATTTTTTCGATTAGAGTGAGAATCAGTTTCCAATTGTTCTAAAGACCAATTAGCAAACTCCTGAAACATATAATGATCTTGTGGTTTCAGTTCTTGTATCAAATAAATCTCGTATGAATGTAAATTCAGTCCATTACGCAAAATTCGTCAAGTTGATACCACCAAAAAATTAAATTTCTGAAAAGGTCATGAAGTCGATAAATCAGAATCGTCAGCGACACTTTATTCAAAACCAGTAATTTTTCTGTTAGAGCAGAAGCTACGTTTCCAGTACCCGGGCTATCGTGAAAAATGTATCTGGTGCGAGAACACTAAACGAAACAAAAAAATTGTTGTACAATTTGCCGATTTTGCTTATATAATTGGTGGAGATGCATGAAAAGTTTCTGTCAGAAAAGTGTCGTTTCTAAAAAATTTTTATAGCGTTGCTTAAGTGCTAAACGTCGTTACTGAATACATGTTAATGAGAGAGCTGAAACAAAAAGAAAGCATACATGGTGGACATATTCGCGCGTGTTCTTTTAGGATGAAAAACCTATTACTATTTCGAAATTGTATTTTAAAGAGAAATGTTTTAAAAAATATTACTTGTAAAATTACTAAATTTTACTTATGCTTTTAACACCTTCAATCCATATTCTTATTTTGTAAACTTTAAAACAAAAGGGCTAAGTACTTTTCTTCAGTAAATGGGCTTATGTTACCTGTAATACATTTTATTTAATCAAAATAGAAATGCTCTAATAATTCTCTCCCATAACACTTTAGCCGACACGAAATTGCCACAAAATTGCTGGTCACTTATTACGTCACTTCCTCGAACTTCCTGCTGCAATTTATGTCTGGGATTTGCAGGAACTTGCCGTCTACAAGCAGGAAGCAAGAGGCAGAATGTCATGTAATATACAAGAACTATATACGGCTTAAATATACTGGATCGTTACTTTAAATCTGCGGTATATAGCTTGGATGAAAGATAAAGAGATGGTAATAAAAAGTGTTTAGAGAAAGTTTTTAAAATTTATATTTTTTTAAAGTAAATGGAATCTATCCGAAAAGGGGCTCTTATAACCATTTACTTTTATCTAAAGTTAATTTTAAACCTCTTAAGAGTTCGGTCTACCTTTACGTGGCAAAGTTTAAAATTTACGTTTCTGCGTAATGTTCGCAAAATCTGGCAACATCAATTCAAAGTGGCCTTCGTAATTCTTTTAAAGCAGTAGCCGGTAATTTAAATCTCAGTTAAGGCCGCTCCCTCATCTGTCGGTGCGGTATCGTTTTTCTCGGTGTCCCTGACTTGCGCGGGATGCGCGGGCGCGGAGCAAGTCAGGTGGGTTTCATGATTCGGTATATTTTCGTTACCGAATCGATACTGAGCATACCGAGAAAAACGATACCGCACCGACAAATCAGGGAGCGGCCTACTCTAGGTTGGCTGATGTAAATGGATATTTTCTGCGTCTCTTATTATATATATGTATTACGATAATCTACTAAATTTATGTTCGGTACAGTAAGGATTGTATTTATTTAACAATATCGCCGCGCTATTACGATCTTTTTTTAATATTTTTTTTGTTATTTATATGCAGTTTTTTTGCAATCTTTTGGACAAAATTAAAATATGAAATACAAAATTCAAATATGAAATACAACATTAAAATATGAAATACAAAATTAAAACATGAACTACTAAATTGTTACTTTCGCCAGTAAAAATTTCCGTAAACCAATGTTCATTTGCATGCCTTGAGCATAAAAAAATATGTTTTTTTAGAATGTTTCCTGAGCAAAAGACAAATTCAAAATTTGGCTCACATCGATTTGTGGGTATTTTTTTGTTGAAAATTGAAAGAAATTTTTGGGAATTGTAAAAATTTTTTTTGGGCCCATTTTTGATTGATAATGTTTAGCAAAAAATATGATTTATAGTTTTAACTTTAGTAGACCATAAGCTTCACAAATTGATTGGAGCGAAACTTTGAGTTTTTCATATCCTTAGGAAAGAGTCTAAACGAATATAAATTTATAACCATCTACTGGCAGTAAAGCCACCTTAATATCAAAATTTTTAACTGGAATATTTGCGCAAAATTCATTATTACGTAAATAGTTACTTAACACGTGTTTACGCTATTTTCTTTTGAGTTTCCGTTTGACAGATAACCTATTTTTTTTTATGACGGTGCAAAGTCAAAGTAAAACAAAAAGCACGCCTCCCGAATGCATCATAGGCAACGTTGCCAAATTGCCTAAGCGATCTGTACTTGAAGAAGGGGTCTTTTTTCTCATTTTTATTTTAATATGAACTTTATAATAAAATTGTGTATCTTAAAGTGCTTAATTTACGTGTGAACAGTCTACTATTTGCCTAATTTCCTTTTGAATTTCGTATTAAAGGAAAGATTGTACCTGATTTTTTTTTAAATGCCTCATTTTAACCTATTATCTGCAAATGGCCCCCTACATGATAAGATTTTATATTTCATCATAGGAAAAACGGATCCAAAATTCTTGACAGGCTTGAAACAAAAGTAAAATTGGAATTTTTTTGTTTCTCTCTCATTCTCTTTTTTTTTATTGTTCACCTCCCCGCCTGATCTTATAGAACATCCACGAGGATGACGTAAAACCCCGTTAACGTTGTCCAAGTGCCGAAATACAAAAAAGTATGTTTTGGTATTTGGATAACGTTGACGGGGTATTACGACATCCTCGCCGATATCCAATAAGATATAAAAAAGGGTAAAAACCTTACTCAAGCGGGGAGGTGAGCAATAAAAAAAGAGTATTAGAGAGAAACAAAAAAGTTCCAATTTTACTTTTATTTCGATCTTTGGACTCCTTGGTTTCCCGTTATGAGACATAAAATCTTATCGTGTAGGGGGGCATTTTTGCATTTTTTGGGGCAACTATGTTGGTTCTATAACGTTTATTTTAACAATAACGAATTTTGAATTTCTCCGGTGTTTTATTGTCAATTCCTGGGTACCGATATTGTAAAAATCACCGATTAATATAATGACTTTTTAGTGCTCCGAAAAATAACTAAGTAGTATTGATAAGACAGTTTTCCTCCAGTTAGTTAATAAAAGAAATAGGAAGTCTATTTTTAGTTTAAGGATATTGATTTCTGCTATTATTTTTTATACATTTTTTGTCAATCATCGCTCCTGATGAAGCTAACATGGTTAGCGAAACGCGCGTCGAGTGCAAAAATAAAGTGTTTGGTGTAGTGGTGATATATACTGAGTAGTATACATTTTTTGTTTCGTAAACGTACTAAATATCAATATACTTAAAATAATAATATTAATAATCAAATTATTTAATTGGATATTGATATATTCATAACTAGTAAATCATTTTTGTCAATAAGATGAATCAGTACTTTTTACTTCATTCGTTAAAGAAAGTATTCGTCACTAAATCCCCCGCTTAGATTTTTGCACCTCTAGACATTTTAGAGTTATCAGAACTCGAAGAATATTTTCAATTTCCGGCGGTCTGTTAGTACGTCAGTCCATCTGTCTATTGGCACGATAGTTCTTGAAGGAAAATGAAACAAAATATCTATTTTAAATTTGATATACATGTACTACGTGAAATCTCAAGGAAAATATGGTTTTTCAATGACATCTCTCAAGAGAAGAGAATGAAAACGTTTATAAATTTAAAGATATAAAACTAGATTTTAATACTAAATATTGGTTAAAAAAATAAACAGTTTGGTATGCAAAACTTCATATATTTTCCTGTTTTGTATAATTTGTACGCATATTAAAATTAGGAAGCATAAAAAAATATGTTTTGCCTTAAGAACCAATCTGCTCTCTACCTCTGGAACCTTGTTACGCCAGTGACTTCAAGTTGCACGTTTACGATTTTTAAGTCACCAATACATGTCAATTATTTTTTAACTAAAAAACAAATAGAAAATAAAATTATTGGTGCTGCGTTTCCTATAAAATAAAGTATTAAGTTGGCAAATGCATAAGTCTATTCGATTTATGTCTTGGCGCCACTTCAAGCTGCTCTCATTTTGTTTTCTAACATTCTACAGTTCGACTTTGTGGCGCATTTGAAAGGTCATATTATATTTATATGGTGTGATTTATGTTCACATTGTTTTGGAAAAACAGGTTTTAATGTTTTGCTTTGGTACTGTCAAAAAGGCAAATTAGCAAAAAAGCAAAATGTTTATGAAAATATGTTCTGTGTGTACATGGACGATGCCATAATAGGTGTGTTATAAAAAATATTTGCAAAATTCAGTTTTGGAGATTTAGATGTTGCAAATGAGGCTCGGTGCGGTCAACCAAATGTTATTGACTCAAGATGATATCGAGATCATCATTGACAATAATCGGTCCTAATCGGTGTGAGAGATAGCAGAAAAACTTAACATGTCTCATAAAAATATTGAAAACCATTTACATAAGTTGAGATAAGTTTTTAAACTGATTGTGTGGGTAACGCACTAGTTGACTGGAATAAACTTGGCAAGGTTGTAAATAAGCCAAGAAAACGATCTTTTTTTGACAAAATGGTGATACACGATGAAAATATTTGTTGGATTTAGTTGCTACGTAGCAGCTATCAATTTTCTCTTTTTAATCATATGAAATAAAAAGAGTAAGGCAATAGGGCAAACCAATGTAATACTGTTGCTAGGTTACGGCAGAAAGGCGACTAATTGTTTAAAAACAACGCCAAAATCAAAGCTTTATCCACGGGAGATTTATCTTTTTGATGGTGAGATTACCAAAGTGTCATTTATTTACGAGCTTTTACCCTGAGTGTGAACGATTGACTCAAAAATATAGTTTTCTTAAATAATAAAATCAGACCAGGTATTCAGCAAGTATCCAGAATTAGCGAATCGAAAGAGTGTTCCATCACACAATGCTGGAAGCACACGCAAGCTAATCAGTTTTACAAGAGAAGCTTTACTCTTACCACCATATTCATTATCATTAGTTCCGCTGGGTGCAAAACTTCATGGATGTGAAAACTTTTGCAGATAAAGAAAACGATAAAAAGTACCAAGACTGGTTTTTGACCGAAAAGTCCCAGCGTTTCTACAAATAGAGCATAATGCAGTAACTGGATTATGGTCAATATATTAATGAAAGCAGTGTTTCACTTTGTCTTCAAAAATCGTACGAGCTTATTGGCCTTAATATCTTGGTAATAAATTTATTTTATATTTATTAGTAATTAGGAGTTTAAACAGGCAGACTGTTCTTATTTCTGATTATTTTAACAGCATATGAATAAAGTTTTGTTATTTAATAACTGTATAAGTGGATTATACTGCATTCCTTAAGGGGTTGAGGTTTTCAAAAAATCGAATTTTTTTTTCGGCTATATAAATTGTTTGTACTTTTAAGAATATTTTAAAGATTTAACCATTTCAAAATTCAAATTTTTTTCCGAAGTTATAGCAATTAGAAGTGAGCGCGGCGGAGAATCGGCTCGAAACTCAGGTAGGATCGGACCGGCACGAGCTGTCAAAGCCTTGACAAAGATTATTGTTCTTTTAGTCAGTCCTTTTATAACAATAATAAAAAGGGAATGTATAGGTCACGTGCAAAAGTGAATGGGTAAGCAATTATGCAAAGTAAAAAAGGCAATTCTGGTATAGGTGGCAGAGGGAAGTTAACAGCCAATCTTATTGATGAGTTAACAGTTTACTATGGTCTTGCAATTAGAAGGAGTATAAATACATCAGTTGCAACAATGAAAAATGCGATATGGGCAACTTGTTACCATAAAATATCCACTGATGAAAAGCCACAGCATGACAAGTGCCCATCCGGCGAAGATACCTGGTATTCGTATCAGAAAGCGATGGCCTTTGGAACTATGGATTCTTATCTATAATATAAATAAAATGCAACGTCTCTCTGTCTATCTGTCTGTCTGTCTGTCTGTCTGTCTGTCTGTCCGTTAGTGCGCTTATCACTGGAGAACCACTTATCCGATTTACGTACTTCTCGTTCTCTGACCAGGTTATAGGCTATATTTTATTACGATAGGGCATAAGGAATGAGCAGTGACGTAAAATAGTGAGTGAAGCCGGAAAAAAATTTGCCGCTAGCGCATTCTCTTGCAATACACAGCCTAAACCATTAAATATGGAACAATATTATGTAGCAGAGAATATCTATAATCTATAATCTATAATATAGATAAAATGCAATGTCTCTCTGTCTGTCTGTCTGTCCATTAGTGCGATTATCACGCGAGAACAACTTATCCGATTTACCTGTCTTTTTTTAAATTCATACATATATTCTTTGGCCAGGTTATATAATAATAATAATAATAATAATAATCTATATCAATAATATATATAAAATGCAACGTCTCTCTGTCTGTCGGTCTGTCTGTTAGTGCGCTTATCCCTCGAGAACCACTTATCCGATTTACGTGATTTTTTAAATTCATCCATATGTTCTCTGACCAGGTTATAGATATATAGTTTATTACATCTATAATATATAAAATGCAACGTATCTCTGTCTGTCTGTCCGTTAGTGCGCTTATCACTGGAGAACCACTTATCCGATTTTCGAACTTTTTTTTTTTAAATATGCGTTCTCCGGCCAGGTTATAGGCTATATTTTATTACGATAGGTAGCATAAGGAATGAGCAGTGACGATAATAGTGAATGAAGTCGGAAAAAAGTTTGCCGCTAGCGCGTTCTCTTGCAATACACAGTCTAAACCATTAAATATGGAACAATATTATGTAGCAGAGAATATCTATAATCTATATAAAATGCAATGTCTCTCCGTCTGTTTGTCTGTCTGTCCATTAGTGCTTTTATCACGCGAGAACCACTTATCCGATTTACATGTCTTTTTTAAATTCATTCATATATTCTTTCGCCAGGTTATATAATAATAATAATCTATATCTATAACATATATAAAATGCAACGTCTCTCTGTCCGTCTGTCTGTCTGTCCGTCCGTTTGTACGCTTATCACTGGAGAACCACTTATCCGATTTACCTGCTTTTTTTTTTAAACATGCTAAACCATTAAACATGGAACAATATCATGGAGCAAAGAATATCTATAATATATATAAAATGCAACGTCTCTCTGTCTGTCCGTTAGTGCGCTTATCACTGGAGAACCACTTATCCGATTTACGTGCTTCTTTTTTTAAACATACGTATGTTCCAGGGTATAGGTTATATTTTATTACGTTAGGTGACAAAATGAATAAGCAGTGACGATAATAGTGAGTCAAGTCGGACAAAGTTTGCCGCTAGCGCGTTCTCTTGCAATACACTGCCTAAAGCATTGAATATGAAACAATATCATGTAGTAAAGAATATTATATATATAAAATGCAACGTCTCTCTGTCTGTCTGTCTGTCCGTTAGTGCGCTTATCACTCGAGAACCACTTATCCGATTTACGCGTTTTTATAAATTTATACATATGTTCTATATAATTCGATATAAGCCTAGATAATGGGGAGATAAGGTGATATAATGGGAGATAAGGAGAAATAATGGGAGATAAGTTGAAATAAGCCTCGATAATAGGAGATAAGGTGAGATAATGGGAGATAAGTATAAATAATGGGAGATAAGGAGAAATAATGGGAGATAAGCAGAGATAAGTCTAGATAATGGGAGTTATGGTGAGATAATGGGAGATAAGAAGAAATAATGGGAGATAAGGAGAAATATTGCGAGATAAGTCGAGATAAGCCTAGATCATGGGAAATAAGATGAGATAATGGGAGATAAGGAGAAATAATGGGAGATAAGGAGAAATAATGGGAGATGAGCAGAGAGAAGCCTAGATAATGGAAATTATGTAGAGATAATGGGAGATAAGGAGAAATATTGAGAGATTAGGGGAAATAATGGGAGATACTTTATTACGTTGGGTAACATAAGGAATAAGCAGTGACGATAGTAGTGAATCAAGTCCACGCGAGCGGAGCGCGGGCCCTGCTAGTAAGCATATAAATCCTATTCCTGTAATTGTCCAAAAAGTAATTGAACCGGTATACGATAGATTAACTGATACCGATTTGTTAGAACGCTGTTTAGAAGGATACACTCAGAATAACAACGAAAGTCTAAACGCTTTTTCATTTGGTCTATGGCTCCAAAAGTGCATTATAGTGACACGAAAATTATTACGATTGCATCTGGTATTGCAGCTAGTATATTTAATGATGGATATACTAGTGTATCACAAATGATGCAATTATTAAACTTTCTAATTGGCCCAAGCGCGCTGCGATTTACCGAGAACTTGGATTCCCAACGAATATTTATAGCCAGCATGAGAGCCCAACAGGAGAGTAAAAAGGCCAGGAAATTGAAAAGAGCTGCTCAAAAGGAGTCGGAGGACATTGCGGCAACAATGGAAGACCTCATGTACGGTCCAGGACTCGCAGATTGAAGGTAATTTAAAAAAAAATATTTGGTTTTAAGACGCTGACGCCGGCGCCGTACTGTTTTTTTCTTTCGCGTTTTTATCGAAAGTAATTTTTTCAAACTGGTGTACAAGATATCTTAAGATCTACTTAACCGATTTTGTTAAAATTTACAACACATATTCTTTGTCATATTATCTGAGATGTAGCATAGGATTTTTTTGATTGGGTGCCACGTTGATAAGTTATACATTTTTTAAACTCAAAATTTCGATAAAAATCAAAGTTTTTCTTTCAAACAGCTGTCATTTCTACAAGAATATTTAAAAAAAAATTCTATGCTACATCTACATCTATTACCTTTCTAAAAATAAAAAAAAATTTTTTATTTTTCAGATGATGCCTGACAGAGAAAATAAGTACATCATCAGCAAACATTTTCAAAAGAGTCCTATTTGATGGCTCGTTTCTTCGTCATTTTTTAGTTTTTTTATTCGTTATTATTTCAAATTAGTCATAAAACTATTATGTATATGTGTAAAAGAAAAATTATTTTATATATTTAATAGCTGCGTCAAAAAATTTTTTTATTTTTATACCTATTTTTCTGGGCGCCAAAGCGATGTAATTCCTTAACATATGTTAATTTTTAGATGTGTAAGTAATAATAAACAAATTAATTTGTGCCAACAATGAGTATTTCAAAGATTAAACTAAACTTTGAATTTCCTTTTTTTTTATTATCAAATGCTTCCTACACGTTTCTAAGTGTTTTATTTTCACAAAACTCCAAGAAAACTCGTCCATTAAATTCTTAACTTCAAAATCGTGGAAAAGCGGAAAATCTCGTAAAACAGACAAGATAAACTTGCAAGTTTCTTTCCTAAATTTAAACTTTTAAAATCAAAATAAATAACCTATCGGTTTAAGCAGTGACGTAGCCTTGTTTGTCTTGTTTTGACTGTTTTGATTGAAAATCTAAACAAACTTTAACTGTTAGGTAGTTTCTTGAAAGTTACTAGGTTATTTATTTGGCCATGAAAATAACGTCATACAGAACAAATGCTTGGTTGTCAAATTACTGTCGCTGTCCTTACTATTTTGATTAAATTTTGTACGGGTTTGTTGCGTTTTGAAGTTCCTACGATTTTTTTTCTTCAGGAAAATGAGTAAAGGTAATTTGGACCATAGGGTACTTATCAAGTTTTTCATTAAAGAAAAAAGGGCCTTATACTTAAACATGAATGAATATCCCAGATTCTTGGCAATGACAGCCTATCTTATTTTTAAGTAAAATTTAGATGTAAACAGTTTTGAGAGAGCCGGGACTCATTTTAGGGTTACCTCAGATCAGAGAGATCGGCCAAGGCAAGAAATGATCAGGCTTATTGAGGATTCGCTACTATTAGATCGACGAATAAAGGTCTCAGTACATGCTAATAAAATTGGAGTTTCCGAGACTATAGGTTTTAAGACTGTAAGCTAAGAAAATGGATCCTCAGACTCCTAACAGCAAAGTCAAAATGGACGAGGAAATTGTCAAAGGTAAGGAGACTTGAGGTCCTTCCCCGAAGCAGAAGTTAATGCAATGGGTTCATTGATTTCTCTACCTTCAAAGAGGTCTTCTTGAAAGTTGATGACACCCACTTTTTGAAACTGCGAGAAGTCTGCCATTAGAGAAAAACATTCGAATTCATAGAGAATGAAATTTTTTTGCTCTTGCTTAAGAACTGTAGGGTACAAAAGGCGCTCGAGCAGTTAAAGTTATTACTGAAAACTGTAGATTCATTGAGTTACAATGTTCAACTTATAGTCCTGATTTAGTGCACTGCCCAGCGACGACTATTTGATCAAACCTCTGGAGGAAACCTGCGTCTGAAAATTTTCCTCAGATGATAAGTTGAAAGCCGCTGTGGCGCTGTTTTTTTTGAGGCGCGAACAATAGATTTTTATTGGATGGAATGAAACAGCTTGAGAAAAGTCGAGCGTTTGTAATAGTGTAGATGGTACTTATGAAGAAAAATCATGTCTTTTTAAGCTTTGAGAGTTTAATTTTATAGCTCGGTTGATAACTTTAAAAAATTGTTCCTATTTTTAATATTAGATTCCATAAAATTTCGAATGACAGGACATATCGATTTCAAATTTGCTGCACAGCTTGTAGTTTTTGTCCGATACCGCTCCAAGGGAAAGAGATGAAAATGAGTAGGGGTTAATCAATTTTGTATGGTTTCAATAGTACCATTATATGAGATTTTTTCCTGGCTACCGCGGGTACGTTAAAATGTGTCTCGTCGAGTGTCTCAGAAATGTCGCGGATATTTTTTTTTCCATATTATCGTTACATGTAAGGCAACTTCTACTTCCGCGACATCTCGACAGACTCGAGAGGCATATTTTAATGTGCTGGTGGTAGCTAGGCGGCTTCGGTTTGCGACGATTTTGTTCCACGTGTTTGTGTTTTAGTAGCGATAGCTACATTTTTGTGGTATGGTGAAGAAATTCGGAAGTGGAGCTAATTTTCAATATTTTGGACTAGAACCGAATTCGGGACATAACTTGGAAATGAAATTATATGGTGTATCTTCACTCTTTTACATATACACTTTACGTACAAGTTGGAATCAATATATTTTTACTGCTACATTTGTCTAAAACTACTAAGTATTGGAAGTATATCTATTGCTGTATTTTCTGTTGTTTTGTCCAAAAATAACAAATCCATGTTTAATGGTTTTTTCAGTGTTCCGTTTGGAACACTTGTAAGATCACTTCGGTGTCTGTCCGTCTGTCTGTCTGTCTGTCCGCCTGTTTGCCATACCTAATTTTCTCCGAAACTATTTGACATAGAAAGTTTAAATTTGGTACTAATATAGGAATTGATGGCCTCATCAGAGCTGTGTAGTTTTGAAAGTTAAATTTTGACTTTTCTTCGTATTATTTTTAAAAAATCGCGAAAAATCGTGTCCTCTCTCTCATCTAGAAAAATACTGATCAAAAAATTTTGAAAAAATTCTGGAATATTCTCCACAGGGTGTAGATTCAACGAAAATTATCAGGAGTGCAGTTATCTGGTATATAAAAAAAAATTCGAGATCATCAGTTTTCAGTAAAGATCGGAAAAAAAACTTTGTTGATAACTCATTTGGGATGTGTTTTGTGAAGTCACCGCCGTAACAAAATTTTTTTATTTTACAGCAATCAACGTACAGAACATTAATTGCGCAAGTCCAACTAGTACTTGACCGGTTATTTTACTTCCATTGGCAAATAAATGAACTTTTATAGTTGCAAAATTAACTGAATCCTGCAGAAAAAGGCACCACAGCTCTTTAGGTGTATTGTTTCCAATTCTCTGTCGTTCCGAAATCCTAAGACGAAATTTTATACGAGAAAATTACTGTATTTTACATGTACGTAAACGATTGACGTGCCCTCTTGTGGATAGCTGTTTACTTAAAGGGAAAAATATTTCGTAAAGCTAACAAAACGTAATATTAAATAAAGCCGATTCAATTATTAACAATTTTTATCGGCGTTGTTTTGAAAATGGAGTTAAACTGTAAATGATATTAATTTTTCAACAAAATACTATTTTCATATACTAATTTATTAAAATTTTAAGTAACTACCCTTTATAGGCTGACCACAGCCAGGCCCGCTGCTAGCCACCTGAACGCCCTCGTGCTACTCCCAGAAATTTTCTGTAGCAGCTCCCATCCTGTAGGCGTTCCATACATGCCAATAGATGGCGTTGTTATGAAAAAACATATAATTGAAAAAATAATATTTGTGAATTGTCTCGCAATAAATGTAATGACATTGATAATGCTGATTAAAAAGGGTTTGAACATGACGAGGTCTCTTTATTTGGCGCCTCCCTGGATATGCCGCTAGCGTGCGGTGCACGTCCGCCTACGGCGGGCCTGGCGACAGGCAAATTAATCCTTCAATATTACATAATGTTTGACAGCAAATGAAAAAAAGAATAGTAACTTGGAAACCTCTAGACTGAGAACCCAATAATGGTTCTGTCTTGTGGTGACAATTTTAGAATAACTAATATTAATCGCCTTGATTTAAATATTTCTAATATTGATCTTCCATTCCATTTGTTTCGAAATTCTGATTCATTTGTATTGGAAGTTTTATTTTGTTATCACAAGGTTTTAATATCGTTTTTCGATTTCAAACCACTGAAGCAGAATTCTTTTATTTAAAAATTTTATGCTGACATTTTAGAACTGTTTTTTTAGCGTTCCGCATGGAACACTTATAAGATCACTTGGCCGCATCGGAGCCGTGTAGTTTTGAAAGTTAAATTTTGACTTAAGGAGTTAGTTTTGGGGGGTGAAATCACAGTGACAAAAAAAAATTTACCAGGTTATCGAGTGGCGTGTGAAATGAAAGCTCATAAAAACAGCACATCAAAAATACATATAATGTAATACTTGTGCACACTTTTCTTTGCATTATTTTTAAAAAATGTCTGGACTATTCTCCACAGGATGTAGATTGAACGCAAAATATGACGAGTACCTTTAATCTGGTATATAAAAAAAAACAAAAATATCAAGGACATCAGTTTTCAGTAACGATCGGAAAAAACTTTGTTGAAAACTCAATTGGGGTGTGTTTTGTGAAGTCACTGATCATTATATACCTCACCAACAAAAATTTTTATTATAAAAGCAATTAACGTACGGAACACGAAATGCGCAAGTCCGACTTACACTTGGTCGGTTTTTTTCTTTTAATTTTGAGTTTTCTCGCACCAAAGACTTCTAAATTGGTGTCTTACATTTCTGACTTCTGTAAATAGTTTTTCTTCAATTTAAATTCACATCATACTTGATTAGAATTTAATGAGAAAATACATTTTTTAATTTCTTTACTTATTGTTAAATTTCGACCCAACTTGGTAAACTCCATTGAAAATATAGATTTTTAAAACATATTACCCGCATCCTGAAAACTTTTAAGTCCCATCAGTCAAACTAAACGAGTAGATAGACCCACTGTATGAAAATACGAACACATGTTAAGCTCCTAAAGGCCCCTAATTTCCCAACCTTGTGTATTTATTCGATAAAAGCCCGAAACTTACTTATTATTTAGCTTTCCGGAAAAGCGACTTAGACAACCGTGAAAAGCTAGGCATAAGGGCCGAGGCTCTCCGGAAATCACCGAGTATTATAAATGTTAAATTTTATGTCAGGAGCGTACCACAAAATGTTTTTCCATTTATACGTAAATAAATAATAGTTAAGTGACTTTCTGCTGCAATTCGACTTTCTATGAGTGCTTAGACATGGCATAGGCTAGAGTTTCGTTAAAACATGAACAAAAACATTTTTTTTCCATTTTTTTTTCCTGTTGTATTTATTATAGCTTATAGAAATCTTGTTATGTATTAGGTTGTAGAAATCACAGCATATATTGGAAGTGGCACCTCCTTGTAGGAAGACTGATTGCAGAAAATTCACAATCATCTCAATAATAAAGTAACAATTGACTCATAAAAAATGATGAAACAAAAGAAATAAAGACGTTGTTCTCGCTCCGCTGCAGGTAAAAAAAATGATTAAACAATATGACCTATTGTTAACAATAACGTGCCAGTGAAATATAACTCAGCGCAGGTGCATTGTACGAACAGCGACAATGCGACTGCGCCTGAGCAAGTTCATACAATGGGGGTCTTTCAGACGCGAGTTGATTTGGCAGTAAAATCCAGTTTCGACCTTTTTTTAATTTTTGAAGAATTATTGAATTTGAGAAAAAAAAAATTGAATGTGCTTCTGCTTGACCCTACGAATCACCCATTTCTATATATATATATATATATATATATATATATATATATATATATATATATATATATATATATATATATATATATATACCTAAATGTACCTAAATGTAAATTATTTTTATAGTTTTATATTTTATATTTTGTATAATTTGTAGAATTAAAGAAAAAAAATGAAAATGCTCTAAACCAAAGGGCGAAACGTCAATTTAAGTTTAATTTAGATACCAAATATTCATAAAACGAACCCAAAGCCCAAGAATTGAAACAAATATATATATATATATATATATATATATCTATCTATCTATATCTATATATTTATATATCTATATATCTATATATATATATATATATATATATATATATATATATATATATATATATATAATTGCAACTAGCTGGTAAGAAACAGGAGCTAATTTGTTGGGGATGCAGTCGGATTTTCCCGGGTTTTCCAAGAAATTTTGACAGCAATATTAACTGAAATATTACCAGCGATTCTATATTAATTTTAAGTAGTGATTTTGGGTAAATGTCTTTGATTTTGGAATCTTTGGCCGAGTATATAGTTATCACAGCACAATAAGCCAAGAGGCTGCAGTACACAAACAGGCACCATCGCCTACAACAGTTATTACCACTACATATAAATTTACTTGCGAAAATGAGAACAAAGAATAATTCTTGGATATTCTAGTTATTAAAGATAATAACAAATTAGAATTTGACTTTTATAGCAAAAATACAGTAACAAATAGATATATTCCTAACGATTCATGCTATTGTTAACAATACAAATTTACTGAATTACATTTTTTGGTTCACCGTTTAGTAACTTTCCCACTGAATGAAGTAAGAATTAAAAATAAAAGGATTCGTATTCGTTTGTAGCTACAGTCCCTGGCCAAATTATTAGACGCACTGTATTTTTTTTTTTAGTAATTTTATGTTTCTTAAGAGTTTTTATGCAATAATGGTATCTTTAAACTACAATATTATTGATTTTTATTTAAAAGAATTGTTGTAGACTACATATTTGTATTTATTTTTAACATATGGCAACACTGTGTTGACAAAGTGATACATGAACGTAAACAAGTACAGACCTGTATCAGTCGCGATCGGAATCGAGTCAGGTACGGACGTGTTTCTGTGGCTTTATGGACTGTGATTGTTTGTTTAACAGTTTTATACTACTCAGTTATTAGTTTATTTTGTATGCAGTGTTTTAAAAAAGTAATTGGACCATTTTCATTATGGGTAGAAAAGGCGATCTTTCACCACGTAAAAAAAGCTGAAGTGAAGGCCCTTGTGATTGCGAAAACATTTACAAACCGAGAAATATCACGAAGATTGGAGGTTTCTGAAGCTAGTGTACGACGCATAAAAAAGAAAATTGAGTCAGGGAAGGAATTAAGCCCGAAAAGATGCGGTAGAAAACCAATTTTCACTCCACGGTCAGAGAGATGTTTGAAGAAAATTTGTGTAGAAAACAGATTTGCTACCACAAAGGTAATAAAATCACAACTCCAGGATGCTAGCGTAAATGCTTCTGAGCGCACTGTTCGAAGAAAATTGAAAGAATTAGATTTTAAGGCCTGTCGCCCCGCCAGGAAGCCCAAGTTAACAGCTGCAATGAAAGCAAAGCGCCTGAAGTGGGCCAAACAATGGCAAGACAAAGATGTGGACTTCTGGATACAGCAATTTAATCAATAATTGATACATTATTATCATTTTCAGTTAAATAAAGCAAATAAACATGGAAGTTTATATATTTTTCCTATTTTTGACAGGTCTGCTTCAGTGACGAAAGCACATTCGAAATTTTGCAGAATAAAGCTCAGTATGTGCGTCGTCGTCATGGAGAAAAGTTTCATCCTGATTGTGTCGTCCCGACGGTTTAAACATCCCACCAAAGTGATGATTTGGTCAGTCATCAGCGGCAAGGGCACTGGATGTCTGTACGTCGTCAAAGGAATAATGAGGCAAGATCAGTACAAAGAAGTATTACAAAATCGGTTGATTTCGCAGCTCAGAGAATGGTTTCCAAATGGGGAACCATTCACTTTCATGCAAGATGGAGCTCCCTGCCACACTGCTCGGTCTGTTAAAGCTTTTATAGCAGAAAAAAATATCCCTCTGTTGGATTGGCCGGGTAATAGCCCTGATATGAACCCCATTGAAAATGTGTGGGAGCTGATGAAAAGAGAAGTGGCTAAAGATGTGATTACCAACAAAACCCAGTTCCTAGAAAAGATTGTTCTTGTGTGGAATCATCATCCTCAAATGCAGGAGACAGTACAATCTTGCATTGATAGCATGCCGCGCAGAATTAAAGCTTTGATAGCGGCTAAAGGTGGCTCAACTAAATATTGACTTTTACTAACATTAATTTCACTTTTCTTTAAAACTTAATAAACTTATACTTTTCTAAAGTAATGCTGTTTTATTTATGTCAAATAAATAGGTAATTGATTGGATAATATAAAAATAAAAAACAAATCAATTTAAAATAATAAAACGGAATAATATCACTCGGTAATTAATATTTTACATGAAATCTTGCAGTGCGTCTAATAATTTGGCCAGGGACTGTAGGTCCAATAAGTAAGACGAAAACAAGTAATTAAATAGACATAAGTAAGATAATTATAATCATACTTCCATCTTTTTTACACGTGAGCAAAATAAGATGAAATATACATAAATATCATTGACTTTAAAACACCATACAGGACGCATTCTGGTACCCTTCACGTTAGTCTATATAACCTGAATAGGATCATAGTAGTGATTATGGCAAGAAGTATGTTGGACAAACTAGAAGTTTGAATCGAACAAGATTTATAGAAATTTTATATATATATATATATATATATATATATATATATATATATATATATATATATATATATATATATATATGCATATTAGGCTGGTCTTTATTTGGGGAATTTCATGGAGTGAACCCCCTAAGTTGTTGGAAATTGTGTAAAAAAAACCAACCAACCAAATTTTGTGAATAACCTATGCCCCAAGACAACTGAAGTTCGAAAATGCCTTTTTTCTGACTTTCTAGCATTTAAGCACTTCTGGAACATCTTGAACATAACTGAAATTGTTTTAAATGTCAAAATTATTAAAGTACATTAAAAGTTCCTTTAAACCGCATGTACTTTGGATGAAAAATAACGAAGTTATAGGGTTTTGAAGTTATTTAAATGTATAATGCTTAATTTTTGTTAAATTTTCTCTTAGAGGTACTTTGCAGAGCATCCAAGTTATTATTATTTTTTTCATTTGCTGTCTTATATTAGATGATAATATTGAAGGGGTAATTGCAATTTTTAATAAATTAATATTTGAAAATATTATTTTATCGTAAAATTAATGTTATTTTCATACAATTACTTAGATCAATTTGTTTCTCATTCATTTTCAAAAGAGCACAGGCAAAAATTGCTAATAATTCAAGAGCCTTTATTTAATTTTACGTTCTGTTAGCTTTGCGAAATATGTTCCCTTTAATTAAACAGTTATCCACAAGAGGGCACGTCGATCGTTTACGTGCATGTAAAATACAGTAATTTTCTCGTATAAGGTTTCATCTTCAGGACTTTAGGACAGGGGGCTTGACTATTAAACGAGTCGGTTTACACCGCGTTATTTGTTCAAATTATATGCTTCCCTAAAGTACTTCTAAATTTCCGAAATAAACAGAAAGAAGGTAAATACTTTTCTTTTTTCGAACTTGAAGATAATCGGGAATAAAAATAAGAGGATTTGATTAAAATTATCATTTTTTTCATACTTTCATTCTGATTTATTGGAAACAACACATCGAAGAAAAATTTTACTGTTTTTAGAGTTCCATACGGAACACTTATAAGATCACTTTGGTGTCTGTCCGTCTGTCCGCCTGTCACACCCGATTTTCTCCGAAATTATTTGATATAGAAAGTTGAAATTTGGTACTAATATAGAAATTGATGGCCTAATCAGAGCCGTGTAGTGTTGAAAGTTAAATTTTGACTTAAGGTGTTAATTTTGGGGGGTGAAATCAGAAGTGAAAAAAAAAATTTACCAGGTCATCGAGTGGGGTGTCAAATGAAAGCTTGTAAAAACACAAGTTTAAAAATATATATAATGTAATACTTGGGCACAGTTGTCTGCATTATTTTTATAAAATTGCGATAAATCGCGCTGCTCCCTTCCTTATCTCGAAAAGTACTGGCCAAAAAATTTTGAAAAAACACTAGAACATCCTTGACAGGGTATAGATTGAACGAAAATTATCTCACTTTTAATAATTTATTTGGTATATAAAAAAACAAAAATTTCAAGGTAATCAGTTTTCAGTAAAAGTCGAAAAAAAACTTTGTTGAAAACTCATTTGGGGTGTATTTTGTGAAGTCATTGATTATTTTTTATCTCTAACAAAAAATTTTATTTTAAAAGCAATTAACGTACGGAACACTAATTGCGCAAGTCCGATTTGCACTTGGCCGGTTATTTTTTTTTTATGTAGAGTATTTTCAGGTTTGCCAACGGAAGTGAAAAACTCTCGCTTACCCCTAAATTCGTTAATTTTGGATGAAACATTCAAAACTAAAGTCTGATTCAATAATTTCATCTTCGAGGCTTTAGGGGACACTAATGACAGACATTACGTGGTCTTTTATTACAAAGTCTAGCTATAGTGAAATGGTATCTGTCTTTACCGCCATTTAAACCTTCTTAGATGTAATGACTCAACTAGGATTAAGATAAGAAGAAGAAGTCATTTTATTCTAAGATCGCCAAAACCTATAAAAATGTCAATTTTATATTTGATACAAGATATTTATGTAAAAAATATCTAGAATTTTATAATAAAACATAGGATGGCAAATTAAAAATTTCAAAATTTTCATTGGTTATAATATGATCCAAGCCTAAAGTAATTCGTGGTTATAACCGGACAAATGAGAGCGTAATTACGTCGCTTTAAACGATTAGTCACTTTATCTGGAATCGTTATAAGCGAATTTATCGTAATACTATTTAATACGAAACCAAACAAATCATCACACTTAAGTCCCTATAAGCGGTTGGTCGTTTTATCCAAAGTCGTATTTTTTTTTTATGGGTCTAGCACACGTGCTGCAGGGAAGTCCCTAAAGCGCTCCAGGAGCGGCATGTGTGCGGAAAAAGCGATTTACGTTGTTCTTGAATTGCTGTAAATTGTACTCGGTGAGAAACACAGCGCTGGGCAAATTATTCCAAAAGGATGATGTTCTCCATATAAAAGACTGCTTGAAAAGCGTTGTACGCGGAGTAACAAGCTGAACCTCATACGGATTTGAAGCACCAGCGCGACGTGTATTTCTAACATGCACCGCTTTGGGAGGAATTAAGCGGGCTACATCCTTCGAACACTTTCCATGAAAATACTTGTAGAACAGAATCAAGTCGCCAACCGTTTTTCGATGTTCCAGCGAATCAAGGCCGCCGGTCAGTTCCGGGTCTCCAATCAGACGAACAGCTCTTCTCTGAACAGAATCAAAACAAATGCAGTGTATGTTTGGGAGCGGAGCCCCAAACATGGGAGCAGTATTCCATAGTTGGTCGAATTTGAGCTTTGTGAAGAATTGACAGTTGTTGTGGAGTGTAAAGCTTTCTGGTTCGAAATAATATTCCTAACTTTTGAGAAGCTCTCCTTGCTATGCCTGCAACATGTTCATGCCAGGACATACTTGCTCCCACACTAATGCCCAACAAATTGAGCGACGATGTTAGGGGAATGGAGTGCCCCGCCATAACTATGTCGGGTAATAACGGACTCTACTATATATATATATATATATATATATATATATATATATATATATATACATATATATATATATATATATATATATATATATATATATATATATATATATACATATATATATATATATATATACATATATGTATATGTATATATATATATATATATATATATATATATATATATATATATATATATATATATATATATATATATATACAGGATGCCCCATATGTATAGAATACTGATTCCACAGCATTTATTAATCAGTATATCAAAAAAATGTTTAAATAAAAGTTATAGAGTATTATACGGCGCATATGCTGACGTTGACAATAAAATGTTTTGAATTGTCAGTTCAAAGAAATTACGGCATCCTGATTTTTTTTAATCAGAAAGCCCTGTATATTATGTTATTTTTGAGTCCTACTAAAAATTCTAGATATTATTTGTCTAACATACCGTATGTCTAAATTGAACTGTTTTCGAATTATTGATATTTGAAATTAAGAAGATCAAATTAAAAATCAAATTTAAGCTGAGTTATGTCAAATATTTACTGTCAGGTAACGACTTAATGGGTCAAAAAATGATTTATTGACGAAAACGTTTATTGCTGCATTTTGTGAAACTGCAATTTATCATAATGGGACATTTAACAGAAACTGAAAGAATCACTCTGTTAATGATGGTTGGTTACGGAGACCGTAAGGGAACACAACAGGAGGTGTGTACGGTCTCCGTAACCAACGATCATTAACAAAGTGATTTTTTCAGTTTTTGTTAAATGTACCATTATGATATTACTCAGTTGAACATTTTCGGCTAAATTTTTGATGTGTAAATTATTTCTGTAAAACTTTCTCACACAAAATTCACGCTCTGCTTTAGTAACACCCGCCATAGGAAGTTAATTTCTAAAAAACGGGGTTATATTATTTGCTCACACCTTAACCTTCCCGCCGTTGCATCTACGCAATAAGCAAAACAAATTTAAACTTATTTATGGGACAGCCTTTAAAATAGTCCTAAAAGAAAATAAAGAAAAAGTTCAGGTTAGTTCAGGTTTTATATTACTTCTTGTCAATGTTTAATTGAACAAATTTATCCTGTAGAAACGTAGTCATTGCACAATGGTCCATTGTAATTCTTTACGACCTCTTTTAAGATTAAGGTGTCGGAATGATGCTGACGAGAAAAGAAGATAAAAAGTCCATTCCGCAAGACGAGGATAGAGCTACCGTGAGCACATAGCATGAAATTGAGTGTTTTATATTCAGAGAAGGTGTCATTCATAATAAGCGTTGTTTATCTAATCCGAAGTCGACTGTTTCTTCATGCCGTTGCAGACACGTCGGCATTTTGTATGGAAATTTTCTCGTGGAGACCGTTTCGAGGCATAGAAAAGATGGATAAACGGTGCTCTATTGAGTTTTTGGATTTTTGAAATGATTGGGTATTTAGGATGTCAGTAAAGAAATCTCCTTTATCCTTTTTCTATTTAGAAACTGACATTAATACATATTCAGGTGGTTATAGCGTACGCAAATAAGGTAATATGTTTTTTCTTTGCTCTAAAGCGTCAAAATTTTTTGTTATAACATAGTTATTATAATATTTTAGCATGGGGTGTGGAGGAACTTTAATAGATCTGTCAGAAAGACAGGAGCTTAAAGCCTGAATTTAATTACAAGGTTATACAATTTTTAATAAAAGAAAAGTAAGTTTTGCTTACATTTGCTACATATTTGCAGGATTTTACAATTATCGGAAAGATTCACATGTTACCAATAAGTTACCAGAAAATCAGTGAATTACCGTTAATTTCACCAGTTCGTCTTAAACTCGTTTTTTTCATGGTCGTTGAAGCTTAATTCAAAGATTTATACCAATACCTTGCCACTATGAGATGTAAGTATCTACCTACATACTAGCATTTTGTCCACTTTTGTATGTAAATTTACTTAAGCGAGCTCATAATTAGCGTAGACGAATAAACTGAAGAATTAAAACTTAAATGGCCGCCAATAAACGGTAAATAAAATTCCTTAGGAGATTAAAAAACTTCAAAAATGCCTATTTTGAATCGACTTATTATAACAAGCCTATTTCCTTACTTTAGGCCTCAAGTCACAAAATAATACTTTAATTATGATATAATATATACTTGTATATAAAAATAGATAGATGATCCGGGAGAACGGAGGCAATTTTTCACCAAAAAAGAACCCTTTCGTACAGTAGAATCTTAGAAATTAAACCAAATAAAAAAATTCTTAAAAAATATTTATTTGTCGTACACGTTTCGAAAGATTTAAAAAATATATTTCCTTCGAGCCGGATTTGAACCAGCGACCTATGGATATCTACAAAGTGAATTCCACTACAGTCCACCGCTCTACCAACTGAGCTATCGAAGGCTGAAGATTGTATTCGCCGGTACCATACAGAAACTTGACCTCGTAGAAATTCTCTGTAATGTATACAAATGTACAATTTGTGATACTCTTTCAACATTCACCATTCTATCAAGAAGCGGCAGTACCTCCCGAAATAAATCTATCAAATAAATATATTCTAGACAAAAGTTAAATGACAAAGAAAATCTTGAAGATTTTCAAGATACTCCTATTTAATTTCGAGCGTTTAAAATTTCAATATTCTAGCTACTTTAATGGTTTATTAACTCAGGCAAGGCCTTGCAATTCTCTTTTGAATGAAAACCCATTTGACAGAACATAAATTGTGGCGATTAAATGGTAACTGCGTAAATTTAGAGGTGTTAAATTTAAATATTTTCTCTGGGACCGTACCAAGTACAATTGTTTTCTCTAAACATATTTTTGATAACTTTTTGTGGACTATATTTTGGGAAGTGATCTACCACCTAGTAAAAGAAGTCTTAAAATGCAAACAGAGCGTATTACAAAAATAAACATTTATTTGTATTGAACAGGTTTAAGGAATTCTTTCACAAACAGATAAGTTTAACTCATATAAGTCATATAGATACTGCCACCTTTGGCTATGCCACATGATGAGCAATGTGCCATAGCCACACTTGAAAGGAAGAAGATGAAAGTACAGTTTAAATAGAAGGATGATAATTTTTCAAAGTTTTTAGTTGTGACAATGAATTAACGACTGATAGTCAAAACTCTAAAGAATTAAAGAGACATTAAAAGGGGGTTGCTACAAATATATCAGGTTATAAGTCTTTTTCAGACTTCCTTAAGTTGAGAAAATTATGTTATTTTTTCATTAGTTCCAGTTTTATCAAAAGTCCTCTATCTAACGTCTTTCTTGATAAATATCTCACCAATCATTTTAAGTTACAATACTAGAATTAAGTTATTCAGTAGTGTGAGAAAGTTAAATTCAGTAATTATTTTAACACTGCATGTTTGCAAAGTTTCACAACAAAAATTTTCTTTGCAGTACGTTTTACGAAGTAAACAGCCGATATCATCTATGACAGTTAGCTTAGCCGGTAAGCCATTTCTCTTCATCACGTTTTAGAAATTCACGCTCTCTCATTAATGAGTTGCAACGTTGATCTCAGCTCATTCCAGTGGTGGCGTTATACTTTTTTAAATTACATGGTTGAGTAAAATAATTGAGTAAAATTTTTTACTATGTTCAAATTTATAAAAAGTATGTATTAGGTGTGTTTTCGTCTAACTCTAGAAGTTGCTTATTTCAATATATTAAACTATTTTTTTTATGGGTCTAGCACACGTGCTACAGGGAAGTCCGTAAAGCGCTCCAGGAGCGGCACGTGTGCGAAAAAAGCGATTCACGTTGTTTTTGAATTGCTGTAAATCGTACTCGGTGGGAAACACAGCCCTGGGCAAATTATTCTAAAGGGATTCCAAAGGGATTTTTGTAACACACAGATCCTCTAAGTTCGCGTCATGTGGGAATATTTTTGATAACGGTTTTTTTTTTTTTTTTTTTTTTTTTTTTATAAATTCAACTTTAGCATTAGGTTTTGCTTCAATAAAGATGAAAGAACGACCGACTCGATGGTGGTCACGGGACTTGTGTCTTAATTTGTCTGTTTTATATATGTTTACAAAATTTTAGCGATTTTTTAAAACTTTTGTAGTTTTTGCGAAATTTTTAATCATTGGAAATTTTCAAGAACCAAATTTTTGACTATATAGCTATCACACTATTACTTTATTAATCCTAAATGTTGCTTAGAGTTGGGTAATACTCTGATTTTTTAGTCACGCTGTTATATGCTACTGTGATTTTTTAATATCAGTAATTTTTAACGTGACGTGATCACAGTTTTTGTTTTTGAGACCATGCCCAGTATGACTACGTTATCGATATTGATACAGCCGACTAAACTATGCAAACTGGTTATTTTAGTGATTATCACTTATACTCTTTTGTTCTTTGCTGCTACTGTGCTACTTCTTGTTTGGTTCCTCTTTATTTATTTATTATTTCTTAGAAAGAGATATGGGAGGGGTTGATACCGAGTTGCGGTAAGGGTCGGTGAAGGGCAATAAAAAGTTCTAAGTTGCGGTACATATCTTTTTCGAACCCAAAATTTACGGCCGAGTTGCGGTCCGTCACACGCAGGTATACAGCTATAAGTATGCAAGTTATGTGTGAAAATTAAAGCAAAAGACATATTTCAGTAATTACTATATTTGTAAGACATACATTTGAGAAACGTTAGAGCATCAATTTTTTTATGTACATATTGAATTATCTTATTTTCTAAAAATGCTGAATTGTACCCATTAGTCGAACACTTTGGTGCACTGATTTGTACAGCGTTGATTTTCGCGTGTGTTTCAGTTTGGAAATCCTTGATGACCTATAAAAATTCATGAAAATTCGAGTGAGGCGAAGGACTATCCTTGCAAATTTTGAATGAAAAGCCTCAATCCTGTTATTAGTTCTCCAAATGCTGGCGTCGAGCGCGGCCCAAAGGGTTGTAGGGAAAAGAGCACTATCATCGATGTAGTTTTCAACTATGTAGTCAGCAAACAATCTTACTTGCGGGTGGACTGGCTGATTTTCTAATAATTGGACGAAAACATTTCCCAAGTGATCGGCAGGAAGAAAAGTTAGCCCGTGTGTGGTGAAGCCATTTTCCAATGGGAGAATTTTTATCTTTGTATTCTCTAGTTAATCCTAAGTTCTGAATTTTTCTCCACCAGGATTGTCCTAAATAGAATCTGCATCCCACAAGTGTTGTCAATGGAAATTCGGTTGAAACCGCACCGTGAATAGCGCTTTCAAAATCTGACACGACGTTTGTAGGCCAGAAGACACACCCTAATTGCTGGCATTTGGACTTTACCGCAGAGAATACCAAAGAATACGAAGTTTCCTTCTTGTCGTGCAAAAGGCTGAACACCAAGGGAATATAGCGGCCATTGATATATGCCAGAATAGTAAACATTTGTAGAAAAAAATTCGCACAAAATTCAAATGTACCGTCCACCATCACAATTTCCGCCGCACACAGGAATTCCAAATTACTTTTACAGGAAAATATCACATCAACCTGGATATCATTAAACATCAGGAAAAGTTCACGCCTGGCGGTGTCGACCGAGATTGAACTGAGATATTCATGAACTTCCTCTCGAGACTTTGGCAACTTTGGATAGCAGTGTTAGTCTGGCTCGGTTGAAATTCTTCCCTATTCTTGTTATACCGGAGTCGGTGAAAGTGTTCAGCACATTCGGATCTGCAGCCACCTCCAGCCGAATCATGTTTCTTGGCCTTTCGTTGTAATGTTCCTCGTTGGGCCTCTTCTTCACTGCGTTGTTAATTTTTTGGCGATTCAGTACTTGTTCATTATCGTGTTGATGTTGATGATTACCAGTTTGTCGGGAAAATATATCGTCTGGTCCAATGGTATAAACTTTGGCAGTGCAGTTCTTGTTTGTGCAGACCCAGCCCATCTCTTCTGTCGATTTTAAACGGCGATATTATGGAAATTTGTAATTTTCTAATAGGATCAAAGTTTTGCCTTTCTCACTCAACAACCTCTGTAATAAGACCTTGTTGACTTGAAAAAGTTTAAACGTAAACTAGTAAATTTCAAAAATGCCCTTTTTAATACTTTTATCTAATTTAGGTTAACCCTAATTTAACATAATAATATTTAAGAATTAATAATATTTGATAATTTAACCTTACCTACCTGCCGATTTGTCGATTACCGCAACTCGGATGAAAGGCAGGTCAAAATATTTACAACCTTCTAAAGGCCATTAGACGGACCACAACTCGGTATCTACGATGGGAGGTGATGGTTAGGGATGAGACATATTTCACCAATTGTGATTTTTTCACTAATATTTAATAATCACTTATTTCTTCAGTCTGAGACTGAACCTTGAGTTCTGAACACTTAATTTCTAACATTAATATTAATAGATAGTACTGATATATAAAAAAACAACCAGTAATATTTATACATCGTAAGTCGTAAGCACAAAAGCACTGGCAGATATTGTCTTCAGACAGCGTATCATAAAACCTATTTTAATGAAGCTAGACACCAAAAACGCTTCTGGCGTTGACGGAATACCTGCCATAGTTCTCGAAAACTGTGCGAGGGAACTAACACCAGTTTTCTATAGACTTTTCAACCTATCCTACAGAAAGGGAATATTTCCTTCCTGCTGGAAATGTGCCACAGTTCAGCCGATACCTAAAAAAAGGCAAGAAGACCTTGCCAAATAACTACCGACCAATCACACTGCTTTCAATAATATCGAAAGACATGGAAAAGGCTATCAATCAGCATCTTCTAAAATATCTTGAAGGATTCAACATTATTAGCGATCATCAATATGGCTTCCGTAAAAATAGATCAACAGGAGATCTTCTTACTTATGTAACACACGTTTGGAATAACGCAATTGAACACTTTGGAGAATCTCGAGCGGTTGCTCTTGACATATCTAAGGCATTCGACCGTGTTTATCACGATGGGCTGTTGGCTAAGCTACGCTCTTATGGTATGTCTGAAAAGTTCTGTTTGTGGCTCTCATGTTTCCTCATAGAGCGTTCTTTACGAGTGGCAGTCGACGGATTTTTTTCTAACACCTTCACTATCAACGCCGGTGTACCTCAAGGCTCCATACTCTCTCCTACTCTTTTTTCTCATTTACATTAACGATCTGCTGGAAAAGACCAAGAATCCAATCTACAGCTTTGCAGATGACAGTACGCTTATCTCTTCATTCACTTTGAACGCTCGGACATCGGCTACTCAGACGAATATCCGCAGACAGCAGGAAGTCGTTCAACTTAACAAAAACCTGGAAGAAATTTTATCTTGGGGTGACAGTAACCAAGTGGAATTTAACGCTACAAAAATCCAGGCGGCAGTTTTTTCTAAAAAAAGTTAACGCTGCTGAACCCGACATAGTTATATTGGGGCACTCCATTCCTATAACATCGTCACTCAATTTGTTGGGCGTTAATTTGGGAGCAAATATGTCCTGGCATGAACATGTTGCAGGCATAGCAAGGAGAGCTTCTCAGAAGTTGGGAATATTATTTCGAACCAGAAAGCTTTACACTCCCCAACAACTGTTAATTCTTTACAAAGCTCAAATTCGACCAACTATGGAATACTGCTCCCATGTTTGGGGCTCCGCTCCCAAACATACACTGCATATGTTGGATTCTATTCAGAGAAGAACTGTTCGTCTGATTGGAGACCCGGAACTGACCGGCGGCCTTGATTCGCTGGAACATCGAGAATGGTTGGCGACTTGAGCTTATTCTACAAGTATTTTCATGGAAAGTGTTCAAAGGATGTGGCCCGCTTAATTCCTCCCAGAGCGGTGCATGTTAGAAGTACACGTCGCGCTAATACTTCACATCCGTATGAGGTTCAGCTTGTTACTCCTCGTACAACGCTTTTCAAGCAGTCTTTTATATGAAGAACATCATCCCTTTGGAATAATTTGCCCAGGACTGTGTTTCCCACCGAGTACAATTTACAGCGATTCAAGAACAACGTGTATCGCTTTTTCCGCACACGTGTCGGTCCTGTAGCGCTTTAGGGACTTCTTCCCTGCAGCACGTGTGCTAGACCCATAAAAAAAAAGCAAAAGTTTGTTTTTGTTATGAGATACTCATATCTGGTCTGCGTCTATATGTTAAATATTAAATATCAGTTCATGCTTTTATCAAAGTTAAAGTAACGATCGTTATAAGTGATTATTAAATATCAGTGAAAAAATCACAGTTCGTGAAATATCGCTCATCTCTACTTATAGTGCCTTTTTTATCATAATAAAGAGTGGAGTCCTGGGTAAATTATTACAATTTTTTATATTTGTATTTATGGAACATAAACACAGTTCTCGGTATTTAAGTTGTATAATGGGGATTTTATTTGTCTAACTTTTTGTTTACTTAAAGTTATTTTTCCAAAACTTCCACACTTAACTAAATCTCCAATACACTTTGGACGGAATAATAAAAACTTCCATAAAAGGGGTTGATACTTTCTGAAAGTTACAAATGATCAAATCTCGGATTTCTGTCACTCTTAATGGCATTTTCCTTAATTGTTCGTAAGTTTTATGTTTTACTGGGTGAAGTTTCTAAACTGAAAACAAGGAGTTTTCGAATCACATAAATTAATAAAGTAAAAAAAAAGATGGTATGGAACAACTGAATGGGTAAAAAGAAGGGCTTATTTTTGTTTAATTTGGTTGTCAGAGTGTCTATACTTATTTCTTTGGTTCTTTATGTTATTTGCTCTATAATCTGTGCTGTTATTTAAAAGGAGCAGTTCTTTCTATTAAATTGTAGGTATAGAAAAGCTACGTCCACAGGCAAGGTGTATTTATTTGTGTTCTCGACTATAAAATAGTTTTTGGCAACCTAGAACACGAAGATTTAATGGAAAAACTTCAATAAATTGGAATTGAACGAAGTTCGTCAGAGATGTCTACTATCATAGGGATGGGCGATAATGGATTTTACCTATCGATAATTGACGTCAACCTACGTATTGATAATTTTAACTTATCGATATTTCGATAATTATCAATGGCTGATATATTTAATAAAACTGATTATGATTATTCATCGATTAACTTTAATTAGATGCCTAAATCAAGGCGATGGCGTTTTGATTTATCTTTATTTTAAAATACTTATTATTAGAATTTTCGAAATTACTTTTCATCAAAGGTGACAGAATTTTACAGTGTACTTCCGTTTTTATTATAAAAAAGGCACTATAAGCAACCTTTAGGTTTAATAAAATAATAGTGTCATAGAATTATGGTTAAAAATTTGTTTCTTGAAGTTAAAAGTTTCCGTTTATTTACAAATTTCGCAAACACTACAAAACTTGGAATTAAATATTAAAATTTTGTAGACATATATAAAATAGACAGAGGAATAATACTTCATAAAATTTTAATACGAACTTGGGGGACTCCGTATATATATATATATATATATATATATATATATATATATATATATATATATATATATATATATATATATATATATATATATATACATACAGCCTTGGCCAAAAGTATTAGGCACCCCTAATAAATACGTGAAACTCATAAAATAATAAAAAAAAGACTAATTGTTTTAACAATACTATAGGCGGAGCTATCAAAAGCTGACTTAAACAACAATACACAATCTCTTTTACAGGTCCATAAAACACCTGGCCCACAAAATTGCGATGATGAGGTTTTTTGAAAAATATTTTTAATGTTTTATCAGTCTCTTTTTACTACTTGTAGTGTCAAGAAGCTTTCGTGCGTGCTTTATTTGTGAACTGGATATTCTTATATTTGAGAAATGCCTAAGAAAAGTGGGCTTGGTATCGGAAAACGAATTAAAATTCAAACCCTACGTGAACAAGGCAAGTCCCAAGTAGAAATAGCCAAGTTAGTGAAATGTTCTCGGTGCGCAATGCAATGTGCTATTAAAAGGTTTGTGGAGACTGGTTCTCATGCCAACAAAATGAGAACGGGCAGAAAACGTAAGACTAATGAGCGACAGGACAGAAAACTCATCCGCGAGTCTATTAAAAATCAAAAAAAAACATCATCTGAGTTCGCTGCAACTCTGTCGGAAGACATTGGGATGCCGATTAGTTCTCGAACAGCAAGGAGAAGACTGACAAAAGCTGGATTAAGAGGGTGCAAAGCTATAAAGAAGCCTTGGCTTTTAGAGATCAATAGGAAGAAACGCTTAGAGTGGGCTCTGAAGCACCAACATTTTAGCGAAGAGGATTGGTCTAACGTTGTATGGTCCGACGAGTCCAACTTTGAGGTAAGTTTTTATATGATTTATTTTAACAAATAACTACATACAATTACACTTGATTTAATTCCGTTTTAGTCAAAATAATAACTAATTTTTTAATTGAGTATTTTTTCTATTCTTACAGCTATTCGGAACGTCAGGTGTGACATTCGTGAGGCGGCGCGGCGTGTCGGCGAGGAATACCATCCAGATTGCGTGATACCTACTGTAAAATACGGAGGAGCATTATAATCTGGGGCTGCATGGCTGCTAAACGTGTCGGTGAAATATTCGTTTGTGAAGGTCGCATGAACAGCCAAAAGTACATAAATGTACTAGAAACTGTACCGATGCCATCGCTAACGCGTATTTTTGGCGACACTAATTTAGATGACATCAAATTCCAGCAAGATAATGCACCTTGTCATAAATCAGCGGCTACAATGCGCTGGTTTAGAGACAATAACATTGTCTTGTTGGATTGGCCAGCGCAGTTTCCAGATCTAAACCCTATCGAGCATCTTTGGGGTATTCTAAAGCGCAAGATACGGGAGCATAGCATAACATCAAAAGTAGCGCTAAAAGGCGCTTTGATGGATGAATGGGATGCCATAAGTACAACTGAATGTACTAGGCTTGTACGCAGCATGCCCCAAAGAATTGCTGCTGTAATTAAAGCTAAGGGCGGACACACCAAATATTAATTTATTTTATAATTTTACCTCAATATACGAATGTAATTTTTTACCCTGAAACACAAGAAATGAAGTAAATTGTAGGGTGCCTAATACTTTTGGCCAAGGCTGTATAATATATATATATATATATATATATATATATATATATATATATATATATATATATATATATATATATATATATATATATATATATATATATATATTATATATATATATATATATATATATATATATATATATATATATATTTATTATAAAACGTATTTTAATATATTGTAATGGGCGACTACTAGAGTCAAACAGAAAACACACTTAATACTTACTGTTTATAAATTTGAATGTAGTAGAAAATTTTACAAAACTACTCAACCATGTAATTTAAAAAAGTATCAACATTGCAATTCATCAAAGAGAAAGCGTGAATTTCTAAATTGAGATGAAGAGAAAATGGCTCATCGGTTAAGCTGACTGTCACAGATGATATCGTTTTTTACTTTGTGAAACGTACTGAAAAAAAAGTTTCGTGCTACAACTTTGCAAATTCGTAATTTGAAAGAATGTTTTATTGCCATGGTCGAAAGCATGAAATTTTTAGTTACTTAGGAGACACACTTTTTTTGATGCTAATTTTGATACATACAAATACTAAAATACCACTTATTGGGTTGGCTTGTCAAAATGGATATCAGTAAGAGGCTATTAACTTCGTGAAAAGCCAGACACTGAAGGCGATGAATTTGGCTCAAAAGTTTGAGAATCGTTTCTATTTATCAATAATGTTCTTACAATTTCTTCGTATACCGAAAAATATCACTTTTAAGGGCATACACCTAATCATCTCGGTCAAAAAATTCGATTTTTGGATTTTTATATTTGCTTTTAGTATGATATCTTAAGAATATTTTCTGTAAGTTTTGATGAAGTCATAGCGGTTTAAAAGAAATGCTGTTCGGTAGAGTTTTCGGAGCAGGTAACGGGGTGATCTGTGCTACTTCATATTGAATTCTTTGTTGTAAATCTTCTACAGTTTCAGGTCGACTTCGGTAAACTTTCGTTTTCAAATGGCCCCATAAAAAAAAATCGAGTGGCGTAAGGTCGGGACTCCTTGCAGCACCTCTTCTGCCTATTCATCTATTAGGAAAAATCGCATCCGAATATCTACGAACGTTGATTTCATAGTGAGGTGTTGCTCTGTCCTGTTGATACCACAGGGGTATCCAAATTATTTTCATCGTGAGGAAGACTGGCACAGTTGGAATAACTTGCTCTTGGAGTAACTGTAAATACTGTGGTCCTGTAAGATTTCCATTGATAAAAAAGGGACCAATGATATGACGTCCACAAATCCCTGTCCACACGTTTATCTTTTGTGATCTTTGAGAATGACTGTCGATTATCCAGTGGGGATTCTCAGTAGACCAGTACCGGCAGTTATGCCTGTTAACTCTTCCGTTAACACAAAATGGGGCCTCATCCAAAAAACAATATTATGAATTAGGAAAGGATCATTACTGATTCGTTTCATCATGACCTCGCAAAATTCAACGTGTCTATCGTAGTCATCGTCAGATAATTTTTGCAATAGAATGGGTTTGTATGGTTGCAATTTTCTTCATTCAGAATATGACTTAAGGTACCTTTACTTATATTGTGGTCTAGGCAAAGCTGACGAGTGGCTCTATGGGGTATAATTTCCAATAAAACATCTAACTTTTTATCATCGCTTGTTTTAACTTTTAGAGGTCCAGATTTAGAACGATCCTTAACACGACCTGGTTGTCTAAATCGTTTTAATGTTTTGCTAACTACGTATTGGCTAATAGGTTCTCGATTCAGATATTTTGCGTTAAAAAGATCATACACCTCCTGTTGCATTCTCCTACGGTCTCCGTAACCAACCATCATTAACAAAGTGATTCTTTAATTTATGTTAAATATACCATTATGATGTTACATTCAAGTTGCAGTTTCACAAAATGGAACAATAAACGTTTTCGTCAATAAATCATTTTTTGATGCGTTAAGTCGTCACCTGACAGTAAATGTTTGACACAAGCCAGTTTAATTTTTTTTTTAATTTGATCTCCTTAATTTCAAATATAAATAATTCCAAAACAGTTCAATTTAGACATATAGTATATTAGACAAATAATATCTAGAATTTCTCGTAGGACTCAAAAATAAAATAATAAACAGGGCTTTCCATTTAAAAAAAATGTAAGATGGCGTAATTTCTTCGAACTGACAGTTGAAAACATTTTATTGTCAACCTCAACATGTGCGCCGTATAACACCCTATAACTTTTATTTCAACATTTTTTTGATACACTGATTTATAAATGCTGTGGAATCATTATTCCATAGATATGGGACACCCTTATATATATATATATATATATATATATATATATATATATATATATATATATATATATATATATATATATATATATATATATATATATATATATATATATATATATATATATATATATATGACAGTGTCCCTTTTCTTAGGCACCACCCAGTATCTAAAAAGTCTAGAGTTCAATCAAACGAGTATTTTTTTTTTTTTTAATTTAAAACCTTTATCAAGTTTACGTTCGCTAACCAAGGTTTTATTTGCCTTAAATAAAAATAATCACCGCTAAAACAGACTAAATATTTGAGGGTGAAACAATTTAAGGGTTTTTCTTATTGTATAATCTGGAAATTTATAACCAAACTTTTTGATATCTTTTCAAATAAAAAGTTTTAAATTGGATGAAAAACTGGGTGTTTGCTTAAATAAAGCTCTTTGGGGAAACGGTTTATTTGCTGTAACATTTTTTGTCGTGATTACTTTCTGAAAATTGTCTTCGATTATTGTGTAACTTTTAAGAAGCTTTGCTGCTTTTTACTGCACTACTTGCACAGGGCAATTTTTTCGCTACTACGTATGGATGTTGTTAGTCCCTACCTAGTCTAAACTACTGGATCAATTTTAAAAATTGAAATTTCAAAAGATTCTTCATAATTCCCCGAATAACACTGACTACGTAGTTGAACCGAACATTCAATATGTAGGATGTCAGGCTCCATTTTGTTCAACAGTACAAAATGAGAATATTTAAAATCTATCGAGTGTATTTGCTGTAAATAGTAAAAGTATGCTAGTAACCGAGAATCTCATTACCAGTAGCACTAGTAGTTTCCGATGCTTGCTGAATATGCAAAGACATTATAGATCAGTCGTCAGAGGTAAATTTTGACGAAAAGCTGTCATTAAATGTTAACAGGCTGCATTTTGGCATATAAGTTGTTTCCAGGACGTAGAATATGACAAAAAAAGTTTGCTGCTCTAAAGTGTACGCTAAGCTTACAAAATCGAAAATAAAATTAAAAATTCGGTTTTTCTCAAATATCTCGAAAAATAAATAGCACCACGTGAAAGAAAGGGAAATTTTACAAAAAATGGTATATAGATTACTTTTTTTTTAGTTTTACCGTAAATTAAAAAAAATATTTAAAACAAAATAGCTTGTTTAACCCCTTCCGCTACCGCTAAATATTTTGAAATTGGCTGTTAAGGATTTTCTCGGGGTGCTGATTAAGAATCCGATGACAGATTTAAAAAATTTAAAAGGCCAGAGAGTACGTTTACATACAGTTCGAGTAATTTAGAATTTTTGTGTCTTCAATAACTGTTTTCTTTGTTCCTGGATGTTTAAATGAAATATAAGTACTTGATCCTTAAAGCTTAGACTTTTATCTTTCATTCCTCTCCTTTAAATATTTTTTTTTTTGTTATTTTATGTTTAACTTGAATGATTAATAGTAATTAAAAAATACGTTTATCATGAACACTTTTTTAAGAGCAAAATTACAAAAAAAAGATAATTTATTTTTCAGTTTTCAGTGATTTCTAATATCAAGTATACAGTTAATGTAACTAAAAAAAAAATTCCGATTTTTTTTGACCATTTCGTACTGCTTTGAATGTAAAATTGTCGGCGACGCACTGCAGCAGGCAAATATTTTAATACTAAATCTTTAAATAACACAGACAATGTGGGTATTTTTAATTATTCTTATATTGAAACTTAAGGTATAATAATGATATACCAGTTGTATAAGTATGAAATGCGGGTTTTTTTTTTCTAAAAAAACATGTTAAATTCGGGAGAATGATAAAAAGTGCTTTATTCAAAGTATGCTCCATCGCTTATTATACATTTTTCCCATCTTTCAAGCAATTTGTAAATACCATGCCAGTAAAAATCTTCCCCTTTATCTGCGAACCATTCATCGAGTCATTTTTTCACGTCTTCGTACGAATCTGCGCTGCTCAGCAAGGGCGTTACCCATCGATGCAAACAAGTGGTAATCGGAAGGAGCCAAGTCTGGTGAGTAAGCCGCACAGGGTAGTAGAGAAAAGATTGTTGTTGGTAACGTTTAGTATTAACCCCCGGTTTTAACAGCTTATAATAGACCACGCCCCTCTGGTCCCACCAAACACAGAGCATCGTCTTTCTGTCAAAGCGATTCGGTCTTGCGGTCGATGTGTATGGTGTTCCTGGGTCTGTAACTATACGATGCAAAAACGACTTACTTTTGTACCGAGCGAGCAAAATGTCACACGCGTTTTTGCGCTTTTCCATTTTCCTGTCGTTCAACTCATGTGGTACCCATCTATCGGTCTTCTGAATCTTTCCCATCTCTCGTAGCCGATTGGAAACAGGTTGTTGACTAACGGCCAATTGCTCGGCGAGTTGTTTTTGTGTTTGCGACTCATCTTCGTCCAACAATGCTTGTAATTCCACTTCTTCGTATTTTTTTGGCGGGTTTCCACGTTCCTTGTCTGCAACATCGAAGTCACCACTTTTGAAACGCTGCAACCATGTTTCACACGTATCTTGCGATGGAGCATGTTCACCATAAGCTTCTCGAAGTAATCAGTATGATTCAACAGTAGGTATCTTCAAATAAAAACAAAAAATTAATGCTGTCCGCGAATGCTCTTTGTTCGATATAAATTTCGACATATTGAACACAATAACATAACACTATGCACACACTTTTCCAATTTATCACTCGTGCGCATCTGACACTTGTTGATGATACACCAAAATGGCGCAGTGTGAAATCTTTATAGCACAAACTGCATTGGTGCACAATCTGATGTCTGAAATCCACATTTCATACTTGTACACCTGGTATGCACAAGGATTTTTTTCAGTATTATATTTTGTTAAATATTTGTAATTTACTGTAGGCTCGTTAAAATCATGCAAACAAAAATTTCGTTTTAAGTTTTATAAATTATAAAGCAACAAAAATCAAAACGATTAGTATCATCGGAAAGCTGAAAGCCTCCTCTTCAAAAAGCTATCTTTTAATTTTTTTTACATTCTGAAAACAAGTAATATCGATTAACCTTCGAACGGTGCGGAACTTTCAAATTAACTTGTTTGGCACGCTACACCTGACCTATCTGAATTTTTAATAAATTCTCGCGGCAATCAAAAAAATCTGAAAAGAAAACTATATACTATTTTCCGCTCTTTCATGTAGTGTTATTAGTTTTTCGATATCTTCTTTATTGTTCGAGATATTACCGAAAAACCGAATTTTTGATTTTATTTTAGATTTAGTGGGTTTAGCGTACATCAAACTTTTTTTTATCGTATTTTACGTCCAAAAAATACCTGTGCGCTAAAATGCAGCCTGATAACATTTAATGATAGCTCAAAACGGCTGGCGACTGGGCTATTATAGAATACAATGCAAAAAATTCAATAAGTATTCACATTTGCATGAATTTCTAAAAACTACTACTTATGTATACAGCTAAAATTTTTCACCGTTCAAAGAACTTTTAAAGAAAATAAAAGCTGTATATTCAGGAAAATATTTCCTTGGTTTTATTTTTCTTGTTAGGGATCTTCACCGCTAACACTTTATTCATATTTACATATCTACTAAAAATAGATGTTTTACTACCTCAAGTCAGCATCATTAAAACTGTGCAAAGACACACATTCTGTCTTGCAAAAATTGATGGCTTGAAGAGACAAAATAAAAAGAAACAGACAGGTCATTAATTTAAGTTTACACAACCATAACATTTTCTGACATTCAAGCTTGAAATTCGTGGGAAATATTCATGTTTCTATTTTGCGAATAGATACTTTGTACGTTTTAACAATGGTGACATTTGATAAGAATACAATAGTAAAAATGTATAGGAAAACATTACTTGAACAAAAGATTTAACGTCTGTAAATTAATACCTGTAGAGAAAAATATGTATTGTTTTGACGAGGAAAGTTCGTTAGTTATTCGGACTAAAAATTCAGGAAGCACAAAATAAGAGACAACACCAAGCGTGTTATTCTACTACAAATAAAATTAGAGAAATCAAAATTAAAATAGTTTCGACATAACAGTAATTGTTGATAGCACTTAAATTTCATTTGTACCTGCCTAACACGTAGGTTGAAAAGTTTTTGGTTTAGCTACTTAAAACCCTTTTTTTTGCACAATTCGACTTTATTCATCAACATAGTCTCCTTCAAGAGCGATACAATCAGTCCAACGCTTTTCTAACATTTCTATACCTTTCTTGAAGAAGAATGTCTTTGCCTCCAAAATAGGCCTCAGTTTCGGCGATAACGTCTTCAATGGAGCCAAATCTCTTTTCCGCGAGCATTTTCTTGAGGTCTGCGCATAGATAATAGTCGCTGGAGGGTTAAATCTGGAGAGTACGATGGATGAGGAAGCAATTCGAACTTCAATTCATGCAATTTTGCCATCGTAAGTATTGATTTGTGACACGGTGCATTGTCTTGATGAAAGTACACTTTTTTCTTGTTTATTTGGGGCCGTTTCTTTGCGATTTCTGCCTTCAATAACTTTATATAATATTGGCTATTAATGGTTTTTCCCTTCTCATCATAGTCGATGAAAATTATTCCATGTGCATCCCAAAATATAGAGGCCAAAACTTTCCCAGCCGACTGTTGTATCTTTGGTCGCTTCGGGCGGCTTTCACCGGCTGCCGTCCACTCAGCTGACTGCCGATTTGATTCTGGTATATAGTGGTGGATCCATGTTTCATCTATTGTCACATATCGCATGAAAAAATCCTTTTTATTGTGCTTAAACAGGTCCAAACAGCGCTCAGAATCATCAACTCCACTGTGAGCAAACGCGGTACCCATTTCGAACAGAGCTTTCTCATGCCCAAATGTTCATGCAAAATATGACCAACACGTTCTTTTGATATCTTTAGGGTGTCAGCTATCTCACGCAATTTCACGTTACGGTCATCCAAAACAATTTTGTGGATTGTTTCGATGTTATTCGATCTTCTTCATTGCTTTGAAAATATCAAAAGTAGCGTCACTAAAACCACTATAACTTGTAAACTAATAGTTGAAATGTCATAAAATTTAGACACGTATTGTTTGAAGGTTGGTTCTTCCTAAAAATCATACGGATTTTTGAAAAGGGCGACATCTATGTGTCAGGCCAAAAACTTTTCAGTCTACGTATTATTTAAAAAGTTAAGCAAAAATATTAAACACAGAAGTTGTAGCGTTTTCAAGGAATTCCTTTATGGAGTTCAAAGATAAATAATTGGCCATCGGCTTTTTAACATATTTCACAAGCTTTATATTTTTTGAATGGAACCTCCTGTATATTATTTTTCAGTTTTATAGAATTATTATTTGTGCGACATAAGAAAAAAAACTTTTTCTAATCTTGCAGAAGTTGACTAAGCATATTTGACTATAACGCAAATTGATATGGTAAATGCAATTATTTATATTAAGAATTTTGATAGTAGTAAGATAAAACTAAGTGTGTACAGAAGAGCGAAAAATGAAATATATACGAAATATTTCTTAAAAATGGTTAAAACAAAAGTAAGCACAACGGAAATATACATGACCTTAGTAAAGGTAAAGAAAAATCCCTAGTTTAAATAGATTGCCAAGAATATCATCATAACATATTAACTGAAACAAACTTTCAAACAAAAGCAAATATTATTCCAAAGAGTTAAACATAACACGTCAAGTGCACGTTGGATTTGCGTAACTAGTGTTCCGTACGTTCATTGCTATTAAAATAACAGTTTTTGTTACGGAAGTATAAAATCATCAGTGATTTCACAAAACACATCCCAAATGAGTTTTCAACAAAGTTTTTTTTCCGATCTTTAGTGAAAACTGATGACATTGAAATTTTTGTTTTTTTTTATATACCCGATAAATTAATAAAGGTAATGCACTCGTGATAATTTTCGTCCAATCTACATCCTGTAAAAAATATTTCAGAATTTTTTCAAAACTGTTTGATCAATACTTTTCGAGACAAGGGCGATTTTTCGCACTTTTTTAAGAATAATACATATAGTACGCAACTGTTACATTATATATATTTTTGAACTCGTCTTTTTACAAGCTTTCATTTTACACTACACTCGATGACCTAACAACATTTTTTTTTCGCTTCCGGCTTGACCCCCCAAAAGTCAGTCTTAAGTCAAAATTTAACTTTCAAAGCTACACGGCTCTGATGGGGCTAGTAATCCCTATATTAATGCCAAATTTCAACTTTCTTTGTCAAATAGTTTCGGGAGAAAATCGGGTGTGACAGATAGACAGACGGACGGACAGACACGGACGTGATCTTATAAGTGTTCCGTGTGGAACACTAAAAACTACCGGAAACTGAAAACAAAAAATACTAGACAAGCATTTAATCCTAAACATGGCATTATTTCTGTTACAAATAAACTGAAATTGATGTGAGATCATATGTTCAACGTGTCACCTATTCTGTTCAATGTAGTTTCTATATATTTTTTTTGCGTTTCTATGGCTATCAAAATGATTCTTTGGCCTTCATCATTTAAAATTACGACCTCCTGTGTACTTTCCTCCATTAGACGATTCAGCGTCAAATTTCTTCCATTTATTACTCTATTTTGGAAATAGCCCTATAAAAAGGTGTCCAACAGAGTTAAACTTGGGCTGTTCGGTGGCCTATCATACTTAATTTTCAAAATCCGCCAATTCCTAAAGGAGCGCTGTACTTTTGGCAGCTTATTTCTCTCATTAAGATGTACCAAATTATCAAACAACTTCCGTTATTGTTTGCAAGCATAAAAATATTGGTCATATTACTTTATTGTTTAATATATCGTACCAAACCTGAAAAGTTGAATGGCCAAAGTGTTTTATTTCTCGTGTCGCTCGACGATGTTTATTAGTCCAGACGTGAATCTTTTTTCTATTGACATTTTCGCCGTTGAGAAAGCTAACAAACAATTTTTAATAGAGTTGTACATCTTGTCCCATGCATTTTACTACACAGTGCAACACACAAAATGTAAACTAAATTCTGTAGATGCTAATGGCTAGTAACCATTCAAAAGTGAGCTAAAAACCAGTTTCTTGAACGTAAAACCTGAAAAAAGCTGAAATTTTGGTGTGAAATTCCTTACAAGGGCCAAAAGAACTATAAGGATCGATTGTAGGTTATTGCAATGTTCAGCAAAGCTACTCGTGTTGATGCAGAGAACATTCTTGTCGAAGACAGTTATGCTAAATTATGCACGATTTATGAGTTATGGTCGAAAATGTGAAAAAATGGCATTTTTCGAGCTTTCTGCACTAAAAACATCCCGAAAGAGTGAAAATCTGGCCTCGACATGTTCACAAATATTGTGTATTTTGGTGTGAAGAACATTTCGTCTGACGATTGCATTGAGAAATTCTCAATAATTTACGAGATATAGCCGGGCAAAACCAAAGCTCGAGCAAAAAAATTGATGATGGCAAAAAAAAAAAATTCGAACTAAACTATCAAAACCCAAATAGGGTTTTGCTAGTTTGGGTGGGCACTTCCAGAAACTGAATTCAGAATTTAGTTTACATTCGATGACCTCGACAATGTTGCACAGTGTTATTTATTAACAAAAGTCTAAAGGTAATTTTGGAGTTTTCTGTATTAAATGCTGCACGAATAATACTATATGTGGGAAATAACCATGTTCTGTAAAGTATCTTGAATCCTGTAATATGATTCGTTAAGATCTTTAACATCTGTTGTTACAGAACTTTTAAAATTTTCTAAATTCAAAAAAAATGAAATGGTTTTTGATTAGTTTTCATAATTGTAAGGTATCTTGTAAATAAATAATTCGAATTCTTCATTTGCGTTGTTTTCTCCTCATTCTTTGATTTAATCGTTGTTTTAGTTAAGATGTATTTATATATTCTTGATACTGTATTTCTTGACCTTGCATAAAGACTTGTATATTTCTATTGTGCTTGTCCCTTGTTATAATCATTTTTAATAAATATTTTGTATATATGCCGTTCTATTTTTATATTAACCCTTAGTTTTAGCTAACTACTATCAAAATTCTTAAGATTTGCGTATAAAGTTCTAAAAATCATATTTTCTTCCTTATTATCCACCTAAAAAATATGTTTCAAGAACTAAGAATTCTATAAAATTGAAAAATTAAAGATCTTTAATTTAAAAAATAAAAATTTTGTGTCATATGTCAAAAACACAATGCGAGGTGGGTTCTCTCATAATTCCGTAAAAAAAGTCTCTAAAAATACTGTACTACTATTACTATTTTTGTCTAATTAATTATACTTTGTTCTTGCCCTGGAATATAAATAGAGGTGTCTTCTCTTATTTTTCTCTGAGATCAGCATAAATTCCGTTATGTGGCTATAAACTGTCTCTTAGAAAGAAGCCTAATTTTTGGCTTTACACCTCTGCTTCTCTTTTATTACATTTACTTATATCATTCTCACAATATGTTTATTATTTATACAGACCTGCCTTGTTACTAAATTTTGGTCACTGTTCTAGGTTTAATAAAAGAAAATTTTTCCAATTTGTTAAAATATTACTCTCTATATATCAATGCGCTCGACGTGCGTTTTGTAACCATACTAACACCATCAGGAGCGATGGATGGATATCTACTAGGAGACTTTAATCAATCATCGTTCCTGATGAACCTAAAATGGTTAACGAAACGCGCGTTGAGTGCAAAAAATAAAGAGTTTGGTGTAGTGGTGATATATACTGAGTAGTGTCATTATACGAAAGAAGGAAAGATTCTCAACATATTTGTTAAAACAGCAACTGAGATAGATTCTTAAAAATTTAAACTGATTGATATTTTGTTTTTGGTATATCGAGCTCGTGTTTTTTTTATCAGTATTCTAATATTTATTTTAATATATTTTACCTCGATTACTTCGATATTCCAATATTTTCAGAATAAACAAAAGAGTGGAAACAATACTGTCAATAATCATCGAAAACGTTTTAAATTTCCAACATTTTAGTCCCGAAAACTCAATATTCGTAGCTCTTCACGATACAAGACACAAATTGGCTGCCAAGCACGGCATCTTTTCATGCTGACAGACATTTTGAAAGGTTTCGTGTTCAACGGTGTATCGGCATAGCTTAGTTACCGAATCAATCCTAAGACCCCATTTTTCTAGGTCTAGATAACGGCTTATCCTTTTGTTTTCTTAAATTTATTCATTTTATTTATTTAAGCAATGGCAAATCGATAAAAAATAAAGTGGATTTGCCTTTTTAATATATAATAAGAATTCATATAAATAAGGATAAGCTCATTACAACGAACTTTTTTAACAGTTTCCGTCTAATTATTTTTCAGAAGAAGTGACATTAGTTGGCCACCACGCAGCCCTGATTTGAGGACGATGGATTATTTCTTGTTCACGCAAAATCAGACAAAGGTTTTTAGATGTTAATCAAAAATACGTTACAGGCAATAAACGATTGTATTCATGCGATGTAAACATAATCTCTGCAAGTTTTAGAAATTTATTTGTTAAAATTTGTTTTCTGAAAGTTTGTTGCACAAGACGGGGTCTTTTTATATGAGTCCTCTCCATAACAAAATATCTATATCTATCTATCTATCTATATATATATATATATATATATATATATATATATATATATATATATATATATATATATATATAAGAAAGTGTAGAGATTTCGGGGAAAGCGGTCTTGAATAAAATACTTATTTGTTGTTAAAGAAAAAACTCTATATTTCGCTGATATTTTTTCAGCTTCATCTGGAGTTAAAAACTAAAAAAATGACAAAGCAGTCTTTTGGTAAGTTTATCATATTAAAAAAACGGGAAAAACTCACCAACCAAAGTATTCCTCCATTGGAAGAGGTATCACAAAAAAATACATACATTCAATTTAAATATATATAATAACAGAACAACGAACAGACAAGACGAAACAACATACTGTGGCTCTGGCTGCAATGACACTGTTGTTATTTATTGTGTTTATTTCTTCAGAAATCTGAACAGTGGTTCAGTATAGGAAAAGTTATTTTGTACATTGTTAGTAAATGGAATATGACTATTAATTATGTGATGTTAAGTTATTTAAAATATTACAGAATATATTAGTCAAATTGTTGGTGTCTAACTTATAATTTATGGATTGTGTTTCTTTGTTAATGTGACACATCTCAAGGAACAAGCGTTTTTTGTGATTGTTTTCTTGTTCCAGAATCTTTACATTCTTAAAATCCAATTGGTGTCCCGTTGATATATGATGGTTCGTTGCAGCACAATAGTTCTTTCCTATTAAGCAATCACTCCTGTGCTGTGTTACTCTCTGCTTGAGCCATTGAGATGTTTATTCAATGTAGACACCATTACAATCTAGACAGGATATCTTGTATACTATATTGTTATAAAAAAGAGGAGTTTTTTGTTTAACTTTACTGAACAGGGTCCAATTACTCAGGGTATTATATTTTGCAATCCTTAGGTGAGGAACTTTTTTTAAAAATTTTTACTATTTTGTTAGTTAATTCGGATATAAATGGTAGTTTGATATATTTAGGTTCGTGACTGTTGTCATCCAAGGGCCCATCATAAATATTGGAGTTGTAAATAATCATTTTTAGAATGTGTTTTGGAAATCCGTTATTGAGAAAGATATTAAAAAGTTTTTTTTTAAGTTTGTGTGTAAAAAGCTTTCGTCACTGATGTGAGTTATTCTGTTTCTCATAGCTGTAACTGTATTAAATTTTTGGTTAGAGGGATGGTTGGAAAAGAAGTTGATAAATCTGTTAGATGCCGAGAGTTTTTGGAACCAGTCTAAAATGATTTTATTATCTGAATTTCTTATGACTTTTGTGTCTAGAAAAGGTACACTGTGATCTTTTTCAGTTTCCACTGTAAATTGTAGTTTTTTAGGAAAAGAGTTAAAAATGTCCAAAATTACTTGAGTGCAGTTAGCAGGTACGGAACATATAATATCATCCACATATTTATACATAAAAGGGATTCCAAACGGTAACTTTGGTAACACACAGTCAAGCAGATGGTCTAAAACTATGGTGGCTAAGATTGGACTAATAGGTGAGTCTATCGGTGTACCAAATATTTGACTATAAAATTTATTATTGAATCCGAAATAAGTGTTTTTTAAAGATAAATGTGATTAATTTTTAAAAAATTGTTCTTTGATAAACTAGTATGTATCTTTATAAGATCCCACTTATTGCCCAAGATTTCAATTACCAATTCAAGTGGTATGTTCGTAAACAACGATATTACATCCAATGAGAGCAACACATAATCTGTTGGTACCTGCAAACCATTGGCTGCATTTACAAAGGAAAATGTAGTATTTCCAAGTGAGGTACTCAGAATATCTGATAGATACTTCGATAATTCATATGTTGTAGCGTTCACCGAACTAACAATAGGTCTTAATGGAATGTCTGTTTTGTGTATTTTAGGTAGACAGTATAACCTTGGGAAAGTTGAATTATAAATAGTAAGTTTTTTGGCATCCTGTTCAGTTATTTCTCCATTTTGTTTAAGACTTTTTATTAGAAGATTAAAATTTGTTTGCACTGTAGTGGTGGGGTCCCGATTTAATTGAATGTAAGTTGATGTATCACGTAAAGGCACGGCAATAAGTGGCATCTTATAAAGATACATACTAGTTTATCAAAGAACAATTTTTTTTAAAATTAATCACATTTATCTTTAAAAACACTTATTTCGGATTCAATAATAAATTTTATAGTCAAATATTTGGTACACCGATGGGCTCACCTATTAGTCCAATCTTAGCCACCATAGTTTTAGACCATCTGCTTGACTGTGTGTTACCAAAGTTACCGTTTGGAATCCCTTTTATGTACAAATATGTGGATGATATTATATGTTCCGTACCTGCTAACTGCACTCAAGTAATTTTGGACATTTTTAACTCTTTTCATAATAAACTACAATTTACAGTGGAAACTGAAAAAGATCACAGTGCACCTTTTCTAGACACAAAAGTCATAAGAAATTCAGATAATAAAATCATTTTAGACTGGTTCCAAAAACCCTCGGCATCTAACAGATTTATCAACTTCTTTTCCAACCATCCCTCTAACCAAAAATTTAATACAGTTACAGCTATGAGAAACAGAATAACTCACATCAGTGACGAAAGCTTTTTACACACAAACTTAAAAAAACTTTTTAATATCTTTCTCAACAACGGATTTCCAAAACACATTCTAAAAAGGATTATTTACAACTCCAATATTTATGATGGGCCCTTGGATGACAACAGTCACGAACCTAAATATATCAAACTACCATTTATACACGAATTAACTAACAAAATAGTAAAAATTTTTAAAAAAGTTCCTCACCTAAGGATTGCAAAATATAATACCCTGAGTAATTGGACCCTGTTTAGTAAAGTTAAACAAAAAACTCCTCTTTTTTATAACAACAATATAGTATACAAGATATCCTGTCTAGATTGTAATGGTGTCTACATTGGACAAACATCTCAATGGCTCAAGCAGAGAGTAACACAGCACAGGAGTGATTGCTTAATAGGAAAGAACTCTTGTGCTGCAAAGAAACATCATATATCAACGGGACACCAATTGGATTTTAAGAATGTAAAGATTCTGGAACAAGAAAACAGTCACAAAAAACGCTTGTTCCTTGAGATGTGTCACATTAACAAAGAAACACATTCCATAAATTATAAGTTAGACACCAACAATTTGACTAATATATACTGTAATATTTTAAATAACTTAACATCACACAATTAATAGTCATATCCCATTTACTAACAATGTACAAAATAACTTTTCCTATACTGAACCACTGTTCAGATTTCTGAAGAAATAAACACAATAAATAACAACAGTGTCATTGCAGCCAGAGCCACAGTATGTTGTTTCGTCTTGTCTGTTCGTTGTTCTGTTAGTTATATATATTTAAATTGAATGTATTTTTTTTGCGATACCTCTTCCAATGGAGGAATACTTTGGTTGGTGAGTTTTTCCGTATTTTTAATATGATAAACTGCTTTGTCATTTTTTAGTTTTTTACTCCAGACGAAGCTGAAAAAATATCAGCGAAATATAGAGTTTTTTCTTTAACAACAAATAAGTATTTTATTCAAGACCGCTTTCCCGAAATCTCTACACTTTCTTATAAATTTTAACGGTCGAGAACATTTACTAAAAATAAAAATATTTATATATATATATATATATATATATATATATATATATATATATATATATATATATATATATATATATATATAGTGGCGGCCCGTGGCGTAGTAACTGCTTGCGGTGCAGAAGGTCTCGGGTTCAATCCTGGCAGGTCGGTATACTTATTTATTAATTTATTTAATTATTTAAGTATTTAATGTACTTGAACATGATCCTACGAGTTACGTGTCAATATATGCGGTGATTTCCATATACAGCAGATGCTCGATTATGTAAACCAATATTGTTCACATAATCAAAAAGAGATTTAAAAAAAAATTACATTTTAGGGAAATACTGTGTGATTTGTTTTTGAATTTTTTTTGCAGCCAAACTTTTTTGCAAAGGCTTATTCCTGCATTTTCGCAATACTAATAAATCATTAGTATTAAATTTTTTTTTTCACTTCAAATAATTGCCTTACTAAATGCGTCTAAAGCTTCCAACAAATTAATTTCCAACTTTTCATTATTTTCATTTTCATAGTCAGAGTCGTCATTGATTAAATTATCTTTGTCTTCATCATTTTGCTCATCTAAATCATCTTCATTCCACTTCACAATATCCTCTCTTAAATATTCAACCTGAAAAATATTTTTTTTATTAAATACGTAAATGTTAAACAGATTTATGTAATTAACAAAATTACTTGGCTGTTTACTTCTGTCAACAAATTCTGAACTTCTTTGAGCGATTCCTCCATTTTATTTTTGTATTTTTCCTTCAAAATGCTGAGTGGAATGCTTTCTTCCGGATCAGAGCCATCATTACTCTTTTCAGTGAAATCCAAAATATTTTTCCAACATTTTTTTATCGTGTCAACCTCAAGCTTATTCCATGCTAATGATAGGTTTATTACATATTATCTTTTATTGTTAAACGCTTTAAAAGTTTTGCGAGATCTTCAGATTCCGAAGATAAAATTGATGACAACAAGCTTGTCTTGTAGTAAAGTTTTGTGATTCGAAGAACATTTTGATCCACTGGCTGAATCAAGGGTGTTACATTTGGTGGCATTTAAATAACAAAGATTTTTCCATCATCGGTTTGTAAATCTTTTACAGGCGGATGACTTGGGTCATTATCCAATATCAGAATGGCAGTTTAGGGTAAACCTTTTTGTTTTAAAAATGTTTTCGCCTAAAAATGTATATACGCGAATTTAGTTAATTCGAACATTTTCATATTGCATATTCGCTGACTTACCTGAGGAACAAAGCATCTATAAAACCAATTCTTAAAAATGTCCACAGTCGTCCAAGCATTTTTTGAATAATCGTAATCCAGAGGGAGAGTCAAGTTCTTACAGCACCTAGGGTTTTTTGCTTTGCCTAATATTTAGGTTCTCCAGACGCATTTGTGCAAGCGAGAAAAGTAAGTCGTGCTTTTTCAGCTCTCCTTCCTGGAGCGGTTTTTTCATCATTCATTACCAATGTTTTCTCAGGTAGCAGTCTCCAAAACAAGCCAGTTTCATCTGCGTTATAAATTTGATCATTTGTTAAATTCAGTTTACATATGAGTGAACAAAGATCTTGTTTAAATGGATTTACTAGCTTAGGGTTTGTAGATAACTTTTCGCCAGATATCTTCAAAAATCTAATACCAAATCAACGTTTAAAATTTTGCAACAACCATCGCTTGCAGAAAATGTAGGTGCCATGCCAAATCCTGTTAAACGTCTGTGTTATATCTAAGAACGCTGTCGTCGAGAATCACGTTACAAAGGGTATGGCGGTTTGATTACTAAATTATAATTAATTATAATTCTTGCAATTTTATCATCGCCTTCAAGTTAATACAATTCGGGTTTAGGGTTAGTATTTTTATAAATCAGACGTTAACTTTATATTGAAAACTCACCTTTTAAATTTCTACCGAAGAGTTACTGTGAAATCTTCTGTCTAGTACGGGCGAAAATGGATTGGATAAAGTAGAATACATACATAAAGCTTACTGTATGTCGCTTTATTTTTGTCTGAGTTAAACTGAATTTCAATTTTTAGTAGTTTAGTGTTGGGAATGGCTTGTTTGCCTATTTACAATGGCCGAATCAATAATGGTGAAAGGTGAAAAAAATTTAAAACCTAGGTCCTTGGCAGCAACGTGAAGAGGTTTCTCGTCGACAATGAATTGTATTCCTTAGGCGAATATTTTAATTTATTATGTACATCGTGGCTGGAAAAAGAGGATCCAGCTTCGTCAATCGGTTTTGGCGGCGTCTGTTTTTGCAGGTTCCCTCTTATTTTATCAAGAGCAAACTAAATTTATTGATTTTGTTTGATTTTTGGATAGACGTTTTTGGGCCCTAAAGCTGGGTCCGGTCTCGGGGGCGCTCGACCTTTTTAGTGTCAACAAATGTTATGGTACTGGATTCAAGCGGTTAAAAGACAGGCCATTTTTGGATGTAGCATTTTGGGCCTTATCTGGACATTCTAGGGCACGGGAGCCGCAAAATTAACGTTAAATGCTTCTATTCGACTCGCCCGATAGAACGTCTATTCCAGTAATAGGCGATATGTGGTTACTTATGATATACTCTGCAGGGGCCGATCTAAGCATTCAGATATTTTAACTGCTCATTAATCATCTTGCAACATACTTTATCACATAGGAATTGGTATCCCGTGAGGTTTGTGTTACCAGAGCTATTTTTTTCCGAATTACAGTCCTATCGTGAATGCGGATCTAAAATAAACAACTATAATTGTGTCCTTTTTTGTTATATTGGTTTCCATTGGACAGAATTGAGATAAAAGCATTTTCTAATAAAATTTATAAAATGTAACAAACATAATCTTTAATTGTTATTCTCATATCAATAGGTAACATAGAGAAACCGCAAACTGGCAATAATGCAAAAAGTCTGCAGGTCATTAGTCAATCATGCATACAAAACTCGCTGTTTAAACATGTTAACTAATTAAGAATTTTTTACCATATTAAAACAATCGTTTATAACGTTCTTGATGTATGATACAAATTTTATATTTTTTATATGCATTATGTTGTACGTTAGTTTTAAATTCTTTAACACAAACAAAACTCATTTCAACATATACTTTGCTGGTTTTATGTGCAAAAAAAATAAAGAAAAAAAAAAAAAAAGCTGTTTCTAACTTTGCCGAAGTAGGCTATGCACGTCTGACAATAACCTAAATTGGCAATGGCATTTGTTTATGTTAAGTATTTTGAGAGTAGTAAGTTCAAACCAAGTATAAAAGAAACCGGCCAAGTGCAAGTTGGACTTGCGCAATTAATGTTCTGTACGGTTATTGCTTTTAAAATAAGATAGACGGTTATTCGATTTTTCGGATCGTCCTCTTGGTCTATAAGAATTCTTCCTTATATACTACTAGCCGTGCCCGAGGCTACGTTCGCGTGGACGTCATTCACTATTATCGTCACTGCTCATTCCTTATATTACCTAACGTAATAAAATATATGCTATAACCTGGCCAGAGAACGTATGAAAAAAAAAAAACACTTAAATCCGATAAGTAGTTCTCGAGTAATAAACGCACTAACGGACAGACAAGCAGACAAAAAGACGTTCCATTTTATATATATTATATTCTTTGCTACGCGATAGCGTTCCATATTTAATGGTTTAGGCAGCGTATTGCAAGAGAACGCGCTAGCGGCAAACTTTTTTGCGACTTGATTCACTATTATCGTTACTGCTTATTCCTGGCCAGAAAACATATGTATGTTTAAAAAAAAGTACGTAAATAGGATAAGTGGTTCTCTACTGATAAGCGCACTAACTGACAGGTAGACAGATAGACAGATAGATAGACAGAGAGACGTTGCATTTTATACATATTATAGAAGATTATAGATAACCTGGCCAGAGAATAAATGTATGAATTAAAAAAAAACACTGAAATCGGATAAGCGGTTCTCGAGTGATAAGCGGGCTAACGCACAGATAGACAGACAGAGAGACGTATTTTATTTTATATTATATTCTTTGCTACATGATATTGTTCCATATTTAATGGTTTAGGCAGTGTACTGCAAGATAACGCGCTAGCGGCAAATTTTTTTCTAATTTGATTCACTATTATCGTCAGTGCTTATTCCTTATGTTATCTAACGTAATAAAACATATCCTATAACATGGCCAGAGAACATATGTATGTTTAAAAAAAAAAAGCACGTAAATCGGATAAGTGGTTCTCCAGTATTAAGCGCACTAACGGACAGAGAGATAGACAAACAGACAGACAGAGAGATGTTGCGTTTTATATATATTATAGAAGATTATAGATAACCTGGCCAGATAACAAATGTATGAATTAAAAAAAAATATGTAAATCGGATAAGTGGTTCTCACGTGATAAGCGCACTAACGGACAGACAGACCGAGAGACGTTGCATTTTTATGTATATTGTAGGTATTCTTTGCTACATGATGTTGTTCCATATTTAATGGTTTAGGCAGTGTACTGCAAGAGAACGCGCTAGCGGCAAACTTTTTTCCGACTTGATTCACTATTATCGTCACTGCTTATTCCTTATGCTACCTAACGTAATAAAATATAGCCTATAACCTGGCCAGAGAACATATGTATGTTTCTAAAAAAAAGCATGTAAATCGAATAAGTGATAAGCGCACTAACGGACGGACAGACAGACAGACAGACAGAGAGACGTTGCATTTTATATATATTATAGATATAGACTACTGCGTACTAATATACCTCTTTAATTTTAGCAATATAATTTATTTCCCTTTTTGTATGGAATTTTCCATTTGCCTGATCTAGCAGTACCGTTTAGATATTAATTCATGCACCACGTTAGCTTTTCAAACAGTTTTATTGTTCCAGATTTGATTAGTTCTACCGGAATTTCTTCTAGAGCTTCAGTTCGTTTATTTTTTGGTTGTACTACACTGTTGAATTTTGGATAGATTTTCTTACCCTGAATTTACGACCTGTTTATATTTTCGAAAAATAATTGTTTAAGTGAATTCAGGTACCTATTAGAAAACAATTTACACCCTAATAATATTAATTAAAGAAATCTGTTGCTTTAAGACCTCAGCATAGCTATCGGCAGCCAATCAAGTTTTCGTGTTTACCCAACATTTCCTCTATAAGGTCAAAAGTCAATATTTTGTGCCCTAAAGATAGGATTAGGCCGGGAACGAAATTAAAATTGATAAAAAAATACACAGAAATAATACCGTAAGAGGCTTTGTAAATTAAATATAGAGCAAGCAGAAGCCATAATCAATATTTACTGGAAAAATACTAATAAAGGCTGGTTTATTAAATTAATGGGAAATTAAAAAACTCTGGGTCTTTTTGTTCGTGATTCTGGGTAAAAATATATGACTAAATAAAATCAAGGATTCTTTACAAACCACGCTACAGAGCTTTTTTTTTTATCTAATAAGAAGCTATTTTTTTAAACTATGTATATAAATTCAAAAATTTGAGAATAAAAAATTCGTTTCTTTAAGGAAAAAAAAAGAATATATAAGCTGCTCAGGGAAGGGGGGTATCAAACAATAATCGAAGAATATATGAGCTGCTCAAGGAAGGGGGTATGAAACAATAATATAATCGAAGGATAAAAAAAACTCTGTTCCTAAGAGAATTCTATTTTCAACATCCATAGGGGCGGGGGGTGGAGAGATATGCTCGCGGTACTGTTAAAATTGGGAATGAAAAATAACATAATTTTCTGATTCCTCGATTAAGAATCCTGAAAATGACTTATTCCCCTTTATATATGTAAAACGTAAGCTGAAAATTCATATAATTTTTAGGAAGTACCAACCTTCAAACGATACGTGTCAAAATTTCATGACTGTTACGAGGACTCTGCCCTGGAAAATCACTCATTATTTACTAGTATGCTGAATTTAAACATGGTCGTACAGACACAAATGATGCTGAACGCTCTGAACGCCCAAATGACGTGGTTACACCGGAAAATAATAAAAAAATTCGACAAAATTGTCTTGTATGACTGTAAAGTGAAATTGCGTGAGACAGCTGATACCTTAAAGATATCAAAAGAACGTGTTGGTCATATTTTGCATGAACATTTAGGAATGAGAAAGCTCTATTCGGAATGGGTACCGCGTTTGCTCACAGTTTACCAAAAATAACAACGTTTTGATGATTCTGAGCGCTGTTTGGCCCTGTTTAAGAGCAATAAAAAGGATTTTTTCATGCGATATATGACAATGGATGAAACATGGATCCACCACTACACAACGGAATCAAATCGGCAGTTAGCTGAGTGGATAGCAGCCGGTGAAATCCGCTCGAAACGACCAAAGATATAACAGTCGGCTGGGAAGGTTTTGGCCTCTGTATTTTGGGATGTGCATAAAATAATTTTCATCAACTAAGCTGAGAAGGGAAAAACCATCAACAGCGAATATTATATAAAGTTATTGGTGAGTGTGAAGGCAGAAATCGCAAAGAAATAAGAAATAAGTGCTCTTTTATGAAGACAATGCACCGTGTCACAAGTCAATGGTTACAATGGGAAAATTGCATGAATTGAAGTTTGATTTGCTTTCACATTAACCATATTTTATAGATTTGGCCCCCAGCGACTATTATCTATTCGCAGACCTCAAACAAATGCTCGCAGGAAAGAGATTTGGCTCCAGTGAAGAAGTTATCGCCGAAACTGAGGCCTATTTTGGTATAGAGATGTTGGAACAGCGTTGAAATGATTGTATCACTCTTGAAGGAGACTATGTTGATAAATAAAGTCGAGTTTTGCAAAAAAAAAGTGTTTTAACTAGTTAGACCAAAAACTTTTTAGCCTACGTATTATATATACATTTATACAGCTTTATAAAGCGACATCGCTCAAAAAACTATTGATTCCTTCTTCATTTAGTAATATCCAGAGCTTTCATTCTTTCTTATCAAGCAATATCGGTCAAAATCTCTAGGTCCCTTTAGGATTTCAAGTAATATATGTGTATAAGCAACATCGACATTGAAAACGTCAGCTAGTACATATATTTGGGACATGTGCAACGGATGGAGAAAGAGAATTAGACAGTAGAAATTACACACAGGATTCACTTAACTTGGACTGCCTTTGGAAAAATGTCATATATTCTGAAAAACATACAGATTCCGATAAATTTGAAACGGAGAGTTTACGAAACATGCATCATGCCAGTAACGATCTATGGCATGGAGACCATCACACTAACCAACCAAAGCATGCAAGAGGATAGGAAACGAAGATATAAGATGACAGACCAAAGTCACTAATATTGCCAAATCAATTTTAAGCCGGAAACGGAGATGGGCCGATGGGCATATAGCCAGACAAGAACACAACAGACAGACACTTAAACCTATTCTTTGGAGGCCACGTACATCAAAAAGAAGTATGGAAAGACTCCAAAAAAGATGGTCGGATGACCTAAAAAGGACGGGTGGAAAGAAATGGTACCAGATAGCTCAGGACAGGAACTGATGGAGGACTATAGAAGAGGCCTATATACAAGAGTGGATAGATAACGGAATGGAGAGAGAGAGAGAGAGAGAGATGTGTACAAAATTTAAAATCATGGTGTTCAAGAGGTCTTGTGCAAATAGGCGGACAAGTCAACAGACCGGCGAAAAGTGAGAATTTTTTTCTGTAATTTGGGGACCTGGAAATGTGCGGAAATTAAAAAATTTCTGATGCTTTTTTCATGTTTGTGGCACTTCTCTTAGTGAGGATAGTACATTCCTAGAAGCTAATACTGCTAGGGTTGTCCTACTGGACTATGCAGAGTTTTTAAAATAATTAAATGGTAGGAAAAATAGGGAATGTCACTATTTGTGGGCATTCATTGTAAAAATCATCACTTTTTGAGTGTTTTTTTTACATCATTTTAACATGCCACGTCTTCATAAAATTTAATAAATATGAAGTATGACTTTAAATAATAATCCTTGCCTGACATTACCTATTTTATCAATATTTCGGATTTATAATACTGAATTTGTCATTCTCGCATTAAAGAATTCTTTAAGGTGAAATGTTAATCACGAAAAATTTTTTAAAGATCTATGTTATACACTCACTCTAAATTTTAGTTAATCAAAAAGTGGGCAGCTGGAGGCAGCAGAATCATCCTTGGGTTAACAGAGGCGGGGGGACATAATATATTATATAGTATGTAGAGTTTGACGAAAATATGCTAATAAAATAGACCTTCAGAGGAATTTTATTTTCTGTTGAGTAGCGACCATTTGAGTTTGAAGTTTATATAATTCTTTATTCTATGATACTACTTTCCGCTCTGGACATGAATACAACTATTATTATTTTACTTACTGTTGTGATGAACTAGGCAGTTATTGTTGGATGGAACTTACCTGAAATAAACAAACAAATTAATTACTACAATTTCTCACATGCGATCAATATGTTATATTTTGGTATGGGTTATTTCACACTTTTGACATGAGAAACGTTTTAAGTATATATGTGTATATATATATATATATATATATATATATATATATATATATATATAGTATGGGTTATTTCACACGTTTGACGTGAGTAACGTTTTAAGTATATATGTATATATATATATATATATATATATATATATATATATATATATATATATATATATAATATATATATATATATATATATATATATATATATATATATATATATATATATATATATATATATATATATATGTATAACATATATATAATATATATATATATATATATATATATATATATATATATATATATATATATATATATATATATATATATATATATATCGGCAATTTTATCCTTAACAAGATAAAACCGACCAAGTGCAAGTCAGACTTGCGGAATTAGTGTTACGTACGCATAAAATGAACAGTGTTTTACAAAACACGCCACAAGTGAGTTTCCGATCTTTGTGCTTATATACAAGATAAATTATCAAAGGTGATGATGCACTCGTGATAATTTTCATTTAACCTACACCTTATGGAGAATATTCCAGAATTCCTTCGAAATTTTCTGATTACACAGCCCCACAAAAAAAAAAGTGGGGTATACTTTTGATGCGATATATCAGATCCGTAGTGTTTTTGCCCGCTGATCACGAATCTAACGTCAGAATATCGCCATCACAACTCAATTTTTTTCTAACCTCAAAAAAATAGGTAAAAATTAGTAAAAATTAAGAAAAATATTGATTCAAGATTTTTCATGAACCCAAAGATGTATTAATATGTATTCGGACACGCTAAGCTAATATTCATCGGTTGGATTGAGCCGTACAGTTCTGTTTTCTTTCTAACCTCAATAAATCAGACAGATATAGTGCTTCTCGAATGCAAAAACGAATTCAAATTAAAGTTCAACCGATCCTTACCAAATTTGGTACACGGGGATTTTTTGGGTCGCTGATCACGAATCTGAGGTTGGATTTACAAAATTCAAGATGGCAGATGTTTTCACGCCATTTTGAACGCCGAGAAAATTTATCGGTCGATTTTTATTCTTCTACCTGCATCCAGGGCACCTCCACGTGGTGACGGTGGGCAACGGTGTTACACCACTAGCCGGCAGAGTCCCTGGATAACGGCTTAGATGCCGTCATGGCAGGTAGAAGAAAGAAAGAATTACGATGCAGGGACTCGGAAACCCAGTATCGGCGGTTGGTCAGGGTGGGAAAGCGGGCCCGCAGCCGTCGTCATCCAGCGACCGTAGCTCTTCATGTGTGGGTGACTTGGCTCATGTAGAGTATAATGCTACAAGAAAACGGTCTCACGGTACAAGGACTTTTCATAAGTGCGATAAAAACAGTGATTCATTTTGTTATATTTGCTGTCAACACGTATTGAGTAAAATGGGGTCACCGATAACGGATAAGATTAAAACCTTATATAAGGATTGTTTTAACATTGAAATACAGCACCAGGATACAGATTGGGTTCCCCACATCATTTGCAGTTCTTGCAAAATAATGTTGTACATCAATAAGAAGAAGATTAAATATTCCAAACCAGCAATATGGAATAGACCATACAGTGAAAATGATTGCTACTTTTGTATGAATGTTGTATCTAGGCATAACCGAAAAAATAAAAGCACTATTACTTATAAAGATGTTTCGACAGACAAGACCAACTAAACTAATTCCGCCTCCTGAACCACTTGATGCTGATGTTACGGAAACAAATGATTTCACCTTATCAGTTCATGCCGAAAACATTGAGACTGTCGAAAAAGATTCAAACACTGTTACTAATGAATGTTCTAGTGACAACCTATCATATACTAGTGACACAGATAAAGAATTTCTACCATACAACCGTAAACCAGAACCAATACTCGTATCACAGTCAGAACTTAGTGATCTAGTCAGAGATTTAGGCTTATCCAAAGATGGTTCTTGCTTCCTTTTTAAAGAAAAGACATTTACTTAAGCCAGAAGCTACGATTTCTTATTATAAAAACAGAGATGAAGAATTTCGAAAATATTTCACAATGGACGAGGAATTGTCACTTTCATATTGCACCGATGTAAAAGGTCTAATGGATGAATTTCAAAATAACTCATACGATCCTGAAGAATGAAGACTGTTCATTGATTCTTCTAAACGGAGCATTAAGGCAGTTTTGCTGCATAATACCAACGTTTACGCTCCCATTCCGATTGCTCATTCCACAGTTATGGAAGAGCAATATGAAAAAATGAAGCAGCTTTTGATAAAAATAAAATATGCTGATCATAACTGGAAAATTTGTGGAGATCTGAAAATTGTAACAATATTGCTTGGCCAACAGTCAGGGTTTACACTTTATCCCTGTTATAAATGTCTGTGGAATAGCAGAGACAGGGAACGTCATTATAAGAAAAAAATATGGCCAACAAGAGAATCGTTCACTCCTGGTGAAAATAATGTATTGTTTCCACCATTGGTAGATCCAGGAAAAGTTCTTATTCCCCCTCTTCACATTAAGCTTGGACTTATGAAGCAATTCCCGAGAGCATTAGATACAAACGGCCCATGTTTCAAATATTTGCATAAAAAATTTCCGAAATTTTCTGAAGCTAAAATTAAGGCAGGCGTATTTGACGGGCTACAAATAAGAAAATTGTTTCAAGATTCATTAGTCGTTACTAAAATGAATAAAGATGAAAAAGCTGCTTGGCTTAGTTTTAAAGAAGTCGCAACAAACTTTTTGGGAAATAATAAAAGTCCTAAGCACAAAGAAATAGTCGAGAAAATGGTAAAAAAATTTTAAACATTAGGTTGCTTAATGAATCTAAAATTACATTTCCTGGACTCCCACATCGATGATTTCCCAGATAATCTTGGTGACTACAGTGGGGAGCAAGGGGAACGTTTCCCCAAGATCTGAAAATCATAGAAAATCGGTATCAAGGACGATGGGATGACCATATGCTAGCGGACTATTGCTGGTCGCTAAAAAGAGAAACAAGTCCTCAAAAGCGTTTGGGCAGAAAGCCTTTGAATAGGTCATTCGCGGAAAAAAGAACAAGATACAGCCAAAAAAAAGGAAAGTTAGGCGCGGGTCTAACCTTCGCAATTCTAGGACTTAAGGGTCTACTATTTGAGAGTATATGGTTTAAAAGTCCTGGTTTTGAGTTTATTGGGTCTCATTTTTAAAGTTGCAGGGTTATTGAGGTCTATTTTTTGAGGTTACAGGGTGTGGGAGTCTAAGGTTTCAGGGATTAGGGTTTAAGAGTATCAGGTTTGAGGAATCGGTTGGTTTTCAAAAATTTTGTCCGCCATCTTGGATCCGCCATTTTGAATTTTGCAAATCCGACCTCAGATTCATGATCAGCAACCCAAAAAACCCCCGTGTACCAAATTTGGTAAGAATCGGTTGAATTTTAATTTGAATTCGTTTTTGCATTCGAGAAGCACTATATCTGTCTGATTTATTGAGGTTAGAAAAGAAAACAGAACTGTATGGCTTAATCCAACCGATGAATATTAGCTTAGCGTGTCCGAATACATATTATTACATCTTTGGATTCATGAAAAAGCTTGAATCAATTTTTTAGGAGTATATTTTTCTTAATTTTTACTAATTTTTACCTATTTTTTGAGGTTAGAAAAAAATTGAGATGTGATGGCGATATTCTGACGTCAGATTCGTGATCAGCGGGCAAAAATACTACGGATCTGATATATCGCATCAAAAGTATACCCCACTTTTTTTTTTTTGTGGGGCTGTGTTAGTATTATATGAGATAGCTTGCGAATTTTGGCGATTTTTTAAAAATAATATAAAGTAAAGTTTGTGCAAGTATTATATCATGTATTTTTTTGAACTCCTTTTTTCACAAGCTTTCATTTGACAGCCCATTCGATGAACTTGAAATTTTTTTTCCACTTTCGGTTTCACTCCTCAAAACTACAGACACACGAAAGATTGGACGTCCGTAGACGGACGGACACCGAAGTGATCCCATAAGTTCTCCTTACAGAACACTAAAAAAAGGTTCGATGCTACCGGCTTGGTGTATTTCCATTTCTTGCTTCAGGAGGAGTCATAACGAAAGGAAATACTTCGAGTTTGCTTTAGATCTATGAATTAAAAACGACCTAACCTTTTTTTTTTTTAATAACGAGTACCCGCACATTTCTTTCGGAAATTGACCTTAGGTCAAATTGGTCAGAAATTGGATATGTTGTAAGTTTTGATCTCCTGATGAAAAGTTCTCATGGGGCCAACATTCGAAAATGGACAGTTTTTGAGATTGAGTCATTGATAGGGGTTCTTATGGAGATATCCATTCAGTACTAGTTTGAGGTGATTTGCAACACCTTTCCACACATAAACGTGGTTATTAATGCATGATATACCTAAGTGACAAGCAAGCACATGCCTTCGAACATGTATCATGCATAAATAACCACGTGTATATGTGGAAAGGCGTTGCGAATTACCTCAAATCAGTACCGAACGGATATCTGCATAAGGACCCCTATAAATGACTGACTCAAAAACTGTCCATTTTCGAACGTTGACCCCATGAGAACTTTTGATCAGTAGGTCAAAACCTACAATATATTCAATTTCTGACCAATTGACCTAAAGCCAATTTCCGTAAGAAACGTGCGGGGTTTTTTGTTTAGTTTACTATGCACACCCAGTGGATGGAAAGGATAAAGTAGGATCATGTGGCATAACCCCTAAAGTTGGAAATTTATTTGCTTATAGCAACAGCGCTTTAGAGCATGTAGCTGGAGCGAAGTTATTCAGAACAATAATCCCGTGAATATCAGAATGCAAAAATCTGTCGTTCAATATAATGAACACAGCGTAAGTGTTGTTCGACACTACAATGGGTGCAGAAGTTTGAAGAAACGGATTCTACTTTAAGTCAACTTTGGGTAAGGCAACCAAGGACATTAGGAAGTGATGCAAATGTGAAATAAGTTCAAGCCTCAGTTCGCGACAATGCCAGCGATCAACTGTGTGCTCAGAAGTTTATTAAAACGTATTATACATAAAGAATTACCCCTGTAAGATACCAGTGGCGCAAGAATTAAAGTCAGTTGAAGCAGCTCGTTAATCAAAGGTTTGGATGCTTTTTAACATTTAGAAACGTATTTTTCCTGGAGAAGGCATATTTCCACCTTAATGGCCATGTTAAGCAATAGAATTGACGTTACTGGAGTCCAACTAATTCAAAACTAAGGCATCAAAAGCTATATAGTCCGGGAAAGTGACGGTTTAGGCCGTAAGGCCGTAGGAGTACAATTTACAGCGAGAGTACAATTTACAGCGATTCAAGAACAACGTGAATCGCTTTTTCCGCACTCGTGCCGCTCCTGGAGCGCTTTAGGGACTTCCCTGCAGCACGTGTGCTAGACCCATAAAAAAAAAAAAAAAATGTATGTAAGTGGAATAATCGGCTGGTGCTTCTTTAACGATGATAGGGCTCGCACAACAAGTGTTAATTAGGAGCGATATATGGAGATGGTTAAGAATTTCTACTGATTATGCCATGGTTTAATAAATCGAAAGTCAAGGTGAATGAAGACAGGAGCAAAGGTATTATAATTTAAAAAAAAATGCTAAAACTAAAGAAAGATTTCTTTAAACATTAATAATAAACCAATTATCGTGTAGAACAATAATAAATATTTACGAATAACAGGCACAAAGTTATCATTCTTAAAACTTATTACATTTGTATGTTATACGTGAGGGTTTCATGGTTATACAGAGTTTATACGCGCTCTTGTCTTCACGCTGGAATTGAAGCCAACCGAAAGCAAGGAACAAGCCGATCATTTATAAACGAATCAGTATTGTTGTTTCTACGCTTCTACGCTTCATCAGTTTGGAGTACGTCGCGGATACCCAGCGGATGTGCTTACAGAGGCTTCAACGTAGAATTTTGTGTTGTGCAGTGTCTGCTATTAGGTATTTCCGGATTAACGATATGTGTAAGATACAAACGGTAGAATAATGCATCCTTATGCTAGCAAACAAGTTTTATAGATACGAAATACTAAATTTGGATTTTACGACAAATATTACTCATACCAGATTTCAAAACAATATCAAACATAAGCCTCTGTACGTGAGATTACCTCTATATTTCGAGGATATTGGAGATTGGTATTTAGGGATATATAAATTTTTAACTTCATTAGTGCACTCTTATGCACATTGTGGGCAGAATTCATGGACACGCGCAATGCAGGGGTGATAAATATGTTGAACAATATGCTCAACAGCAGTAAGAATCTGGAATGGATGGATGAGTGAATGACGTATGAATGACGAATAAATGACTATATTCATGGACCATTCATGTTGATTATTTGGTTCACTTTTTTCAGTAACATTTTATTCTAAACTCTTGGAAAGTTACTGAATTTCTTAAATAAATGTCTTCATAAGAATATAGGTAAAGCAATAATAGACTCGCGTCACAAAAACGACAGACGCGAGCACCCCGTCCCGCGGTCTTAAAAAGTGCTAATATTTTGTGATACATTGTAATATTTGTAATTGGTTTATAATATTAGTTGTAAATATTGTTCTAAAGTAGATAATATTTCTAAATAATAATGAATAAAGCCTATTGAAAAGAATTAAATTGACTGAGAATTCTCTAACACCCGCTTCACAAAATTTTGACCGTTATAACCACAAAATCCTTTTTAGTGGGACGCCATCATACAGTTAAAAGAATCTTTGTCTGTTTTCCGAGAAATTTTAAATTATTTTTAAGGGCGATTTTGTAAGAACTGCACTGATATAGAATAAAGATTTTTTTTAATATTTATCAATTTGTTAGTGTTCGGTACGGAACACTTTGATGTCCGTATGGATGTCAGACCTGATTTTCTCCGAAACTATTTGATATAGAAAGTTGAAATTTGGCACAAATATAGGACTGGATGGCCTAGTCAGAACCGTGTAGTTTTGGAAGTTACTATAAATTTTTACTTAACGGATTAGCTTGTAAAGGCAAGTGAATTTTTTTTTCTAATGTCATCGAGTGGGCTGTCAAAGGAAACTTCTAAAAATACGAGTTTAAATATATATATGGTGTATTGCTCGCGCAAATTTTTCTTCATGTTACTTTTAAAAAATCGCTTCCCCACCCCAAAATATTAATACATATTCGGTGCAATCAGTAATATACTCATATACCTTTCAGTACATTACTGCATTTGGCCAATCACAGATGAAATAAATTTCAATAATGACCGGTGACTAATGGATAGGTACCGAGACAAAATAATTTTATTTTATTTATTTATAATTAAACAAATATTTAGGTAGTAAAAATTTATTTTAAATTCTTACTACCAGATTCTGGATTGAGCGAGTTTCATTTTTTGGCTATTAGTAAAGTAAAGTAAAAACGTGACAATGCATGTTGGATCTTAAGATATGTCAGGGACCTAATTAACTATCCTAGGTAAGGATTTTATTTTATTTTAAAAGCAATCGCACTAATTGAGCAAGTCCGACTTGCACTTGAATATCAAAATTTAAACTTATTTAAGAGAATCTTTGCAAACATTTATAAATAAATATAAAAACTTATAAGTTGTAAAAATATATAACACAATTTTTCCTTATTTATTTGTAAATGTAATAAAATATCTTCTGCTGTTGCTAGACTTAGCTTTAACCGACAAACTGGAGTATGACCAAGAGGTATTTCGTCGTCGTTGTCTTAAAACCCACCCAAACATTTACTAAAGGTCTACCCTCGGTGTTGATGTTTGCTGATCCCAATTCAAAACACTCAATACGAAAGATTAAAGCTAAATAGAGTAAACAGCTGCGGTGCTTAAAGGCCGCCTCGTCAGGACAAACATGTCTTCATCACGTAGGAAAACAAAGGTGAAAATGATGCTAAATATGGAAGAAAAATGAGACGAACTGTGTAAATATTTGGAGAAACGGATCGGATATAAGGAAAACAAATGAATTTATTTTCAAGAAACTGTCAGAAAATATTATTTTTGAAAATAACAAAATTGATGATGCTAGAAATGTATAAAATAAAGATTCTACAGGGTCCGCACAAAAAGTCATAATGCTAACATTTCTAAGGTTATTTTTTTTTTAACTTTTAGTGATCAACATTTCTGCACTTAAAGTTATTTTTTCTTATGTTCTGTGCCTAATTTTTTAAACTTAATAATATCATAAACACGGCCTTAATATATTCTTTGTCACATTTTTGGTAACATTGTTCTCAAATAAAAATTTTTAATTTTGGTAAAATGCTTTTTAAATTTAGAGGTTAACTAAAATCCTGTGTCGAACAGAAATATAGAAAAAACTAGAACATAAATGAGCAATAATCTATAAGTAGGGCCTTAAAAAGGTTCTGGTACTATATTTGACATACGGTCTCGCTGTAAAGTAGATTTATAACAAACTTTTAAGTTTATAAAAATCAATATAAACCACTAAAATTGGCAGCAGTTTTTGTCTGTTCTCTCATCTGTCAATCTATCTAAGAATACGTACGGTTCCTCAGCCGAGCTAGGATAGACGAAGAAAGAGATCAGAACTTAAAATATTTAAAGCAGTACTGCACCTCTGGCTGATATAAGCCTAACTTTGAAGGTGTACCTGTCCTCTGTCGAGGACAGTTTAAGGCCAAAGACCGATAGAGGAATTGTTCGGCGAGTTGAGAACAATTACTTTGGCAGCGCTTTATAGGGTCCTACCACAAGTATATAAAAATCGATATAAACCACGAAAACTGAACAAAGTCAATTTTTCAGCAGTTTTTTTTTTTTTTTTTTTTTTTTTTTTTTTTTTTTTTTTTTTTTTTTTTTTTTATTTTTTTTTTTTTTTTTTTTTTTTTTTTTTTTTTTTTTTTTTTTTTTTTTTGACTATTGTCTCATCCGTCATTCCATCTCGGAACACGTCTCGCGGTATCACAGCTCCTTTACCGAGGTAGGTTAGACGGACAAAGAGAACAAAACTGCTACTGCACTACTAACACACAGAATAAGTAAGATACAATAATTTGCACCTTTGGCTGATGTAAGCCATAAGGCCATTTGCGTTGATGAAGGCGTATCTGCCCTCTATCGGTGAGGTAAAAACTGCTGAACGATGGACTTGTCCAATTTTAGTGGTTTATATTTATATGTTTGGGATAGAACCGTATGTGTCGCTCGGAGCAACATTTACCAAGAGAGCTGTTTTAGAAAGGGGAAGGCGGAAAAATATGAATTTTCAATTAAAAAATATCATACAGGGTGATATAAAAAAGTTATGACAATTTAAAATAATACACAGTGCAATAAGTGGCGCCCTTACAATTTACAACAAAACTGTGAAATGATTTCAATTTATCATATCAGAAAACCCCTTAGCACAGAATCTTGTACAAATAGTACAATTATTAATAAAGGTTCTTCAGAAAAACTAAAATAAAAGTATAAATTCGTCTCTCAAAAATTACGAATTTTTGGACTAATGTAAATTGGGTTAAATGGTCATATTTTCATCCCAGAAATTCACAGTAACTCTATGTACACGGAATACTGGGACACTCTGTGTATATATATATATATATATATATATATATATATATATATATATATATATATATATATATATATATATATAGGGTTTCGTGTTAACGCAAATTTCTTTATTTCTTATAGAAAATATTTAGTTTGGTATTAACGATAAATTTGGATACAGAATAGCTTGGTGCCTCTCAAAACACTCTCATAATTATATTTTTGGATTATATGTGCAACATAATCCATTTTCTTTTGCAATAATTTCCTTTTCTTTTAAATTTAAGCTGTTTTAAAAGCATCTCTCGTATTGACATAATGACATTTACTAACAAATGTGTACCAATATTAAATTTTAAGAAGGTCTACAGCCTGGAAATCTTTCCACCAAAAAAATTTACTTTGTCTTGGAATTAAAGAGTCTGAACCTATTTTGTGTGTGTTTCAAAGATAGTGAAAAGTGTTTCAAAGACAGTGAAATGTGTAAAACTAAAAATTTCAAAATTCTAAGCAATCTTAAATATAAAAAAAAATTAATTAAATAAATCTCCCACCCCCGCAGATGGTATATTTAGTTATAAATTTAATTATGTCTTGTTTTTACTTATTTATGGTTGGCCTTTAAGCAATAGTTAAAAACAGGTTGTGTGTATTTAAGAAGCATTAAAATGTCGACGTATTAGAACTTATTTTTCATTTAAGAGAAGAGAGAATTCTAATTTAGATCAACAGTTTCCCCTCAAATATTGCAGCTATGTAGTAATAAGAGAACCGATAACGACTATAAATTAATTACGAAAAAACAACATTAATTACAACCAGAGAAGAATAGTAAGAGCTCCATTAAACAGTGCCAATTATTTTTCTGCAGTTAGATTCTTTTCCATAAATATAAAAAGAATGTTGTTATTTTTTTCATACTTCTTTTATTTGCAAAAGTTTCCACAAACAAAAATCTGTATATATACAGACGCGAGTATAATTCAACAAAATTAATTAGTCTAGTCTAGTTGGGCTTAGTTAAAATACCTTTTTCAATTAATGAAAAGGGCATATAGTCCGAGGTTTCTTCGGAATTTCAAAAGCAGAGCCGTAGTTTATGATAATATTTGATGACATAATATTTATTTGCTTGTGATATATTAAGTCTACGTGACTTACTCACCATCTTAAGAACCCGTTTAAAAAGAAAACTATTTATAAATCATATATATGTAACTAACATATATATATATATATATATATATATATATATATATATATATATATATATACATACATACATATATATATATATATATATATATATATATATATATATATATATATATATATATAAGATTTGGTGATATGTTATCGACCGTGCATCAATCTGATATATATATATGATTATCGGGAATCGGTCTGGACTGTAAATAAAACTCTTTTCTTCTTTAAAACTCAATATTTCGTTATCGTTTGATAACTTCTTCAGGAGTAACTACAAAATTAATACACCTATATTAACACACTATTCTCTTTCGTCAAAGCATTAAAATATTGAAATATAAAACAAACAATTATGAAACAAACGAACAATCAATTAAAACACGTACGAAAATGCGAGTTTGTCCTGGAAACCAACATTCAACATCTCGATTTACTACAACAAACTGAGAGTAAATAGCCTCGGTACATATGCACTGCCGTGAATTCCAAACGAAACGGAAAAACAGCAACAGAAAAACGTCTTTAATTTACTTTATACTAAGAGGTGGCAAATATTTATTTGTTATTATTGCTGTAATTGTAAATGATTAATACCTATTAATTATGTTGCTATATATAATACTAAGTTGATTAGTGTCTGATTTATAGTTAATTGACTTTGGGTCCCTGTTGATATGGTACATTTCTTTAAAAAGTCTCCCTTTATAGTTGCTGTCATGAGCTAAGATTTTAACGTTGTTATAGTCAAAATTATGACCCGTTTTCAAATTATGTTGCACCACAGCACACGTATTCTTTCCCAATCGGGAGTCACTCCTGTGCTGTGTGAGTCTCTGTTTCAACCACTGACCTGTCTGCCCAATATAACAGGCTTCACATTGTAAACAAGATAATCTATAAACTACAGAGTTATTATATAGAATAGGTGTTCTATCCTTTATTTTTGAAAACAGGTCAGAACCTCGTATGCTGTTATATCTCGCAATTTTTATCTTTGGAAAATCTCTGAATAAGGCGACAATTGAGTTTGTGATTGGCTTTATAAATTGTAACTTCCTGTATATCCTATGCTGCGCAGGCGTCTCGTCAGTAGGGGCATCAACACTATCCGAATTATAAATTAATTTTCGTAAAATGTGTTTAGGGTAGGCATTGTTGACAAAAATGTTATATAGCTCGTCTAGGTTTCTTTTTCGAAACCTATCATCACTGATGCGTATGACCCTGTTTTTCATTGCTATTACGGTGTTAAATTTTTGATTTTTTGGGTGATTTGAGAAATAATTAATGAATCTGCCTGACGCTGTGGGTTTTTTATACCAGTCAAGTATAATACTGTTGTCACTCGTTCTTATTACTTTAGTGACAACAGTATTATACTTGACTGGTATAAAAAACCCACAGCGTCAGGCAGATTCATTAATTATTTCTCAAATCACCCAAAAAATCAAAAATTTAACACCGTAATAGCAATGAAAAACAGGGTCATACGCATCAGTGATGATAGGTTTCGAAAAAGAAACCTAGACGAGCTATATAACATTTTTGTCAACAATGCCTACCCTAAACACATTTTACGAAAATTAATTTATAATTCGGATAGTGTTGATGCCCCTACTGACGAGACGCCTGCGCAGCATAGGATATACAGGAAGTTACAATTTATAAAGCCAATCACAAACTCAATTGTCGCCTTATTCAGAGATTTTCCAAAGATAAAAATTGCGAGATATAACAGCATACGAGGTTCTGACCTGTTTTCAAAAATAAAGGATAGAACACCTATTCTATATAATAACTCTGTAGTTTATAGATTATCTTGTTTACAATGTGAAGCCTGTTATATTGGGCAGACAGGTCAGTGGTTGAAACAGAGACTCACACAGCACAGGAGTGACTCCCGATTGGGAAAGAATACGTGTGCTGTGGTGCAACATAATTTGAAAACGGGTCATAATTTTGACTATAACAACGTTAAAATCTTAGCTCATGACAGCAACTATAAAGGGAGACTTTTTAAAGAAATGTACCATATCAACAGGGACCCAAAGTCAATTAACTATAAATCAGACACTAATCAACTTAGTATTATATATAGCAACATAATTAATAGGTATTAATCATTTACAATTACAGCAATAATAACAAATAAATATTTGCCACCTCTTAGTATAAAGTAAATTAAAGACGTTTTTCTGTTGCTGTTTTTCCGTTTCGTTTGGAATTCACGGCAGTGCATATGTACCGAGGCTATTTACTCTCAGTTTGTTGTAGTAAATCGAGATGTTGAATGTTGGTTTCCAGGACAAACTCGCATTTTCGTACGTGTTTTAATTGATTGTTCGTTTGTTTCATAATTGTTTGTTTTATATTTCAATATTTTAATGCTTTGACGAAAGAGAATAGTGTGTTAATATAGGTGTATTAATTTTGTAGTTACTCCTGAAGAAGTTATCAAACGATAACGAAATATTGAGTTTTAAAGAAGAAAAGAGTTTTATTTACAGTCCAGACCGATTCCCGATAATCATATATATATATATATATATATATATATATATATATATATATATATATATACATATACGAGGCTGGTTTGAAAAGTCCGTGCAAAAATAAAAACTACTTATGTGTTTGGGGTAAACCTTTTTTATTTTTCGACATAGTCTCCTTTTAGGCTTATACACTTCGTCCAACGATGTTCAAGTTTGTTGATCCCTTCCGAATAATAGGATTTGTCCAAGTCTGCAAAATATCCATTAGTGTCTGCAATCACCTCCTCGTGTGAATAAAATCTTTGTCCCGCCAGCCATTTCTTCAAATTGGGGAGCAAATAGTAGTCCGAGGGAGCCAAGTCTGGAGAATAGGGGGGATGTGAAACGAGTTGGAATCCTATTGCCATTAATTTTGTGGGCCAATCGCGGGCGTTTTTCTTGCAGCTCGGTTTTCAAACGGTCCAATAACGATGAATAATATTCACCTGTAATAGTTTTACCCTCTTCCAGATAGTCGATGAGGATTATCCCTTGCGAATCCCAAAAGACAGTCGCCATAACCTTTCCGGCCGAAGGAACGGTCTTCGCCTTTTTTGGTGCAGATTCCCCCTTGGTAACCCATTGTTTAGATTGTTGTTTGGTCTCAGGAGTATAGTAATGTATCCATGTTTCATCCACAGAGACGAAACGACGCTTAAAGTCCTCCGGATTCTTCTGGAACAGCTGCAAACCATCCTTGCAACACTTCACACGATTCCGTTTTTGGTCAAGCGTGAGCAATCGCGGCACCCATCTTGCGGGTAGCTTTCTCATGTCCAAATGTTTATGCAAAATATTATGTACCCGTTCAGTCGAGATGCCCACAGTACTAGCAATCTCACGCACCTTAACTCTTCTGTCATCCATCACCATATCATGGATTTGATCAATGATTTCTGGAGTCGTAACCTCCACAGGCCGTCCAGAACGTTCAGCGTCACTTGTGCCCATATGGAGAGTCCGAAAATTTTGAAACCACTTATAAGCTGTTCTAATCGAAGGTGCAGAGTCACCATAATGTTTATCAAGCTTCTCTTTAGTCTCCTGAGGCTTTTTGCCTTTCATAAAGTAATGTTTAATCACCACACGAAATTCTTTTTCGTCCATTTCTTGAAAATCACTCGACTTCCTTGATTCACACGAATGCCAAACACAAAGAAATAGACCAATATGGCTGAAACTTGGTGTGCGGTCATTCAAGAGATGCTACTAACTAAACATGACCTCGATACGCGCCGGTGGTGCCATCTCTCGGACGTTGCACGGACTTTTCAAACCAGCCTCGTATATATATATATATATATATATATATATATATATATATATATATATATATATATGTATATATATATTTCAGCAGTCTACCCACTGTTCCCTCATTTGCCAGTCTACCCCGAGACGGTTTCGCCGTATCACAGTTCATCAGTCAAGCTAGGATTTACAAAAGAGAGAGCAAAACTTCAAGTGCTTACTCCCGTACTGGCGTTACATCGTGGTAAGATACAATAAATTGTACCTAAAACTGAAAAGCATATCTGCTCTCAATCGGACGCCGTCTACGGCCACACTCCGATAAAGAAATGGTCAGCAAATTGCCAACTGCAGGCAGCGCGATTCTACAAGATTTCCATCCCATGCATATGTGGTTCAATATAAAATCACTGAATCACATATACATACAGGGGGTGGAACCCTTGTCGAATCATCCTACCTGCGGTTAACGTGTAGTAAAATTCTAAATGGCATAGAATTCTGATTTCGGGTGAATTTTGAATTTTTTAGCTACTTACCAAGTAAATGGGAATCTTAAAAATATATTTCACATAAAGAATGTATCGGAAACCATTAACGCAATGGAAAAAATTTTGAACAATTATCTTGTGTGGCCAGCAACTGCCAATGCGAAGCAGCTGTTTCGTAACGGGTGCAATTACAGAAAAGAGGTCGTAAAAAAGTCTGCTGACTGATGAAGGACTAACATTGTTTTGGCCTGGCATAGTATGGGCTCATTGTGCCCAAGCCATAGCAAACGTATTAATAGAATGTGGATTGGAACCACCAAATGTTTCTCATTATGGGCCAATTGAAAGGTATGATATTCTAATTAAAAGGAAAGTTAAGAACTAAAAGGAGGAAAACAGAATATTTCAAAAATAAATGGATGAAAGCAATCAGAGGGATCCAAAACCTCAAGAAGAACCTTAGAATTTACATTGTTTTATAGCAAATATATTTTTAAGGTTTCATTTACTTAAAAGTTGTTAAAGTTAAAAATTATCATCTCGTTTCACTAACAAGGGAACGTTTAGCAAAAATTATTATTAGGTATTGGTCATTGGAAACTCTTCATTTAGTAGGAGATGGTGCTTTCTAGGAAATAATTGAAATTAAAACTTGGCTTAGCGTTATAGGAAGGCAAGTAATAAAGTGACTTTTTTCGAAGAATCTGTAATTATTAAACAATATTTATTTTTTTTTAGAAAATAGAATCTCGCATTTTATTGAAAGTTTACTTATTGGTGAATTTGCATAAATTATTTATTAACAGGACAGTGAACATGCGCATAATGCTTGAGAAGCAGTTAACTATTTTAACTTTACCTTTGGAAATCGTGAGATCGGTACCAATGGTCCAATAAGACGACCGCCAAGGTGACCAGACTTTAAGTCCCTTAATTTATGCCACTGCGGACATAGAAAAGAAGATATATACAAGAAAACACCAAAAAATATTCAAGACCTTAGAGATAGGATTATTCAAGCCACTATATCACTTCAGATGGAAAATGTCCTTCAAGAATTTGAAGAACAAGTTCATTTATGCTGAAATGAATGTTGAACGTTTTAAACATTTAAACTACAGATAAGGTATAGGACATGATAGATGTTTTAGGATCAGTCGTTTTCGTAGAATCAAAAATGATGTAATATATAGGATGCTCCATCAGATATAACGAAGTTGATTTCGTTTACGACTGAACCCGAATAGTCACCTTTTTTAAGTTACTACTCACTATATATCACCACTACACTAAACACTTTATTTTTTCACTCGACGCGCGTTTCGCTAGCCATGTTAGCTTCATCAGGAGCGATAATTGACTGTGCCAAAGATTCCACATTCCCAACATAGCTGTTTTTAAGGGCAAAATTTTGCACTTATTTGAACAATATAGGTCCGTAACATTTTTTTAGTTTTAGTTGACACATAAGTCAACATTACCAAAATGTAAATGCGGGATGTGTAAATTCATATGAGATTTTGCATACGATTTTTTTGAGCAAGAACTAAGGATTTTTGGGTTAGAGGGCGGATCTACATCTCTGCACTTCGACCAATAATCGAAAATTCGCTCAATAGAGAATATTTTGAAGCAATTTTTCGATTGTGATAATGTCTTTTAGTGTAGTTAAGGGTAAAAGATCCCGACATACAAAAAAGGAATTCGTTTTTTTTATATGTATGTCTGAATTTCAGTCTGCCTGTCTGCCTGTCAATTAGTTTGTGGTTTCGTATCTCTCCTAGCGGGTGGTCCGATTTTTATAGGTCTTTTTTATTTTTAAAAGAAAACAAGGGCGCTTTGTTTGGAAGTTTCATCACTGTAACCCACCCGCTGCATTATTGGCATGGTATTTAGCCACCTAAATTACTGAGATCGGTGTAATAATACAAATATAAAAAGGCGCTTAAGCTTTCGTCGCAAAAAAAGACGAATCGTGTCTTAATATAGTGGATTTTCGAATTCGACCTTAAATTTATTCAAAGGTATGATATAACGTTCTGAATGGAATATGTGTGTATAGGTTTAAAATGGTAATGGAAAAGGAAATGGGATTTGACACGAATTTGTTCTATCTATGCGTGTATTAAATATCAAAGTGATAAATGATTAATTTGCTCATGTGATATGCGACTATATTATTACCTTATACTCGAAAAAATATAACTGGAAACATAAAAACATAAATTACTAGCTGCTGACAACTGCAGATCCTAAGACAAGTTAAAGGTTTCATATCAATAAATTAAGAAATATTACAAGATCTGGATGATGGTATGCGATAAATCATGCATCTGCTGTTCCTCCAATATAGGTTTGCCATATCAGGATGGAAGAAGACTCCTGAGCTTATAGTTTCTACATAATCGAATTGTTGTCAAATTAGCGTGTCAAGTTATTACGATGACTCACTCCTGGAAATAGTCTGTGGTCATAATAGAGAGGTATGGAATATTCTACGCGAATATTTAGTTTTTTCCATTAGCAAGTGCCAAGTTTAGACCGAAAGATTTCTACTTGCTTGTCAGAATGGTTAATTAATATCTTATTATACCGTAGTGCAATTACATACATGACGGACAAAAAAAATAGGGGATGTAGTAAAGAGACAGAATCATTTATGAATTTGCTTTCATCCTGCTAAGTTCACGCTCTATCCTCCTACATCCATTATCATCATCATCTTAGATGTTCATATGGTATCGATGTAGCGACCCCTCAGTAATATCTTCCGGAAGAGATCGAGTTAGTGGTGGATAATAACGGGTGTGATAATTTAATTTTTTTGATTTTTCAGAGTCTGCTGAAACAGACATAGCAATCAAAGATGAGAGAAATTATTCTAAGTACAGAGATCTTAAATCCGAATTGTTCTCCCTACATTCAGCAATGATGACAGTCCTTTAAGAGAAAATCTAAAAAAATACCAGTTTACTGTATTCCAGCTTCCAGTTCCTTACAATGAAGATTTAGAGAGCTGTTATACTTAGTACCTTTAGGTTGCTCAGGCAGATAAAATTGGTTGATGGTAACTAACCGATTGGCCGTTTCGCATTTCAGCCTGTGCGGTTCAGAGAAACAGAGTTTTTACATCAAATTATTCTTTTTGAAATATATAGTACATGAAGGATACAAGGGATATGTATTTAGAATTTCCAGTGTATTCATATGTATTCTTTTATCAAAATTTTAGCACGTGGGAAAAAACACTTATTAGCAATCAAAATTTTACTAACTTTTCGATAACCCCTTACGAAGGAAATATTGGTAGCATAACAAACTTCAGAAGAATCTGAGACTTAAAAATTGTTTTAAATTATTAACAGGTGGGTCTTAAATAAAAATTAATTGAAGGCCCTTATTTGAGTCACGTTTAGGAGCTATAAACGTCATTATAAATTATGAGCAAATAAAATAATAAAAAACATTTAAGGCACTAACTCTTTGTTTAATTGCAATTAGTAAACTGACACCATAAAAATCGCAAAAATTCCGCATAAACATCTCGATCGGTCACAGCGGTTGGTTAATGGGCGAAAATGCCCCCCTCGTGCCCTGCATTCAGATCACAGAACAGACTAGTTAGTTATGGATTGCTTAAATATAGATGGCTTTTCAGTGGCGTGAACGAAGGAGAAAGATTCACCTTAAAATATAGTAAAGCATATCAGTTCACAATAACTTTGTCGTGGATCTTTATATTTTTCAACGTTAAATCCAGGGTATCTTCTAAAAAACAGGTAGGCTGAAAAGTTTTTGGTCTGATACATAAATGTCGCCCTTTTTAAAAAATCCATATGATTTTTAGGAAGTACCAGTGGTTGTAGTGACGCTACTTTTGATATTTGCAAAACAATGAGAAAAATCGAGTTTTGTGTGTTTTTGATGGAAAAAAATATTGTTCAAGCAAGGTAATGGCTTGATAAGTGTTACGGGGACTCTGCCCCTGCAAAATCACTCATCATTTACTGGCATGCTGAATTTAAACGTGGTCGTACAGACACAAATGATGCTGAACGCTCTGGACGCCCAAATGAGGTGGTTACACCGGAAAACATAAAAGAATCGACAAAATTGTTTTGGGTGACCGTAAAGCGAAATTGCTTGAGATAGCTGACACCCTACAGATATCAAAAAAACGTGTTGGCCATATCTTGCATGAACATTTGGGCATGAGAAAGCTCTGTTCGAAATGGGTACCGCGTTTGCTCACATTGGACCGAAAACAAAAACGTGTTGATGATTACGAGCGCTGTTTGGACTTGTTTAAGCGCGATAAAAAGGATTTTTTCATGCGATATGTGACAATGGATGAAATATGGATCCACCACTACATACCGGAATCAAATCGGCCGTGAGCTGAGTAGACAGCAGCTGATGAAAGCCGCCCGAAGTGACCAAAGACACAACAGTCGGCTGGGAAGGTTTTGGGATGTGCATGGAATAATTTTCGTCGACTATGTTGAGAAGGGAAAAACCATCAATAGAGAATATTATATAGTTATTGCTGCATTCGAAGGCAGAAATCGCAAAGAAATGGCCCCAAATGAATAAGAAAAAAATGTTCTTTCTTCAAGATAACGTACCATGTCACAAGTCAATGGTTACGATGGCAAAATTGCATGAATTGAAGTTTGAATTGCTTTCTCCTCCATCATATTCTCCAGAATTAGCACCTAGCGACTATTAACTATTCGCAGACCTCAAAAAAATGCTCGCAGGAAAGAGATTTGGCTCCAATGAAGAAGTTATCGCCGAAACTGAGGCCTGTTTTGAAGGCAAAGACAAATCCTTCTATAAGAAAGATATAGAAATGTTAGAGAAGCGTTGGACTTATTGTATCGTTCTTGAAAGAGACTTGAATAAAGTAGCATTTTGCAAAAAAAATGTGTTTTAAGTAGCTAGACTAAAAACTTTTGAGCCTACGTATTAGATTCAAATTTGTTTGCCTATTGCGCAAACGCAAAAGGCAGGAGAGACTGTAACCCCGGAGCGGAGCGTTTATTCTAAGTGTAGAGCAACAATTTTGCGTTCGGTATCAGTTACACACTGTAAGTATCGTTTAAATCTTTAAAAGATGGGTGCAGAAGTTTGAGGAAATTGTATCAATTTTCAGTAAACTTCGGACAGGGCGACTAAGCAGATCAAGAAGCTATACAAACGGGGAGTGCCAGTTCACACGAATCCTGACTTCTGAATACATAAACAATTTGGTGCCGTAAATATACCGACGAGTTCCCCAAAATGCATTATTCGTAAAGATATGTGCCTATACCGGTACAAGATACATCTGAAGTACGAATTAAAGCCAAACGATACTGCTCAGAGTCAAAGTGACGGCTTGGGCTGAAATTACGGCAAATGAAATAATTGTTTTACACTTCCTTACCGATAACAAAGGCGGCACAACAAGAATTAATTAGCAACTATAATAGATAATTATTATTTATGGTTAGAAAACCTGAGTGTTTCAATAAATTTTCCAGTAAAAAATTGATTTTCAAATGAGGTGATAAGTAGCCTCAACGTAGTTCGAATTCGATGCTGAGGAATTGTTTCTTCTAGGAGTATCCCAAAACTAATATTCAGAGTAACAAGCTTCACTTCCTGGAACGATTAAATAAAAATATGGAAACGAAGTAGCGACTAGCCATCGATAATTTATCACTTGCTTAGAAAAGTGTCGGGAACGTAACGGTTCACATTCAGATGATATTATTTTTAACAAATAATTTTTCAAGGACTATAGTTTCACATATAACCCAGGGTTTTGTTACTTATTGATTTATTTTTTTACCAGAAAAAAGTTAATGTGACATCCTGTACTAACTTATTTTGATTGATTTTATCAACTTTATTTCTATATCAAATTTTAGGCCGTCTTCGTGCAAATATTTTAGAGGCCCTGGCACCCTTGTCGTACCCTTTAAAGATTTATTATATGTATTTTTTAGGTTGGGACATTTTTAACAGATTATAGCACTCACTAATATAGAGAACTGTAAGGAGTAGGTCCTTTATCCTTATTTAGATTATCTTTACGTTTTACAATTTCAATACTTTCGTATATGAAACATTTTTAATTAACCTTAAACCATCTAAATGTTTCTATGTGATTCTGTTCAAGGGAATGCTAAATAATGCTTTATTTTCCTGATCTAGCGAACCACAAATGAGCTAAATGTTCTTTAAATCTTGTTCTTGTCCTGGGGTCATTCAATAAGTAAAGAGACAAATAGCCCTAGCTCAAGAAAGGTTTATTGGATGGCTACAAAATTTGGCTTAGTTTTCGACATAATCCCCCCAACGTTAATACATTTGTCCCATCTTTCTGCTAGCTTCTTGATTCCTGTGGCAAAGAATTCTTTCGGTTGACGTCAAAGTCACTCTTACACTTTTTCCTTTACTTCTTCATTGTCGGTGAATCTATTTCCATCTAGGGCATCTCTGAGAGGTCCAAATAGGTGAAAATCACACGGAGCCAGGTCTGAGCTTATGCGGGATGAGGCAAGATCTCTCAGCCCAGTTCTTGAAGCTTTTCTTGGGTCAGAGGGCGGGCATTGTAAATGGTTCTGAATAATATTGTGAACAATTTTTACGCTTACCCCAACCTCCTGAGCTATAATTTCAACAGTAACTCTTCTGTTATCACGAATAAGTCCATCAATCCTCGATTCCAACGAGGGACCGGAAACTTCGACTGGACGTGCACTTGTAAACGTTCACACTACTAAAAATCTGATGACAGAACGCTGCTCTTCTGAAGTGTAGTCTTCCAATGGACTCGCCATGGTAAACTGGATATTTTGAGCTTATGTTTACATTACATGATCGAACAGCTGATTAAAACTCATCACAAGGTCGCCAACTTGCACTCCTAGAAGTATGGAGCGGTTTCGTTGACCAATTGTCTCTTTACGTATTGAATGACCCTCGTACTACTTATCACAATCATTGCAACTGTTTTCGACTTCAGTCACGTTCGTGAATTTTATCCTTTAGATTTCCTGAAATATTTTTCAAGTCTGATTTTTTATTTGATAATATGGTATAAAACCTGCCAGTATATATCACTAGTTTAACTATTCTAATCTGATAAAATATATATATATATATATAGAAACATATTACATTTTTTTGTGGGAAATTACGAATTCCATAAGAGGTACCAACCACATATTAACAACTAACTTCACATGTGAAGGTGGATTGAAAAATCTAGTAAAAAACAAGGTAAATAACATTTTTTTGCAAAAACAAGACTTCATTTTTCATTGATCTTAAAAGATTCCAATTTTGTTATTCCCTCAGAAAAAGAATTATTTCGAATTGTGTATAATATTTGGCAATAGCACAGATAATCTCTGCATTCGAGGAAAATTTCTTTCTTCAAGCCAAGCTTTGGAGGTTATCAAACAAAAGAAAATCACTTAGAGCCAAATCTGAGGAATATGGTGGGTGGGGAACTGTTTCGAAGCCCAGTTCGTTCCCTTTATAACGACAGATGTGTGAGCAGGCGCATTAGCCTGGTAAAGGAGCACTTTTTTGCGCGCTAACCTTGGTCACTTCTGCTTGAACTCACTATGCAAATGGTTTAATAACGTTACGTAATAAGAGCCAGTCACGGTTTTACCCATTTCCAAATAATCAATTTTGATGATACCCTGTGAGTTCCAAAAAACTGTCTTCGCTTTTTTCGGTGCGGTATCACATTGGTCAATCCACGGTTTTTACTGCCGTTTTGTCTTCGGGGTAAAATGGTGGATCCACGTTTCGTCTACAGTCACAAGGCGATGCCAGAAGTCCTTCAGATTATGCTGCAACTTTTCCAAACACGATTTTAAAATGTCCTCCCTCGTGCGTTTTTAGTCTGGTGTCGACAAACGCGGTCTCTATCGCACACTCAGTTTTTTTATTTTTAGAACATTATGTAGGATACTAGTATCCGTTTATATGAGATGACTACCATCTTATCAATCTCACGAAACTCAATGCGACGATTTTCGAACGCAATACCATGAATCTTCTCGACCATTTCTTCAGAAGAAATCTCAATCGGGATTCCTGCACGTGCAGCGTCTGCAGTGCTCATATGACCACGTTTAAATTCATTTATCCATGATCTTGAGTGCTGGTGCCGAATCCTGATGAACCTCTTTCAGTTCAGTTTGTGTGTGGGCCGCAGTCCACTTGTTTAAATAAGAATGTTTTATCACTGAGCGATCCTCGACTTGATCCATTTCCAATAAACGTGTAAGAACGATCACTTACAATAGCTACCAACAAACAACTGCCTATTGTATCTGTTTGAAACTTTGCACGCAACCGTTACAAGAATAACGCTTACCAATAGTCACGCCTCTTAACAAAATTTCTCACCATTTTGTAAAAATTTATCAGATATATCAATCCACTCTCGTATTTATATAAAATCTAATAACATTAATATAATATATATACATATATATATATATATATATATATATATATATATATATATATATATATATATATATATATATATATGTATATATAAATATATATATATATATATATATATATATATATATATATATATATATATATATGTAATATCATCATCATTAGCTTCCATCCATAGTCGGATGTAAGCTTCCCCAAGCTGTCTCCAATGTGCTTTGTTGTTTGCTTCTAGCATCCAATCGTGTTCTGCTAATCTTTTTATGTCGTCCATCCATCTCGTCTGTGGTCTGCCTCTGCATCTTATGTGTTCTCTAGGCCTCCATTTAACTATACGGCGTGTCCATCTGTTATCATTCATCCTTGCGAATTGCCCCGTCCAATTCCACCTTAATATACATATTCGTTGTATTACATCTGTCACTTTTGATCTTCTTCGTATCTCGATGTTAGGAATACGATCTTGGAGTCTAATATTTAGCATTCTTCTCTCCATTACTCTTTGGGTTACCTGGAGTTTATTTATTATACTTCTATTTAAACCCCACGTTTCAGTGCCAATAGTGTATATTGATCGAATAATCTGGTTTTTATTGTATTGGGGATGTCTAATTTAAATGTAGATTGTAACCTTCCGAACGCAGACCAAGCTAACGAGACTCTTCTATCCAAGTAAATTATTTTTTGATATTTCGATTTTTTATCCTAAATATATGAATGTTTGTACCTTCCCTTTTCTTTCACTTTCTATTAACAGTTCCTGGCTGTTATCTTCAATTTCGTTGTTCAAATATTTGGTCTTGGTGAAGTCTTGTTATTCAACTCTATCAGCATTTCTTGCGATTCTTTTTTTGTGTTGGCGATCAGACTGACATCATCTGCGAACCTTAAGTGATTTAATCGTTCACCGTCCATTAGTATTCCTTGATGTTCCCACCTTATCGATTTGAATATGTCTTCTAGAGTCAACGTGAACAGCTTTGGGGATATCGAGTTGCCTTGTCTAATTCTTCTTTTAAGTTTGATTTTATTTGTTTTTTCTTCAAGTATTATTTGTGATGTTGCATTCTTATATATGTATTCAAGAAGAGTTGTGTATCTTTAATCGATTCTGCTGTTACTTAAGGCGTTAAAGACTGCCCATATCTCTACGGAATCAAATGCTTTTTCGTAGTCAACCATTGCTATCCACAAGGTGACCTTATATTCATTTGCTTTTTCCATTAGTAATCTAATTGTTTGAAGATGATCCAAAGTGCTGTATCCCCGTCTAAATCCCGCTTGTTCACGTGGTTGATAACTGTCTAATTTGTTAGTTAATCTATATGTTACGATTCTAGTGAGGATTTTGTATAGTACCGATAACAGGCTGGGGGGTCTGTAATTCTCTAATCTAAATTTGTTCTCCTTTTTAAAAATAAGCACAATCAAGGCGTTTACCCAAGGTGTTGGTATTTTACTTTCCATTAGGCACCTATTAAATAGCGCTTAAAGAGATTGTTATCGATGCCCCTCCATTTTTTATTATGTCTAGAGTTATTTCATCGTCCTCTGGTTCTTTGTTGTAGTACATATGTTGTAGGGCGTTCATTATTTCATCAGTTGTTACATCGGGAATTTCTTCAGATCCCACATTTCTTACTATCACTCTATTTCCTTTTCTTTACCGGGCGTTGACGATAATTTCGAGTCATGTAGTGTTTGATAATATTTCTCTACAGCTTCCTTTATCTTTTTGATTTATGCGATCTCTTGGTTATCGTTATTTATAAGTTTTATTATTTTATGTCCCCGTTAATTCATTTGTTTGTTTAGATGTTTCAAACTTTTTTCCTCTTTCAAGTTTCTATTTTTGAATTTCTGAACTGTCTGACGTCTTCTCCAATCTTTTTCTTTATTTCTTTGTATATTTCTGCCAATTCTAATCTACCATGTGGAGGATTATTCTTAGTAGTCTTCTTTGTTTCATAAGATTTCGTGCCTCTTTACTTAACTTTTATGTTTTCTCTTTTTTCGATGTTGTTATTTGTTTTGTAGTCATGAGTAGGCTGTTGGTTATTTGTGCGTTTAGTTCATCAAGTTCTGTTTGGTAGTTTATGTGTTTTATATGATTATATGATTTTCCAATGTTTCGATATTCGTCTGTGTTTTGCTTTATTATTTCTGAAATATATATATATATATATATATATATATATATATATATATATATATACATATATATATATATATATATATATATATATATATATATATATATATATATATATATATATATATAATAGTATATTATTCGGGTTAGGACACTAATGCATCCCGACGCAACTAATCACCCGTGTAACTCTTTAGTTACAATTTCCCGCCTCTGCACACCAATTCTTGAATAAGAACCTGGATCTCTAGCTGCTGCGTAATAATGTGCATTCGTTCTTGTTATAGCGACGTAATATTTTTAGATATACTATGTGTTCACTTAGGTAACAATTTCCTCCTAGAGAGTTGCGCAATAGTCACAATATTTTTAATAATAAAATTGTTGACATAAGATATATTTTGGTATTTAAATTTATATGAAATAAATATGTTGGAACTAATGTTCGGAAATAAATCCTCAAAATAAATCTTTTATTTGTTGCTTGTCCATTATAATTTATCAGTGTGAACAAGCAAACAATTACTACCAAATGTACTAATATTTGTTATTTTTAGAGTTTTATTTTCGAAAATTATTGAAAGATTCTATTGTTTACCTTTGTTTAAAATTTTTTTACGGTACGTCACTGCAAGTGCAGCAGTTCAAGTCAGCGGGGGTAAAAGGGTTAAAACAAATGACGGCCATTAGACTGCGGTCCGGGAATAATGAGCTCGGTCGCGATCGGATGAGCTTCCCAAAAACAAACCACTCTGAATCGTCCGATTTGTGATTTGCTGCTATTAGTTGACTTCGGCGAGCGTGGGTGGGACGGCGGACAAAAAAAGCTTTAAAGAGGGTTGACATTTGAAATATTGAACAGATTTAAAAAAGGTTTTGAATACAGTTAGGGTAATAGAACAGAAGAATGAATAACCCAATTGTGTTATTGATTTATTATTAAATATATATCTATGTACGTTTCACCTGTTATTCATATGTACGCGATTATTGATTTTAAATGGCTCATCTCTGTAACTCGCTAATTTGAAAAGTTAGGGAAAAACGTTAAATACAAAAGTTGTAGCGTTTTTAAAGAGTTTATGTACCGAGTTGATACAAAGTTTATATTCTTTTAAATAATTATATTTCAGCTTCAGACTCTTACTGAGAGTGAGTTCCAACTACGAAAGCAGCTTGTGCTTTAAAAACAAAATATGAAAACCGTTACTGTTTAAAAATTAGGAGCTATAATACGAGGATGAATTGAAAAGTTCGCGGCTTTACCAAAAAATAATTATAATATTTTTATTATAGTACCCTCAATAAGTTCATACTTTCTTTGGTTGTCACAGTGTAAAATTTTGTTGCTGTAGAATTTGTAGTTTTTAGGTTATAACGAGTTTAGTGAGACCAAGTGCAGCGTTTTTGGAAAAATGGAAAAAATTGAACAACGTGAGGTCATCAAGTACCTGTTTAAAAAAAGATTAACACCAAAGGAGATCCACGATGATATGAAAACAACACTAGGGGAATCTGCTTCGTCATATACTATTGTGAAAAAATGGATTGAAGAATTTAAACGTGGCCGAGAGAGCATCGAAGATGACCCTCGCTCCGGCCGGCCCACGAAGTCTACGACTGAAGAAAACATCGGCAAAATCTGTGATCGCATATTGAAAGACCGTAGATTAACTATCAGGGAGATTGCAGACACTACAGGCATCTGTATGAACGAACACAAAACATCATTGTCAACGAACTCGGATTTTCAAAGGTTTCCGCTAGATGGGTCCCCAGATTGCTTTCAGTTGAACAAAAACGAATTCGACTCACGATTTCTCGCTACTGTTTGGAGATGTTTGAGGCTGATCCGTAAAATTTTCCTAACAGGTTTGTGTCAATGGACGAAACCTGGGTTCACCACTATACTCCAGAGACAAAACAACAATCCAAGTAGTGGAAAAAATCTAGTGAACCGACCCCAAAGAAAGTGAAGGCAATTTTGTCGGCCGAAAAATGATGGCGTCAGTTTTTTGGGATGGTAAAGGTAGTATTATGGAGGATTACCTTCCGAAAGGCGAAACAATAAACTCGACTTATTATTGCACCTTTTTGCGTCGTTTACGTCAAGAAATTAATGAGAAACGCCCAGGATTACTGAGAAATAAAAGTTTTGTTCCATCAGATAACGCTCGCGTTCACACGTCTGTTGAGTCTATGGCTCAAATTCGTGATTGTGGTTTCGAATTGCTGCACCACCCGGCTTATTCTCCTGATTTGGTACCTTCGGACTTTTATCTGTTTCCAAACCTAAAAAACACCTCGGTGGCTAGAAATTTTCATTAAATGGAAAAATCGAAGCTGCAGTTAACCAGTATTTTGAAGACCTTGAGGAATCTTTTTTTCAAAGAGGTGTGGAGGCTTTGGAAAGCAGGTGGAAGAAGCGCATAGAGCTAGGTGGAGATTACGTCGAAAAATAAAAATATTTTTGTACGTATTTTATTTTGTTTTCTTGACTAGGCCACGAACTTTTCAATCCATTCTTGTATTTGTAGGACAACTTATCTCTGAAACTGTTGTCTTGATAGGTATTAAAAAAAACTTTAAATTTGCTAGAAAGTGAAAATTATTTCTCATGCGAATGTTCTAAAACTTTCTCACAAGAAATTTACTGCCTTTTGTTAGCTAAGATCTTAATACAAGAAAATTATATGATCAATACTAAGACGGAAATCCAATTGTTTAATTTGAGAAAATATAAGTATATATATATATATATATATATATATATATATATATATATATATATATATATATATATATATATATATATATATATATATATATATATATATATATATATATATATATATATATATATATTTATAAAGCGAACGGGTGGGGTGAAGTTTGGTAAAACAGTAACGGCAAATCAGAAAAATAATCGGTAAACCAAAACTTGTTTCTAAGAATCTCGTAGATAAGGTGACGTAAATAAAATAACTGGTAGTAAAACTCGTAACAAAAAACTGGTGGAAAGATCTCGGCAAGAAAAGGAAGAAAACAAAACAACAACAAAAACCTGAAAAGAAAAGAAGAAACGTATCACCTATAAAAATCTCAGGCTTTTCATATAATTTTAATTTATCAACTTTGCAGCATGATAACTGACAATAATACAGTACTGCAAATGACGTCGTCCCCCTTTCCGATGGTCTTTTACTGGGCATTCGAGAGCTAGTCAAAAAAAAATGAAATAGTTGGAAACAAAAACAGAAACTTACCCACTGGTGAGTTTTCTCCCCAAAACTACAGAAAAAAACGGCGTCTAAAAGAACAGCTGGACAAAGTAAAGATAAAACACTTGTCACTTGACGCTGGTTTTTGAAAATTGACTCGCAACGCGATCCACCTAACGAAGCCAGTCGTACCAGCCTTGACCAAATATCATTATGAAGGTATGTTCTAGAATACTATTGAAAGTCGAGAAGAGGTAGAAAACTAAACGAGGCAAAATATTGACATCTACTTACATCATAGTGAACTACAAAAATTAAATATTACGCCTAATTACTTAATATAATAAATACAAGGAAAAGCTAAAAAAATATATTTAAGGTAGCAAAACGAGCCCATATTGTGCAAATGTGCTATTAACAAATTTCTTTATTATTCTGGTAAAATCCCTTTAGCGTTATGTAAAATAAACAAACTGTAAAAAATAAACGCTTTTTTTTTGGGTATAGAACACATGTTGCAGGGAAGTCCCTAAAGCGCTACAGGAGCGACACGTGTGCGGGAAAAGCGATTCACGTTGTTTTTGAATCGCTGTAAATTGTACTCGGTGGGAAACACAGTCAATTATTCCAAAAGGATGATGTTTTCCATATAAAAGACTGCTTGAATAGCGTTGTACGAGGAGTAACAAGCTGAACCTCATACGGATGTGAAGTATTAGCGCGAAGTGTATTTCTAACATGCACCGCTCTGGGAGGAATTAAGCGGGCTACATCCTTCGAACACTTTCCATGAAAATACTTATAGAATAGGCTCAAGTCGCCAACCGTTCTTCGATGTTCCAGCGAATCAAGGCCGCCGGTCAGTTCCGGGTCTCTCTGAATAGAATCCAACAAATACAATGAATGTTTGGGATCGGAGCCCCAAACATGGGAGTAGTATTCCATAGTTGGTCGAATTTGAGCTTTGTAAAGAATTAACAGTTGTTGTGGAGTGTAAAGCTTTCTGGTTCGAAATAATATTCCCAACTTTTGACAAGCTCTCCTTGCTATCCCTGCGACATATTCATGCCAGGACATATTTGCTTCTAAATTAACGCCCAACAAATTAAGCGACGATGTTAGAGGAATGGAGTGCCCCGCTATAACTATGTCGGGTTCAGCAACGTTAACTTTTTTAGAAAAAAAATGCCGCCTGAGCCGCTACAACACAATGAAACTCGTTTATGTTAAGAATTTTGATAATAATAACTTTGTTATATAAGAGTCATAAAATTCTTTTTTTTTTGGAGATTGAAAAAGGGATATATAATAAATATTTATTAAAAATGGTTATAACAAAAAGCAAGCACGACAGGACTCTACAAGATTTTATGGAAGCCAAAGAAGAATCCCTAGTTTAAATATATTTCCAAGAACACACAAGTCAATTGACTTAGACTTTCTCACATACTCACACCAATTCTCATATTGTCAGTTCCCTAAAACTAGTGAGTATAACTTTTTAGTAATAATCTAAATAGTTAGATTTGTATAATTTGCTGATCGAAATCTCTAACAAAGGCATGATCTTGAGGGAAGCAAAACTGAAATAGTGGCGAACTTGGTTCTTATAACAATTTTCACAAAGGATTTTCAATATTTACGTCTTCAAATACCCTACTCTAAACAAATTATGCCAAATAGCTGACCTTTTTTATCGTGAAATCTTTGTTCAGCAAGCTTAAGTTATAGGCGTTAACTGCTTCGTAAAATCGTCGCCATCTACTTTCGAAGTAAAATACCGACAAAAAACTAATAAATTCACAAGAGCTTTCCAATAAGGCTCCCGTTAGCTCCCACTAATACCGTGCATACTACTCGCTTAAAACCACCCTGTCCCCGTAAATCTACACATAATACCTTACCGTAACGTAATCCAAACGGCCTAGAATTTATGATTTTCCTAATAATAACCGCATCTCTCTTCTCAATTTTCTTTCATGATTTTCCTCGAGTTAGCTACGAATAATTCAATATTATAAGCGGCCTGGGACACATTTTCCAGTCTGGTCTGGTTATCTTTAAACGAAATTTCGCGGCTTTCTTTTTTTAAAAACGTAATAATAAACGCATAATTTTAAAGAAAATTGAAGGTGGAGTAATAAATTTGGGCCAGTATTGAAGGTTTTATGGTGATTAGTTACCATACTTGTCATCTAAGATGATATTTTTATATTTATATGTTTTATAAAAGGAAATTTAACGTATTGGTAAAAATTTAAAAGCAGAAAGAACATTAAATTTTGATATCATAGACGAGCCTGGCTACGAGTTTGCAAATTATATCCTCCTGGTTGCTATACAGTTTGATTGGTGATTAATTAGTTGCCTTTAACGGATTTTGATTTGGGTCCTTTAAGTCTGTCCTATTTTCAAACGGCACCATTGATTGTTTTTGCGACGATGTTAGTAACTACAAACCTCTGAAATTTATTCTTGAAAAGTTTAGTGGAAAGAATAACACAGTATATCATCTTATATTAAATTGATGATTATTGGTTTGTCTACACCCTTAAGTATGTACAACATTTATAAAAATTAGCTATATATATATATATATATATATATATATATATATATATATATATATATATATATATATATATATATATATATATATATATATATATATATATATATATATATATATTATATTATATATATATATATATATATATATATATATATATATATATATATATATATATATATGACATTTGCTAAAACCGAATAGGTGGACAACCTAATTAAATAATTTTAAATTAATTAATTCGCACTATAATATTTTTCGTCCTGGTAAAAGAAAATTTTACATGAAGTGACGAACATACCATGAGGAATCCAAAACAATTTTGAAGTATGTTTACCATTTCGCCAGATATTACCTTTTATCTAATAATTTACAATTAGATTTTTGTGGGGAAAATATTTTGTATTTTTTAGAAATATAAACACGAAAATGGTATAAAACGAAAGTTGCCTTCGTGCTTTTTGCTTCAGTAAGTCTCGGAAGTAAAATTTCAGACAATTTATTGAAAACGACGCCACAGTTTAAAAACAGGTCTTCCGCTCCATTCTAGAACCGCCTGTGCAACCTGTCCCGTCGCATCGATTTTTTTTGGTCAGAATTACACTTATTCGAACAGTAAATGCAGTTTAGTATTGTGGATAGACCCTTAAATAGGAAATAATATCATAGTATAGTATTTTTGATGCAATAAAAACATTAAACGATCGTTAGGATCTTCGCACGTACCTGGCCGTAACAGGGTCGTAATTGATATATATATATATATATATATATATATATATATATATATATATATATATATATATATATATATATATATATATATATATATATACACCTTCCTTTCAATCTAATATTTTATTGGCTACTTCCTGTTTATAAGTATAAAGAATATTATATCTGCAGTATTATAATTAAATAGTGTGTATATATTTTTGAACATTTATTACGTCATAATAATTAATTATTAGATAAGTTAAACTATATTAAAATTATTATTAACTATTTGTTTATGTTTTCACAATAGCGCAAGTGTGTTAAAAACAAGGGTAGAAATTGAAAAATTCAAAATAAATCGAAAACTATTAGAAACAGGTATATGACATACTTAATAAAAGTTGGAGGGTTTTGTAAAATCGATCAGAAAAAATAATAATATATAGGGTGTACCATTTAAAAAATTTGAGATTTTTCAATTTAAAACAGTCGAAATGCATAAATTTATTTTGAATTGGTTCAGCTGGTTACTCCGCGTACGACGCTTTTCAAGCAATCTTTTATATGGAGAACGTCATCCCTTTGGAATAATTTGCCCAGCGCTGTGTTTCCCACCGAGTACAATTTACAGCGATTCAAGAACAACGTGAATCGCTTTTTCCGCACTCGTGCCGCTCCTGGAGCGCTTTAGGGACTTCCCTGCAGCACGTGTGCTAGACCAATAAAAAAAAAAAATAAAAAAAAAAGAACATACTGTAGCATCTAACTCAAATTTCTTTATATATATCTTTTTTTCATCTCTATAGTACGCTCGTACCAATTATGAGTATTCCACCTTCAGAAACAATGGCGCTACTGGCAATTTTTTACAAAACTGAAAACTAGTATTTTTTAAAAAATTGAAATATTAGAAAAACTACTAGGTCTAGGTATATAACATTATTAACAAAAAAGTTATAAAATTTTACGCAGAATTTAAAAATAAATTAGAAAATAGGATGTTCCATTTAAAAAAAACATATGTTATATCGGCCACACTTTTTTGAAGTACCCTTTATACTCAGAAATAATTTTGAACTGTGCACCTTAACATTTCCTAAAACTATTATATTTAACATTTTTTCGTCATTCCCGAAACAAATGAGATAATGAACTTTATTCTATCGTTGACTTACCCTGTAAACTGTCTTAATATATTTGTGTAATTACTATATTGTGTATTATTCAGTACATAAAAGATTAAAATTCAACTGTTGAATTTTGAATGGGTATAGGTAGCTAAGTCACTTTCTTAGATCATGAAAAATACTATATGACTTACTAGACGTTCTATTTAATCCAAATTAGTAGTTGAGGTTAGGAATTTTAATTTAAAAAATCGGCACTTCCCTTGCAACACTACAACAACTACCCCGTGGGGGGGCGGGATAGAATATCTCCCCCGGTATGTTCTGCCTGTCGTAGGAGGCGACTTAAAGAACACTCTAGATGGTAGATGCCCAGATCCCACCAGCATCGCCCGGTGTGATACCATCGCATTGGCTTAAGCTGCGTGAAGTTGCTTAACGTTTCGTGGCTGTGCCGATGTCCCGGTCTGTGGGACCAAATAGCATGATGAGGCACCTGGATACAAAAAATTCCGGAGGTAAAATAGCCCCCCGTTCGGATCTCCGGGTGGGGGCTGGTTCAGGGGCGTCGACATGCAGAGAACAGAATTTCAAAATGGATTTTTGCAACATACGAGGTTTAAATTCGAACATAAATTCAGTGCACCAACACCTGCAATCAAATAAACCTCATGTACTCGCTCTCTGTGAAACTAAGGTCAGTTCATCGACCAGCACAGTAAACTATCTTTATCCTGGGTACGATTTCTATTCCCGATTTAGGCGTAACTTTGGAATCTGTCTTTATGTCAGAAGCGACCTCTCTTGCCAACGAGAAGAGGCTCTGGAGCCCACAAACTTTGATGTTATGTGGTTAAAAATAACGACTCAACCAACCACAAGGTTCGTCTGTATCCTCTATCGACCACCAAGTGATACAAACTTTAGAACACTTTTCGCTTCTCTTGCAGACACCATAGATCATTTGCAAATTAACTATCCAAATGCCGAAATTGCCATCCTGGGCGACTTTAATGTCCACAACATCAACTGGCTTAAATATTCAAATACTACCGATGAACAAGGTCGTGAAGCCGAATCATTTTCAATCAGTTGTGGCTTGACTCAGCTTATTGATGAACCAACACGGATCCCTGATCGAGACGGAGAGTTCGCCAGTCTTCTTGATCTGTTTTTAACCACCAATCCGGAGATTTACACGGTCAGCGTAAATCCACCGTTAGGTTCTTCCGACCATAAACTACTTTCGACATCGAGTATTCTACCAATCAGTGACAGAGAGGCGCCCAAACCGCGCAAGATTTGGCACTACAAATCTGCTAAATGGGAAGATCTCATGGAATATTTTCGAACTTTCCCTTGGTTGGACGTTTGTTTTTCGATCCGACGACCCATCTGACTGCGCCAGGGAGGTTTCCGATGTTATTTTGGCCGGTATGGATGCTTACATCCCTTTTTCGAAGAAATGCCCTTCCAACGGCAAGCCTTGGTTTGACCTAAAATGCAAAGAAACTGTTGCTTCTAAACATCTTGCATACCGACAGTGGCGTGAAGATCCTAACACCATAAATCGTAACATCTTTGTTCGTGCCAGGAACAGATGCAAAGAAATTATCGACGAAACCAAGGAGGTACACAATCAACGGATTAGAAACAAACTTCTCGCTTGTCCCGGCAATTCCAGGTCCTTTTGGTCAGTCGCTAAGGCAGTTAGTCAAAATTTCACCAAATCCACCATACCACCACTCACACGGCCAGATAATTCTATTGCAACGACACCTGTTGAGAAAGCGAACTTGTTGGCTGAACTCTTTGCTTCACATTCTACTGTCGATTTCCAAGGAAAAACACCACCTACTATTCCCATAGTGCAGTCAAGGATGCCCGATATTGTCTTCAGACAGCGTATCATAAAACGTATTTTGATGAAGCTAGACACCAAAAAGGCTTCAGGCGCTGACGGAATACCTGCCATAGTTCTCAAGAACTGTGCGAGGGAACTAACACCAGTTTTCTGTAGACTTTTCAACTTATCCTACAGAAAGGGAATATTTCCTTCCTGCTGGAAATGTGCCACAGTTCAGCCGATACCTAAAAAAGGCAAGAAGACCTTGCCAAATAACTACCGACCAATCGCACTACTCTCAATAATATCGAAAGTCATGGAAAAGGCTATCAATCAGCATCTTCTAAAATATCTTGAAGGATTCAACATTATTAGTGATCACCAATATGGCTTTCGTAAAAATAGATCAACAGGAGATCTTCTGACTTATGTAACAGATGTTTGGAACAACGCAATTGAGCACTTTGGAGAATCTCGAGCGGTTGCTCTTGACATATCCAAGGCATTTGACCGTGTTTGGCACGATGGGCTGTTGGCTAAGCTACGTTCTTATGGTATGTCGGAAAAGTTCTGTTTGTGGCTCTCATGTTTCCTCAGAGAGCGTTCTTTACGAGTGGCAGTTGACGGATTTCTTTCTAACACCTTCACTATCAACGCCGGTGTGCCCCAAGGTTCCATACTGTCTCCTACTCTCTTCCTCATCTATATTAACGATCTGCTGGAAAAGACCGAGAATCCAATCTACAGCTTTGCAGATGACAGTACACTTATCTCTTCATTCACTTTGAACGCTCGGACATCGACTACTCAGACAAATATCCGCAGACAGCAGGAAGTCATTCAACTTAACAAAGACCTGGAAGAAATTCTATCTTGGGGTGACAGTAACCAAGTGGAATTTAACGCTACAAAAACCCAGGCGGCAGTTTTTTCTAAAAAAGTTAACGTTGCAGAACCCGACATAGTTATGTCGGGGCACTCCATCCCTCTAACATCGTCACTCAATCTGTTGGGCGTTAGTTTGGGAGCAAATATGTCCTGGCATGAACATGTTGCAGGCATAGCAAGAAGAGCTTCTCAAAAGTTGGGAATATTGTTTCGAACCAGAAAGCTTTACACTCCACAACAACTGTTAATTCTTTACAAAGCTCAAATTCGACCAACTATGGAATACTGCTCCCATGTTTGGAGCTCCGCTCCCAAACATACACTGCATTTGTTGGATTCTATCCAGAGAAGAGCTGTTCGTCTGATTGGACACCCGGAACTGACCGACGGCCTTGATTCGCTGGAGCATCGAAGAACGGTTGGCGACTTGAGCCTATTCTACAAGTACTTTCATGGAAAGTGTTCGAAAGATGTGGCCCGTTTAATTCCTCCCAGAGCGGTGCATATTAGAAGTACACGTCGCGCTAATGCTTCACATCCGTATGAGGTTCAGCTTGTTACTCCTCGTACAACGCTTTTCAAGCAGTCTTTTATATGGAGAACATCATACCTTTGGAATGGTTTACCCAGGACTGTGTTTCCCATCGAGTACAATCTACAGCGATTCAAGAACAACGTGAATCGCTTTCTCCGCACACGTGTCGCTCCTGTAGCGCTTTAGGGACTTCCCTGTAGCACGTGTGCTAGACCCATAAAAAAAAAAAAAAAAAAAAAAAAACACGTAGTTCTAAAATAATTAAATTTGACTTTTTTACTCTGCACTTAGCCGTTACTTAATGGAGATCCATAATAACTAGGAATAAAAATTTAAAACAACTGTTTAAGATGACCACGTATGTGTATTATAATATATATATATATATATATATATATATATATATATATATATATATATATATATATATATATATATATATATATGTATATAATAAACATAAGTGGTGATCTTAAACAGTTGTTGAAATTTTTATTCCTAACTTTCTTACTCTACGAAATAATTTAATCACTTTGGAGAATCTCGAGCGGTTGCTCTTAACGTATCCAAGGCATTCGACCGTGTTTGGCACTATGGACTGTTGGCTAAGCTACGCTCTTGTGGTATGTCTGAAAAGTTCTGTTTGTGGTTCTCATGTTTCCTCAGAGAGCGTTCTTTACGAGTGGCGGTCGACGGATTTCTTTGTAACACCTTCACAATCGACGTCGGAGTGCCCCAAGGCTCCATACTGTCTCCTACTCTCTTTCTCATTTACATTAACGATCTGCTGGAAAAGACCGGGAATCCAGTCTACAGCATTGCAGACGACAGTATGCTTGTCTCTTCATTCACTTTGAACGCTCGGACATCGGCTGCTCAAGCGAATATCCGCAGACAGCAGGAGGTCGTTCAACTTAACAAAGACCTGGAAGAAATTCTATCTTGGGGTGACAGTAACCAAGTGGAATTTAACGCTACAGAAACCCAGGTGGCAGTTTTTTCTAAAAAAGTTAACGTTGCCGAACCCGACATAGTTATGTTGGGGCACTCCATTCCCCTAGCTTCGTCGCTCAATTTGTTAGGCGTTAGTTTGGAAGCAAATATGTCCTGGCATGAACATGTTGCAGGCATAGCAAGGAGTGTTTCTCAAAAGTTGGGAATATTATTTCGAACCAGAAAGCTTTACACTCCACAACAACTGTTAATTCTTTACAAAGCTCAAATTCGACGAACTATGGAATACTGCTCCCATGTTTGGGGCTCCGCACTCAGACATACACTGCATTTGTTGGATTTTGCTCAGAAACGAGCTGTTCGTGTGATTGGAGACCCGGAACTGACCGGCGGCCTTGATTCGCTGGAACATCGAAGAACGGTTGGCGACTTGAGTCTGTTCTACAAGTATTTTCATGGAAGTGTTCGAAGGATGAAGCCCGCTTAATTCCTCCCAAAGCGGTGCATGTTAGAAATACACCTCGCGCTGGTGCTTAACATCCGTATGAGGTTAAGCTTGTTACTCCTCGTACAACGCTTTTCAAGCAGTCTCTTATATGGAAAACATCATCCCTTTGGAATAATTTGCCCAGCGCTGTGTTTCCCACCGAGTACAATTTACAGAGATTCAAGAACAACGTGAATCGCTTTTTCCGCACACGTGCCGCTCCTGGAGCGCTTTAGAGACTTCCCTGCAGCACGTGTGTTAGACCTATAAAAAAAAATCTAAGAGAAGTTAGAAGCCGATATTTTAAATAATAGCTACGTAATAGAAAGATATTAAACAAAAAAGAGAGAATAGTTGCAGAGATATGTATAACTGAAATCTGATATCTTCTTCTATAGGGTATTTATGTTAACATTGAAAATATTAAATACAAAATACTCCAATTTTCAGATTCCTTAACTTAGAAGCCCGAAAAAATGACGTATATGACGATATATATGAAGGGATCCGTCGAATTTCCTCTCCTTCCTCATTAAAACCTTTTATATTTGACCGATTCAAAATAGTAAAAAATCCATTTTTCAGATTCCTCCACGTCACGAACACTGAAAAGGACGTATAATATGGCATATACGAATCGCCGCCTCTAACTCTCTCCTTTGCCTTTTCAGCTACTTACATGTTTGCCCGATTGAAAATATTGAAAGATTAACACATTTTCAGATTCGTTACCTTCAAGCATCCTAAAATGGATGTATAAAACGGGGGATTCGAAGTAGTTCCTCTAATCCTCATCCCTACCTCATCAACTTTTTTCATGTTCAATTAAGTAAAAATAATGAAACAATAACATAATTGTCAGAATCTGGCAACACATCTAATCCTCTCCTCTACCCGATTCACCTTGTATATGTATGGTAATAAATGACTGAAAATAGGAAAAAATAACACAATACGGTATATACAAAACGACCTGTCTACCCGTTTGCCTCTTCCTTATTAAACTCTTACTTGCTTGAGCATCAATAATTGAATATAATGAAAAAATAAGTAAATTTTCAAAACGTCTCTACCATCCTCCCTAAACCCTTTAATTTCTTAGGTGACTGATTATAAATAATTATGCTTAAAAATTTGTTCATTGTGTCAACAAAATCAAACAAAATTTACCGACCTTCAGCCCTTTTAACCTCCTCTTCTTTAGAAATATTTCCCAAAAATTATAGGTTCCATCCCTACGTCAAATATTATATGTGTACCTATTATTTCATTTCGATAGGGAGTTATCGTGCCTGAACGAAATGAGCGACTAGGTTTTTCGCGATCTGGGAACCCACAAATGTGAAGAAATACAATTATCTCGAAGCGTAATTTCTTCACGAATAAAATACTTCCCTTTCACAAGGGAAATAGAAAAAAACAATGAATTAAACATGTGGAAATATTTTATTTTTAGGATTGTTTTATGACATAATTAAAGAAATAATCTCAATTTCTGTATATCTACAAATTGAACCATACCAAGATAAGTTTCGGAAGTAGAATCCCATAAGTGAATAGTAAAGCTCAAATAGATAAAAATATAGGCCCTTAAATGGTCTATACACAAAGCTAAATAATTCAAATTATTAGTCTCAAAACAGTTCCTATACGTTCAGAAGTTTGTATTGACACCAATACAGACAAAACTGTTGTAGACATTTTTGCATCCTTTTGAATTAAATAGTACTTGAAAATGATATTTTTAGTGTTCCGTCTCTCTGTCAATCCTTTCACCCTAATAGGACCACACTATGCAGTGGCTGCCTCAACAGTCATTATCCAGGTATCTCGATCCTGGGCGACCTTGACTCGTGCATACTCGTACCAAGGAGATATCTTACTTGGTAGGACCACCTTGTTGGGGTTCGCCTCCTTGTTCTTCTACCCTCTCCGTTATTACAAGCTTTTTCACGGCATCCGGCATATTTCAGGTGCTGTCTATTAATTATATTTAAAAGTGAGTTATTTATACTAAGCTCTTCAAGAGTGGATACATTAGTACGGTGTTCGGTATATGATGCTCTTAGCTTTCTTCCATATGCCCACATCTCAAACGCATCGATTCGTCTTTTGTCAGCTGGTTTAACGGTCTATGTTTCCGATGTGTAAGTTGCTATGTAGAATATAAGGCTGCCTAGCAATCTTCACTCTGTGTTTTTTGTGACAGTTGGATCTTTCCAGACCTCAGTGAGTTTCTAGCCATAACGTCTTCTTATTGCTGCTTCACAGCCACCATTGTTAGTTATGAGGAATCCTAAATAGTTAAAATGATCTACAACAGTGAAACCAGCAATTTAATTTATGTGTGACAGATCTTCATTACTATTAACAATCATTACTCTGGTTTTCGATCTATTAATTGTCAATATATAGGTCTTGCTAGTGATTTCTAGACTCTCCCTAATTAATTCTAAGTCGTGTATCAAGGTTGCAAGTATAACAGTATCATCCGCATATCTAAGGTTACTTGCCTTTTTGCCAATGATTGTCTTACCCCTACTGCCGCCATTCAAAACAGACTTCAGTATATGTTCACTATATATGTTAAAAAGTAAGGCTAACAGAATACAGCCCTGTCTGAAGCCAGCTTCTACGTTAAAGAAATCAGAAAAGAATCATTCCGTACGGAACACTTATTATGAAAGTGAAAAAAAAATGCAAGGTCATGGGTCACGAGTTCAAAAATATATATGTTGTAATACTCATCTAAACTTTGCTTTAGATTATTTTTAAAAAATTACCAAAGATCGCTGTCACCCAACCCTATCTAAGAAGACAAAAAATTTCGAAAATAATCTGGAATATTCTACATTACCTTTAATAATTGATCTGGTATATATATATATATATATATATATATATATATATATATATATATATATATAACTTATTTGAGGGTGTGTTTTGTGAAGTCCCGGATCATTGTAAGAATTTTTTTTATTTTGAAAGCATCACCGTACGGAACTCTAATTGGGCCAGTTTTTATTAGTGACAAGAAGAATGTCATTCTAGGTTAAGTTTAAACTAAGTCTTGTTACTTTCCAGTTTAAGTTAGCGTAAGTCTTAGTCTAAGGTAGTTTTAGTCTTAGTTCTAAGTCCTAGCTTTAAGAAACTTCATGTATATACCAAACACATTTCCTAAGTTAAGTTAATATAGGATTCCTATTGTAAGAACTTATAACACATTTATAAGAAAGAGGCTTTGCCTAGCTTAGAAATCAATAAAGACAGTGATTTAAAAATGGAATACAGTGTTCACTTGAGAGTAAAAAATCAAACAGTTTTAGGCGGCTTCTATTTTTTAATTGTTGATTTTTTATGATAGTATTTCTAATTATTTACCAATGTATGTAAACAATTGGTATTTTCGAAAATGTTTAGGTTTCAAAAAAAGACTTACTTGAACGTCTCAGAGAACAGCCAATAAAAATACAAAAAGTTATACAAATTATTATTCATTGATGCTCATCATTATTATTTTCGCCTCGCACTGACGGTTTATTAAATTTAATTAATAATTTGCTGAAGAATTAATAATCAAACGTAATTAAGACTGCCAATAAAATAAATATTCATTTTTGCTAAACACGACCGCCCTAAATAACTTTAATTAGACCTACTTAATGCATGGCACGAGTTTGTTTTTCATCATTGGCAAGAATAAAGGGGAGCCTTAAGCCAGTCCAAAAGGGCCCGAGGGCTTAACCTATAGGATCAAGACAAATACCAAAAGAATCACAATCAGTTGGGAGTTTTTGTTACATTACGTTAAAATTCCCTTTTTTATGATTCTTAGGTTTATTACCAAAGAAAACCATATAGATATATATACATATATATATATATATATATATATATATATATATATATATATATATATATATATATATGTATATATATATATATATATATATATATATATATATATATATATATATATATATATATATATATATATATATATACATACATGGGAGACTCCTCGAGTCAATTGGAGACACACTTAATACTTACTTTTATTAAATTTGAATATTATTTAATATTTCATAAATCACTGAACTGTATAAGTTTAAAAAATAATGTGCCATCACTGGCATAGCCGAAATGATCATTGGATTGCCTGAATAAGAGAGAGAGAGAGAGAGAGAGAGAGAGAGAGTTTTAAAAGTGAATTGAAGAGATACGAGAAGCATCCATGATACTTGTCAGTAAAATGTCAAAGATGTCTTAGATGTTTATATCCGGACATAATTTGCAAAAATTAATTTTGTGTCATGAAGTATTGCAAACTGATAATACTGCTTGCACTGATTCGAACCGTGATACTAAAATTGTCAACATTTTATTAAGGACTTCAAAAGTCGAGGCAGGCAGGGTAGAAATATATCAAATTTTCTTGTATATAAAAATATTTTTTCTGTTTTTATTAAATATAACAAATAATTTTTGAACACCCTTATGCTCATGCAGAATAACTATAGACATTACTTGCTTTCTGCCAGTTCGAATTACGTTTGCTCACAATTCTCTAAATTTTGAGTCAAAAAACGAATTTTTCATTAGAAATTTAAATTTTTCGTAGTTTAAATATCTCCAATTCGAAACTGGTAAACCATTTTCTAAACTGAAGAATAGCTAGTTAATTATATCATGCTTATTTCTTATGCAACATGTTTTTGTGTTGTTTTTTGTGTCCCTGTCTGTGTGTCCTGTAGAGTACTTTTCAAAATAAATGTTAAAATTCACACTGCTAATACTCCCCATTATAGTAATATAAACAAATTTGTCCTTTCTTCATTGTGAATCATTGGTCCTATTAATTGAGCTTTTAATTTTGACTGGTTGACGGCTAATTTAGGGGGATCTAAGATATTTTAAATGATTTCTTTCGCGGATAACAGAATGCAGTTTTTCCTAATGGGCGTCTTTAACAATCTTATATTTAACTTGATATTTTTATGAGTACCTTAATGTTTGGTTTGTCGCTGGAGAAATATATTAATTGATATCACCTTATTGTTACACGTAAAAATAAGATATTCTAAAATATTCAAAGCACATAAGGTAATTTTATTCCGCAGTAATAAACCGAAATTGGTGCAAGGCATTTTAAGAAAAACTGAGATTTTGTGAGTGGCTTTTACACTAAAAAGGTGTGAATGATAAATCAAATTCATCGAAAACAGACATAAAGTAGCAACCAATACAGCGAAATTATAATCATGAACAGAAAACATTTAGGAGACTCGATATCAATCAAGCTTTTCACGTTGGCAATGGAGGACATATTCAAAAAACCATAGTATAAACATGTAAAGACAAAAATTAAACATGCGGACGATATAGTGCTTATTAAGTACAGAAAATTGTTCGGAACTGTAAGAAATGATAGGAGTGTTAATGGAAAAGCCAAAAGATCCCATCATGCTAAATGGAATTGAGATAAAGTGAGTAGAACGATACATATACCTAAAACAAAACATAAGAAAAGGCAGAAAAATGCAAACAGTAGATTTAGTGGACAAATAGGACTTGTACGGACAGTTTTTGAAAGGTTAAAGCCTATATTTCTAACCAAAAATCAAAGATAATGCTTCTGTGAGTCGGTAATTACAAATTAAAATTAAAAAGAAAACGATGGGTAAGGTGTAAACTACCAGCGCTCTGTGTAATATTTATTATATTAAATTATAATAAATCTTACTTAAATTATTAATGTCCTGTTTATGTTGTTTCTTCTTATACATATCATACACGACACAATACAAAGACGATAGACTAAAAAACATAAATATACAAAAAATACACCTACAGTCTTACATATGCACGAGGCAAACGGAAATAACAAATTCGACTATCCAAACGCTAACGTTAACACCCAAAAAAGAGATTATGGCAAACTCTGCATGCATAATATACTCGTATTTATATATATATATATATATATGTTATATATATATATATATATATATATATATATATATATATATATACATATACATATATATATATATATATATATATATATATATATATATATATATATATATATATATATATATATATATATATATATATATATATATATATATATATATATATATATATATATATATATATATATATATATATATATATATATATATATATATATATATATATATATATATATATATATATATATATATATATATGTGTGTGGGTAGTAGTGGTTTTTCGGGTATCCCGTGTTAGCTTAAAGTCCCTTGATGGACGGTTTCGCTGACGTTTCGATGGAATCTCATCCATCTTTTTCAAAGCGTTGATCACTGGTCGGTGTCTTGGCGTTGAATTCAACGTTGAAATCAACTCAATAACATAAAATATGCAATAAGATAGGCAGACGATATAATTATATTAGTAGCCAACCTAGAAGACCTGTGAATACTAATTAACAAATTAACTGCGTCGACTGAAGATTGTCACTAAATGTAAAAAATAAGAAATATAAGTTAATTGTAGAATCGATACAAAATAATATCATAACATAGACAACGACTGCTCTCAGGAAATAAATATCAGGATAGCATAAACACGAACAACTTTTATGAGAATGAACCAAGTCTTCGACTGAAGATATGGTTAGTGAGTTGTCATGTGTTCGTAATGTTATTCCTAGATAAGAAGGCATAGAAGGTAAATAAATCGAATATTCGAGAATTGAAGGTATTTGAGCTGTGGTTGTATGCCAGATTACTGCAAATGAAATGGCCTAAGAAAATTGAAAAGGCAGATTTCATGAGAAGAAAGAAAAGAGCAAAGGAAATTATAATTATAGTGAAAATTACTGTACTTAGGACATGTTATGAGCGTAGAGAAATACGATTTGTAAGAGCGGATAATGTAGCTAAAAACGAAAAGACAGAAGTGTAGGAAGAAGATGAAATTCATGATTGTGAAACTTACAAAACTAATTTAACCAAAAAACTATTTGGATCGACAGTCTGGGGAATGCGTATAGCCCTGATACTTGCCAACTCTCGTCCTGTAGACATCACTGGAAGAAGAAAATGTGAAATTTAATGAACACTTTTCAGGGATCGGCTAGGTCAAAATCCTTATTAAGGTACTGAGTTTTATATAGAGGTGAGCATAATTGTAAAATCTACACAGTTAACCACTTTACTGAAAATAGTGGTTATGCTCTTTTAGGGAAAAGTAAAGCTTTATAATGTTGTATGCTCTTTTTGCTTTTAAATTCGTTTTATAGTTCTAAAAAGGCGTCATAAAACAGATAAAAAGCTGACATTATCATTTTTGCCAACGTTTTAAAAGTAAAAGAAACACTTTCAATGCTGGTGAGGTAGGTTTAAAGTTGTTATAAAAGTAATTTTAACTCTGTTTTAGAGCTTTTTTATTATTACTGTTTATATTTTCGTTTAAGTCATTTTATGAGCTTTATTTTTACGGAATACTGATAATAAAGTCGATAAGAAGGAATTATTTAAATTATCTGGTATACACATAAAAGTAAACTGCCCTTACTGCCTGAATAGATTGTAATGTAACTATTAATTAATAAAATTCCATAAAATATTTTATTTGCAACGCTGCAATCGCATAAAGACATTTATATTTTGTTAGTTTATTACTTTATAAATAAATATTTTTGAGATACGTTTATATTATTTGCTTTTTTTAATGAAATACTTTTTATAATGTTGTAATATTTAATTTTTTATAGCTCTTTCAATTTAACGTTTACCTCTAATTTTTGATACAGAAAAATTTGTAGCACTGTGAAGATTAAAAATATATTCGAAACCGATCAAAAATTTGCTATTTCTCTATTCCCTTCCTGCCCCTATGAATCTAGAAAATAAGTACAGGTTTTTTTTTAATTGGGGTAAGGGTTTTAGTTTTGAAGGCCCACTGTAAATTACAGATCTTTTTAGTGTTCCGTATGGAACGAACACTTATAAGATCACTTCGGTGTCCGTCTGTCTGTATGTCTGTCCGTCCGTCTGTCTGTTCGTCTGTCGCAATAATATAAGAATTGATGGCCTCATCGGAGCCGTGTGATTTTGAATGTTAAAAAACTTAAGGGATTAGTTTTGGGAGGTGAAATCGAAAGTGAAATTTTTTTTTTACCAGGTCATCAAGTGGGGTATCAAATGAAAGCTTGTAAAAAGGCTAGCTCAAAAATATATATGCGCACAATTCTCTTTGTATCATGTTTAAAAAAGTGCGAAAAATCGCTGTCCCCCAACCTTATCTCGAAAAGTACCGATCAAAAAATTTTGGAAAAGATCTGGAATGTTCTCAACAGGGTGTATATGGAACGAAAATTAACACCAGAGTATTACCTTTAATAATTTATCCGATATATAAAAAAAAACATCAGTTTTCACTCAAAATCGGAAAAAAACTCATTTGGAATTAGTTTCGTGAAGTCACTGATCATTTTATACTTCCGTAACGAACATTTTTATTTTAAAACCAATCAACGTACGGAACACTAACTGCGCAAGTCCAACTTGCACTTGACCGGTTATTTTTTGCAGTAAGTCTCGCCTACGGTAATCAATATTTCAAATTAGGTTGAAAAGGGTTAAAACTCTTAAAGGTCCATTGTATAAAGGAGTCCTTTTTTTTGTAAAAGGTCTCCTGCACCCGTCATTGATTCTAAAAAATTGGTTTAGTTTTTAATGTTCCACCGAATGAAAGGATTCTTTTATCCTCTTAGCGATTAATTTTAATTTTATTGTATTGAGAAGGGGAAGCCGTCAAAGTTCTATTGTAAAACAGATTTTTTTCCAGTAGATCCGCCCACGATTATCTACGGGCGCTCCCCTTTTATAAGCGGCTTCTCCTTAAATCGCCTTTTCCTTACTTTCCTCCGCTCGAACCTGTTTACGCCGGGCCTGGATTGGTTACGCTTCTGTCTAAATGAAGAAATCTTAATATTTTTCTTAAACGCACCTATTCTTCTGAGAAAAGTATTGTACTTTGAATTTTAGAAAAAAAATTAAATTATATTTTTAAATACTAGATAATATAAAGTAGCGCGTGCTAGGAATTGAATCGGCTAATAACTTAATTTTTCTAAACACACAACTAGAAAAAATTGCAAATTCTATAAGGATTTTATAACGTCCTCTAAAAATTTATAACTTCGCATTTACAGTGATGCCGTAATTAATATCAATCACCTTAATTCCTCATTTTAGTTGTAAAAGTACTACCCACATGAAGTGGGCAAGTGGCGTTTTCATTATCTTCATTTTAATTGTGACTTTTTGTATTTAAAATGATTGATTTTGTCTGTTGTGTGTGTTTATTTACATATGAATTTGCTTTATAATCTTTTTTAGTAATTTTGAAAACATAGTAGAACTGAACAAATCAAAACTGGTGGGTGATGTTAACTTTGATGCACAAAACCATTGCATTAAATTTATTAATTAAATGAAATATTTTTTATTATTACATACATACTAATATCAAACCCCAGTTTGAGAACCGAGCAATACACATTAGAAAAAGTCACACCGTATGTATAGACAGCAGGTTGAAATTGATAAAAATAATTTAAAAGCAGATTTAAAAAGAAAGATTTTGCTGCCTTGGTCTAGTCTTGGCAAATTACAAAACGTATTTAACTCAAAAGTATCTAACCCCATCAAGATCGAAGTGCTCGATCCGCAAATACTGCTAGTTGTGACATATGGTACAGAAACGTGGGTCATGAATAAGAGAATAAAGGAAAGGTTGCAGATTATACAAAGCGCCATGGAAAGGCGAATGTTGGGACTAAAACTCAGAGCTCACATAAAGTATGAAGAGGTAAGAAGAAGATTCAAAGTGGCGAATGTAACCGAGCGGTCTTTATAAGTTAAGATGGAACTAGGCTGGACACGGGACCCGTATGACAGATAATCGACCAAGGAGCTTGCAGAATGGAGACGGCGAGAACCCAGAGGACCTGTCGGAAGACCACAAAATCGTTAGACAGATGATATTAAACATTTGGTAGGCACTGATGGGATGAGACAGGCTCGAGACAGAGAGAGAAGTCTAAGGGAGTTCTACAACCGACGATGGATGAACGGCTGATGATGACTAATGTCGCAACCTTTACTCTCTTGCAAAATATTGGAATCTAAAAGAAATAAATGTACTATTGCCAAATATTACAATAATTTAGAATTTCATTTCAAATATCAGGTCTGGGAAAAAGTTCGTGGAGTTTTTTTAGTAAAATTCAACTGGTTTTCTTATAGTGTGAAAATGAATTTATTTAAATCAAATATGTTCCATTATTATAGACAATGTTTTGCCATTTTTCGGGTAGAACCATGATGCCATCGGTGGTTTCTGGATGAAAAACTGAAACAAGTGGTTTTCACAGGCTTCTTTTGAAAGCAGCCTAATTCCATTGAAAGAGTTCTGCAGAGATCGGAACAAGTGATAATCAGAGGGCGCTATGTCTGGACTATACGGTGGATGCATCAAAACTACCCAATCAAGCTCTCGCAATTTTTGACGGGTCATCAAAGAAGTGTGTGGTCGGGCGTTGTCATGATGGAAGACAACACCTTTCCTATTAATTAATTCCGTTTTCTTTCAATTATCTGGCGTAATCTCTCTAGTTAACCACAGTAGAGTTGAGAATCAATCGTCTGACCAACTGGAAGTAGCTCATGGTGGACGATTAACTTCCAGTCCCACCACACACCCAACATCACCTTTTTCGGCGTCAATCTTGGCTTCGTGAACGCTTGTGACGTTTCAGAAATGACTCGATTTCATTGCGTTTCAGCAGAGCATAGCAGATGTTAATTCGGTCTATGGCGCTTAACTCATGAGGAACCCATACAACGAGCTTCTTTTTGTAACCAGCTTTGTGTAAATGCTTCAAAACCGTTTTGTGGTCACTGCCTAGCTCCATACCAATATCGACACTGCTGATATGTTTATCTTGATGGACCTTTTCAAGAATTTCATCAGCTTTTTCAGTGATTGGACAACCAGAGCATGACTCATCTTTCACATTAAAATCACCAGAACGAAAGCGAGCGAACCATTTCCGCGCAGCAGATTTTGACAAAATACCTTCACCGTACACAGCACAAATTTTTTCACAAGCCTGCGCAACGTTCTTTCCTTTGTCGTAATAATACTTTTCTCCATTTTCAAACGCAAACAACTTTTCAACCACTGCACCAATTTCGATGTTTATACACTCAAAGTAACGCTCGAAATGTCACCTTTACAACGAGCGTTTGGTGGTGTCGCTGCGATCTGTGTTTCTTGAGTTATTTGCAATTGACACCATCTATCGGGAAAAACGCCACGAACTTTTTCCCAGACCTGATATATCCATTATTATTGGGTTAACAAAAACTTTCTGATTTTCTTTTATTACACAATGCGAAGTTACGGTAATCAAAACGTTTTCACCTATGTCTTTTAAAACCAATTCCATTTTTAGTTTTTAAAAGTCTATTTTTAAGCATTGTAAGTCTTTTTGTAGCCTCCTTAATCCGAAACTAATATATTGAATGTGCTTCTGCATAACCCCACGAGTCATCCTTTTCAATATATGCAGTGAATTTTATAACACCCTATATATATATATATATATATATATATATATATATATAACATATATATATATATATATATATATATATATATATATATATATATATATATATATATATATATATATATATAAACCTACAAATTTATGGTACTTTGAGAATCAATTTGAACAGTGCACTAGTGTGTATGTGGATAAAAAAATAAATATCCTATTACCTATTAGGATACCCTTACTTAAACTTTATACCTTGAATTTTTAAAATTGTTACTTTTGCAACCCTGGCCTAAACACACGTTCCCTAACAGAATCCTTTGAAGCTTAAACGTTTCTCAACATTAATCAAATAATATTTTAAAGGGTATTAAGTGTAAGATGTTTTATTTTAATAAGCCAAATGATTAAACCACTTTGTTATTCTAAAATTCTAAACAGCCTCGTTATATCATTTTCATTAGCTTCTAAAATAGGATATATTTTAGGTAAGAAAGTTTGAACGCGCTTCCCCAAGACTAAATTTTCATTAGTAAAGGCTTTGGCACTGAATGAATTTCGTATTAGAAGACGCGCTTGTTTCTCAAATAGAAACCGCTTGCCTCTTTAATAAATACGAATGAGATGAAGAAGCGACGTGAGTAAATAGTGAAAGTATATAGATAAAGAATTGCTTTGTTGCCACAATGGGGAAAAGCTGCTAAGGTAAAATTTGCTGACGGCAGTGGGAAATTTTGGCTATCTATTTATTTTCGGACTGTCAAAAATCAGTTACGAACTTACGAACACACATGGAACGGAACCTTTTACAGCTTTAGTCTGATGAGACCTCATGATTTTTGAACATTTCGGATAATATTAAATTGTAAAATATATAACCATCTTCCATTGCTTATTAAAATGATCTGTGGTATTGTGACAGAGGAGAAGGGTAGTCTTGACCGACTAGTTAAACAGCAGTATTATGTTCTTGGGGTAAGCGGTCTTTGGAAAAGAACGAAAAAGTTTTTTACACCTTTTTAGCTACGCCAAGCTTTCGAAAATATTTCATTTTCTTCATAAGGGCTACAATTATAATAGATTATCAGTATTTTTGAGATTAAAAGTAAAGAACAACCCTATTTTATATGTAACATTAAAGTACTTACTGGTGCTAAGTGGTGTGTTCAAAAATTGTTCTTTGTGGGGGCACTATATTACACTTATTCATCGGTAAAAACATGAGAAAAACTCGACATACTCATTTCTGTGAAATATAATAAATTTTTACTTCATTTTGTTAGTATGATACGAAAAATTGTATGGTAGTAAAGTGATTTTAATTTATAAAGGATTTTTTTTGTTATGTTTTCTAGTCATTTTGCTAAAGGCAGTGTGTTTCTATCTCTTAGTTAAGTTGTGGTTAATTTATATTTGAAAGTAGAATGACGTTGACATTTTGTTTGATCGTTTTAAAGTTAAAAAGTTAGTGAGAATCAGTGGGATTATTATCAGAGAGATATGTTAGATATGTTGTAAGAGTTTTCATTTTGACTGCCTATTTGTAATAGATTGGAGAAAATTAAACTCAGATCTTCAATGTCAGTTTTTTTATTGATAGAGTTCGGTTCAAGGTGGATTTCCACCATCTCCCTAAAGATTCTCCTGCCTAGATTTCTCTCTTTACATAGGATTTTGGTTTCGGCAAAATTAAATTCATGTGAAAATTGGCTACTATGCTGGGCAAGCGCACAGTTTTTCTTTAATCTGTAATCACTTCTGTGGGAAGTGATTATGTCTTTTAGGACTCTAGATGTTTGTCCTCTATAGATTTCTTCACATTGAGACCAAAGGATGCTGTAAACTACTTCTGAAACTCTTGTGATTTCATCTTTGTCTTTTAGACAAGTGAAAATATTGTTGATAGTTTTTTTGTATTTAAAAGCAATTTTTAAATTAGGTAATTTGTTGAAAAGTTTAGTTGTTTTGGTGGAGATTTCTTTTATGTATGGAAATGAAAAATAACATCTGATTCGGTTTCCAGAGAGGAAAGTACTAATATCCGGTGTAAGATTGTTGTTTTGTTGTACGGGGGGTGTGGTTGGGTTAAATAATAATTTATTTATTAATTGGATTGGATAGGAGTTGGTGCGTAGAGTGTCTCGTAGTTTATTTAGATTTTTAAGTCTGAGGGATGGATGAGAAATCCTCTCTATTCTTGACTTCAAACCTCGATTATGGTTGGAGCATAATCGACCTTTATTGGCTAGATCCAAATTATGTATCGATTATGGTTGGAGCATAATCGACCTTTATTAGCTAGATCCAAATTATGTATCGATTATGGTTGGAGCATATCATGTTTATTTTGATTTTAGTGGTATGAGAGGAATGGAAGTTAATCTATCTTCCTGAGTAGGTTGGTTTGGTATACCAGTCTACTATGACGGAGTTATCTTCTTTTCTGACTAGAAGAGTGTCTAAAAAGGGGACACTGTTGTTTGTTTCTTCTTCAATGGTGAACTGTAGTTTAGGATGAAAGTCATTAAAGATTCTGACAAACTCATCCATTTTATTGTAAGGTATCGAGTTAATGATATCATCAGCAAATTTTTTTATGAATGGTAAGTTGAAGGAGAGTTTAGGGATGGATTCCTTGAGAAGGTCGTCCATCACATATTGTGATATGAGAGGAGAGAGAGTAGCCCCCATTGGAGTTCCCATTATTTGTTTATAGAAAAGTTGAATCGAACTTGATCAATAAAAAAACTGACATTGAAGATCTGAGTTTAATTTTCTCCAATCTAATACAAATAGGTAGTCAAAATGAAAACTCTTACAACATATCTGATATATCTCTCTGATAATAATCCCACTGATTTTCACTAACTTTTCAACTTTAAAACGATCAAACAAAATGTCAACGTCATTCTACTTTCAAATATAAATTAACCACAATTTAACTAAGAGATAGAAACACACTGCCCTTAGCAAAATGACAAGAAAACATAACAAAAAAAATCCTTTATAAATTAAAATCACTTTGCAACCACACAATTCTTCTATACTATACTAACAAAATGAAGTAAAAATTTATTATATTTCCCAGAGATGAGTACGTCGAGTTTTTCTCATGTTTTTACTGATGAATAAGTGTAATATAGTGCCGGGGCAAAGAATAATTTTTGAACACACCACTTAGCAGTAAGTACTTTAATGTTACATATAAAATAGGGTTGTTCTTTACTTTTAATCTCAAAAATACTGATAACACAGGGCAACAAAAAAATATTTTTGTTTTGGTGCCTGGGATTTTAGAGCTGATTTTAACTATATTTGGGACGCTAAATCTATACATGCAATCCGTCTTTCTCTATCAGCTCTACTTTTTTTAGATACATCAACTTATCTACCAATGTGGTTTTTATTCAGTATATTCATTTATGAGAGTTCTAAAATTATTATATATTCATTAATGTAGGTACAATGGTTTTATTGTCAGTCTGTAATTGAGTAAATTCCAGGTAAATCTATAAATAGTGGAACCATTGCCTATCAGGTACCTGAACTGACCCTTTTAATCACCTAACTCGGGTAAGTCTTGTCAGTTTGTGCGTTCTTACTAATGAGAGTAGATCGAATTCTGCGTGTTATTTTATGTTAAGAAAAGAGTGTTTTTGTGTTATTGAACAGAATTAAAATGAGTTCAGGTTCCAGTTCAAGAAGAAGTTGTGTAAATCAACCTGATGTGTTTTGCTATATATGCGGAGAATACATGTTTCAACAAAACAGACAAACTATTACTGACTTTGTAAAGCGAGCGTATCTTGGATACTTTGGAGTTAAGCTTGGTGATCAGGACAAAACGTGGGCCCCGCATCTCGTATGTAAAACTTGTACAGAGCATTTACGGCAGTGGACTACCGGGAAAAGAAAATGTCTAAAATTCGGCGTACCAATGGTTTGGAGAGAACCAAAAAAAAACCACTTCAATGATTGTTATTTATGTTTAGTAAATACTAATAGAATCAATCAATCAATCAATTTAGACTTGGCAATACGCCCTATCCCGCACTCAGATGAAATACCGATTCCAACATTTCATCAGCTACCACATATCTCTGATGACGAATATTTTCCCTCTGATCGCTCTTCTGATGCTAATAAAAGTTCTGATGCTAATGAAACTAACAGTGACTATGAGGGGACGTCATCAGTTCCTCAACGCTTCAATCAAAATGAATTAAATGATCTCACCAGGGATCTCAATTTATCGAAAAAAGCTTCTGAAGTACTGGCTTCTAGGTTGAACGACAAAAATTTACTGGAACAAGGAACCAAAATTGCCTTTTACCGTACAAGAGAAAACGATCTGCTACCATTCTTTTCTCAATAAGACAATCTTGTATTTTGTCACGAAATTAAGGGACTCATGAAAAAAATGGGACTTTCTGAATATATTCCAGATGATTGGCGCCTATTTATTTACAGTTCAAAGCGAAGTTTAAAATGTGTCCTTCTACATAATGGGAATAAATATGGTTCAATACCACTAGCTCACTCAACGAAGCTGAAAGAAGAATATAATACCATAGCTTTGGTCTTGCAGAAGATAAAGTATTACGAACATCAATGGATGATTTGTGTAGACTTAAAAATGGTAAACTTTCTTCTTGGGCAGCAAAGTGGTTACACGAAATATCCGTGTTTCTTGTGCCTCTGGGATAGTAGGGACAAAACACACCACTGGGTTAGAAAAGATTGGCCTCAGAGAGAAAACATGGACGTTGGGGAAAAGGATGTCATTAACGACGCTTTGGTTGAAAGAGAAAAAATCATACTTCCTCCGTTACATATAAAGTTGGGCTTAATGAAGCAATTTGTAAAGGCTCTTGATAAGAATGGGTCTTGTTTTGCATATATAGGGGTAAAAATGCATCAGTTGAGCACAGAAAAACTCAAAGCAGGGATATTTGACGGCCCACAAATAAGACAATTAATTAAGGATCCTGCCTTCATAAATTCAATGAATCAAGTTGAACGAGAAGCTTGGACATCATTTGTTGCAGTTTTCTAGGCAAACATAAAGCTCAAAACTATGTTGAAATGGTTAACAAGATGCTTAATAGTTTCAAATCCTTAGGGTGCAATATGAGTATTAAAATACACTATTTACACAGCCACTTAGACCGTTTTCCAGAAAATTTAGGAGACATGAATGAGGAACAAGGTGAAAGATTTCACCAAGATATTAAAGTTATGGAGGACCGCTACCAAGGAAGATGGGACATGCACATGATGGCAAATTACTGCTGGAGTTTAAAAAGGGACTGTTTAAAAAAACATTCAAGAATGTCGCGGAAAAGAAGCTTTCCAAGTGTTGAGTGACTATTTCATTTCTTCAATGTTTTTTTTTTTGTTTGTAAGTACGACATAATATTATATTTTGTATAACTAAAATAAAAATTTCGTATCTACTTTTGTTTACTACACTTACGGATTTGAGTTACAATAATGTAACTTATATTTCTCTAAAATTGTATATCTTAAAAATTTGAGCTCCTAGGTACAAATGAATACGTTATTTGAATTCAGTACATCAAATTGATATAGAATCAGCTCAAAAAACCTCGACACCAAAACAGCTGTTCCCCTGTGTAATCTACTATAATTGTGGCGCTGATGAAGAAATTGGAATATTTTCAAAAGCTTGGCGTAGCTAAAAAGGTGTCAAAAACTTTTTAGTTCTTTTCCAAAGAACGCCTACCCCAAGAACATAATACTGCTATATATATATATATATATATATATATATATATATATATATATATATATATATATATATATACATATATATATATATATATATATATATATATATATATATATATATATATATCCCTGTATATCCCTTCTATCGTATGGGTGTAGGGTAGTTATACATTTTCCTTTTTCCCTGTCAATCTTCACGTATAAACTTCTTCCATCTGTCTCTATTCTTTGCCATTTTCACTGCTTCTTTCCAGGATTTTCCCTTCTCCTTAAGTATACTTCCAACACTCCTATTGCAAGTCTGTCTAGGTCTTCCTTGCTTCTGTTTTCTCTGTATTCGGGCTTCATACACTTTTTTCACTTGTCTATCTACTTTCATTCTCTATACATGTCCCCACCATCCCACCTGTCTTGGTTGTATATATCCCATAATTGCTTGTATTCTCAGCCTTCTCCTTATTTCTGTACTCCTTATTTTGCCCTTCCGTGTAAACTCCCTGTGCTGCTCTTAGGTATACGATGCGTAGTACTATTTTTAATTGTACCCAATATTTAAACTAATGTGCTTTAGTTTTTAAGTGCATAGTACTAATGTGCACCTGATCTTATCAGTAGGCTTTAATTAATTCGTTTTCAAAGGATTTTTAAAATTTTTTTTAAATCTACTACGGTTTTATTAATATGAGACAACTTACTTTTAGGAATTATCTATTATTTATTTTGATAGAAAATTTAGTATTTACGCCACCTGTTTAACAAATTTTATAAATTGTGCGTCTTGGCAACTTTTAATCCATGGTTAGAGAGTGTTTATAAGGACCGGGAATACCATAGTTAAAAGTTATACTAGGTCATATCATCTCGTACTTTTTTTCTTAAACATGGGTGACAGCTAGTATTTCTCAAAAAAAAAAACATTGTAATAAAATACCTATTAGAGACGGATATTAGACTAAGCAATGAAGAAATAAACACAGAATTTTGTTAGCTCAGCTTGAACACAAGAATAAACCTACCGATGAATACGGTGGATTGTAATTTTACGGATTATCAATGTCAAATTGAGCAATGACGGTTGACCAAATGCTCGCCGTGGGACATATGCCCCTATGCTCCCATGAATATGAAAAATAAGCCCTTTAGAAACGAAACTATTGAATATCGATTCTTAAATTAAATGTAAATTTTTTAGAGTTCCACTGTAGGTAGGGATTCTTCTGTAAAAGGTCTTCCCTTCCCTACTGTAGACATAGATTTTTAGATTACTGTGTTAAGAGAGTCCTAAGCTTTTAGAGTTTTAGTGCAAGAGGGTATTTTTTTCAAGTGATATCGTTCCCCAATTTTCATATGATGCCCCTCTCTATAAATCTCTCCGCATCTAGTGTTACCTTTTTTCCTTAAATAAACGATTATTGTATCCCTATACCTCTTTATAACCCTTGAACCTGGCTACGCTACTGGCCACTGTGTATGTAATGTTTTTTATGGCTATACATATTTGTTATACACTCTTAGATAACATGCTACTGGATGAATTTTAATGAATGAAGGCTGAAAAATTAGTTAAAAATTTTTGTCAGTGCCAGTGATTCCATAATTATACATTTGAATAACTAGATGAATTGTATGAGAATCTCATACCCATATATAGACAGACTATGACTTATAAACAGTATATTTTGAAACCCAAAGGTTGGTATATTAGTATTTTTCTTTTACCCTGCGTGGCTGATTAATCAGGATATTTAATTGCATTCGGTTACAATATGATCTTGTCTAGAAGATCTTTACCAAATATAAAAAACCTACACCTACGGTCATAATATTTAACTATTGTATAATAAAATACACATAAAAATATATTTTTTAAATTCATAAAACAGAAATAATAAAAAAAAGTATTTTTAAGAGACCACCAAGTTTGTCACAACATGTATAATAATAATATTGTGTTTAGTTATCTAGAATTTGGATACATATTGTAAATCTACTTTCCAAACTCACAAAAACACTTTTTTCTAAAAAGTGTGGTCCATTAATCTCCAAAAAGTGGTTAAGGATTAGTTTGCTTTACTTTCAAGTTTTTTCAATAGCTCATAGTTTTTATACATGTGTACGAAATTAGGGCAACTAGTTCCCTAGTTCATAAAATCCAGAATATCATTATGGGCGTAAATTGTTAGTGCAACAAGGCTATATGGCGGATATTAGGCGCCATTTTGCCTATCGCTAAGAATCAAAAGTTATGAAAATATATATCAAATGAAAGGGCTTCTGCGAGGATCTTAACTATATAAGCAAAAGTACGGGGGATGTCCTAAAATACCCCAAATATCAACAAATGTTGCGTCGTGACCTCTATTGCATTGTTACACAGAATTTACAACAGCTATCCAGGCTTCTCTATCTTCGACACTTCTCATCATCTCCGGTAACTCTAAGTGCATTGTAGATATGATCTGATCGATGTATCTGTTGGGAGATCTACCTCTTTTTGTTCTACCGTCGACTTCCCCTGGATCAGCAACTTCTCCATGACATCCCTCCTTATTATGTGACCAAAAAATGATGCTTTTTTCTCTGAATCGATGGTAACAGCCGGTCACTATTTTGGATGTTAAGATCGCTTAGAAGAGACTCATTTGTCCTGTGAGCATCCGCCTGTAGCATGTAATTTCAAAAGCCTTTATTCTTTTACTATACTATACTTAGTCCATGTTTCGGCTCTGTATGTGGCTATACTGAATATTAGTGAATTGACAAGCCTTTTTTTAGTCATTTTATTTATTCTGTGATCTTTCCATAATTTTCTTAGGATTGTCATTGCAGTTTCGGCCATCGCTATCATTCTTTTAATTTCTTCTTCCAGGACCCCCCTTGTTAGAAATTCTGGCTCCTAAGTATATAATATCTATCTTCAGTGGTGATTTTGTTCAGAGGAGGCAAAATTTTAGCTCGATCTACTACAAGAAGAGAACATTTCTTTTAATATAGTGAAAGGCCGACATTTGCGCTAACCTTTTCGATCCGATGGAGCAGTGCAACCATTTCTTCCTCGGAGCTAGCCATTATTGTAGTATCATCAGCGTATCTTAAGTTCGAGAACTTTTTGCCTCCTACTAATACTCCTTACCATATATATACGGTGTCTAAAAAACATGAAGTTAAAAAACGTAATATCTTTTTCCTGTTGCTCCAACTGCTGAATGGATTTTACTGAGTGACAGCTTAAATAATTCATTATGATGCAGTTCGAGACAGAAAAAGTCCATATGATGGACATGAAATGTCATTTTTTTCTAACGTGGGTCTATGACTGCACACGTATTTGAGAAATATAATCAAATGAAATGTATAAAATAATCTATAAAAAGATAATTATGGTATTGCTACGTCCTGTTCTACAAAGCGCTTCTAGATCTTTAATTAGTGTTGTTCCTCATCTGATCTGAAATTTTGTCAAAATAAAAAATAATGTTTTAAAATATTAAAAAAAATAAATAAATATACAATCTTGTGAGCAATAATATGTGGTAAAAAAAGTTTGATTTGAATTTGAGTAGCAGTTGTAGTTTCAGGAGTACCTTGTTCAACTTCTTTAACAATTTCTACGTTTCTCTTAGTGAATACAATACATACAAATGGCAGGTAGAAGTTTGAGAAGGTTTCATAGTATCAAGTTTGGAAAGGCAATTGTGGAATTTATGTTAACTAATATTTTAATTGCAGTTGTTCCGATGTATGACAAATTAATTAAGTTTTATATATGAAAGTTTATTTTTAGATTAAAAACTGATATTAAAACTGTGTTGCATTACATCTAATAACTGTATTTATGTACTATAGTGTCAATGTTGATTTGGTCAAATGAACCTTTTAAAAATTTCCGAACATTATTTTTCACTAAAAAAAACTATACTTTAGAAACGAAAAACTCCCAAAGGGTGTAATGTTTTCTGATATGTGAATTAATTAATATTAACTAACTCTAAATCGGCCCCCATGTCTTCTAAAATATTAAAAAGGTAGGTTAGGCGTTAAAAACTTATTTGGAATTTATTTGGCAACTGTTTTAGAATAAGAACAAATATAAATAACTTTTACCACCTACGAAATACAAAATAAATATAGGAAGTTCGAATGTTGCCATTTCCTCATTTAAGAATTCCTTCCTCGAAGAGGAAGTGATTGAAGGAGGAATCAGGAAAGCTCTGTACAAGCCAACATCAAGTGTTACTTCAAGAAACGACAGTAAATACGGAATCAAGTTAACTAAGCCTAAGTGGCAGATCTGACTCCATGGTATAGTTTTGGCTTACCGTGCCAAGACTCCAGGTTAGTTCTCCGGCAGGGCGATACACTTTTATTTTATTCGGCTAGGCCACATTTAACGTTCTGCCTAGCTAGTTAGCATACGTTGGCAGAGTCTCAAAAAAAAGGAGTTGTTCATGGGAGTCTGCTCGGACCATAAAAATCTGACGATAAATGTTGGGGGTGGGAGTGGGTACCTGAAGACGACCTTCACGACTGGGGGCGGCCCCGACCAAAAACATCCAAAGGGCTTATTATTGGTCGAAAATAGTGCTCTTGAATGAGATGCAGATCTAAAGTCGACCGGGACGGATCGAACGCCGTCACCGACGAACATATTCGACCTCGATGTTACGGAGACATTTAAAAGTATTCGGGTTTGCCGTCGAGGCTCATTACCGATGGGAAGTCAAAATTTGCTGATCATGTGGTTTGGATTCAAAGTTAACTGTAGGTTGCATCTAGCTACCATTACTTAGATTTTACTATAGGGTTGACAATAAAGATCTCTCTGATCTGTTTGCTTGGTCATAAGCCGCCCAACTTGTAATACTACTGCGTACTACTAACTAAAAATATTAAAAATAATAGTTCATACATATATTCAGATTTTTAGTGCTTCGTGAGGAACTGGGATCACCCGCTCTGTTCGTCTGCATGTCTGTTACACCCGTTTTTTTCTGAAGTTATTTGACATAGAAAGTTGAAATTGGGCACAAATATAGGAATTGGTGGACCAATCAAAGCAGTGTAGTTTTAAAAAGTTAAATTTTGACTTAAGGGCTTAGTTTTGGGGAGAAAAATCGGAAATAAAAAGAACATATTTTTTCAAGTTCATTGAGTGGAGTGTTCAAAAATATACAGGACGTAATACTCGCGAAAACTTTTCTTTATATTATTTTACAAAAACTTCCAAAATTCGCCTACCCTATTTGTAAGAGTCCTAACCAGAAAATTTTGAAAAAATTCGAAAATATTCTTCATAAGGTGTAGATTGAATGAAAATTGGAGTGAGTACTTTACCTTTGATAATTTATATGGTATCCAAATACAATTTCTTTCAAGGTCGTCGAATCGAGTGTTAAATGAAAGCTAAAAATTGCTAAAAATCGCGGTCCCCTAAATCTATTTTTAAGAGTTCTGAAAAAATTCTGAAATATTCTCCATAAGGTTTGCTTGGTCATAAGCCGCCCAACTCGTAATACTACTGCCTGCTACTAACTAAAAATATTAAAAGAGAATAGTTCATACATATATTCAGATTTTTAGTGTTTCGTGAGAAACTGGGATCACACGGTCTGTTCGTCTGTTTGTTTGTTACACCCGTTTTTTTTTTGAAATTATTTGAATTGATAGCCCAATCAAAGCCGTGTAGTTTTAAAAAGTTAAATTTTTTACTTAAGGGCTTAGTTTTGGGGAGAAAAATCGGAAATGAAAAGAACATATTTTTTCACGTTCATTGAGTGGAGCGTTAAATGAAAGCTTGTGAAAACACGAGTTCAAAAATATATAGGATGTAATACTCGCGAAAACTTTTCTTTACATTATTTTACAAAAACTTCCAAAATTCACTGTCTCCCCACCCTAATTGCAAGAGTACTAACCAGAAAATTTTGAAAAATGAATTGAATGAAAATTGGTGTGAGTACTTTACTTTTGATAATTTATCTGGCATATAAAAACAAAGATAGAAACAAATTTTGTTGAAAATTCATTTGGGGTGTGTTTTGTGAAATCAGATAATAAATTTTTTTATTTTTAAGGCAATCACCGTACGGAACACTAATTGCGCAAGTTGTCGATTAGGTACAGTAGTCGAGGACTATTTTAAATTTTAAAAAATAAAATGACTACAATTCAAAAATTTAAACACAATAAACGGGAGAAGATATTTTCGACTGCAGTGTCAAGATCGAAAGAAATAGTTATTTGTTTGTTTTGTGTTGAAGTTTTAAAGTTACCGGTAGGATTCAAATTTGGCCGGAGCATGAAAAACGGTAAATTACCGATAATTCTATTAATTCTTAAATAGATAATATAAGGATAAAATGGACATTTACAGATGACAACACGTTGTCGTCATGAAATGAGGATATCTAAATATTTCCATTTAATAAAATTTTTGTATGTGAATTTACCTAAATGAGCTTATTAATTGATTATGATTTGAAAGTGAAAAGGTCTTCTCTTCAGCGTGATTTAGTGACAAAAGATTAAATGTTCTAAGAACAACAAGCAAAACATGAAAAATGTAATTCAAGTTTTCATTGAAGTGAAAATGCTCTCAAACTTTAAGTAATACTTCGATTTTCTTCGTTAAATTTTAAAACTCCGGTAATTTTATCGGAAATTCTGACTCCAATTTTATCGTATTTAATCAGTACACTGCTAGTATAACAATTTAGAGATTTCCTATCCTGTTGTTGTTCTTTTTAGTCAACTAAGCAACAGAGCAGAGCTTTTTGTATTTTTAATTAATTAGTTATTTTTGCATAAATCGCTTATACTCTAATTCTTCTTCACAATTATTTAATAAGCCTTAAAAAACATTAACCAACATTTTTACGAAAATACAACAGAATTAGCTTAAATCGCATTTATAAGTATAATAAATTATTTCAAAATTAAAAAAAAGCTAGTCATTAAATTTACTTTTTTTCTCCTTTTCCTTTTCTTTTATTAAGCAAAGAATTTTAAAACAGCTTAGGAAAAATCCAAACGAATTACACAAATGTCTGTCTGCCACAGTTTTACGTGAACACCTTTGAAATTTATTACCGACATTAACATTAGGAATCGAGTACGAAGATGTATCACTTTAATCGTCAAAACAATGACAATATATTTAGAAAAGATACAAGAATAGATACCAAATGTTAAGTGAAATAGTTCTTGGAATGTTACTAGAAGGAGATAACATGTTAAAAATGGTTTAACCTGTAACTTATTTGAATTTGTTATTTTATAAACTCTTTCAAGTTCGTGGCTCTTTAGTGCAGTAAAAAAAGGATTTGAAATTGCACAGTCTAGATACAGCAATATTATGACCGCTCTGGGGTATGACCAGGAGTAATGTCCTGAGTTTTGGACCTCGAGAAACTTGTGCTCTTTTGTCTACAAATAATTTTAGTTTTCAAAGCGCGTTTTTAGAGCTTAAAATGTGAATAACTCCGGTTATATACGTCGGATCGAGACAAAAAAAAAACCAAACTCTTCGTAATGAAATTTCCAACAAATCCTCGATGGCCTTAAGTTACCCAAGGGCGTACATAACCTACAAAATTTAAAAAACCGGTAAGAAACTGTTTTCTTTTGTTATTTTATTGTACAGGTTGACTAAGTGAACCAATCAGCTTGAAACTTTCAGAAAATATGCCTTTTGTTATAGCAAAAATACCCTGAAATTTTGATACAAAAATATTGAACACAATGGGCACAATTGAATTTGTCATTTAAAATTTGAATTGCCCGCCATTTTATGCCATTTGGTCCAAAATGGCTCATTTTTTTTAAAATTTAGGTCTCGACGCCAGCTTTCTAATACCATTAAAAAAAATTTTTTTTACCAATTTTTTTTAAATTTTTTATTAATCAAATAACAACAAATGCGTTTTTTTCGGTCATTTTGAAAAAAAAAAAAAATTAAAATTTTTTTATCACATCTGGTAGTGAATCGCGAGACATTTTCGTTAACAATTTTTTTTCAAAGTGACCAAAAAAAACGTATTTGTTGTTATTTGATTAATGAAAAAAATGGTTAAAATTTGTTTTAATTGCACTGGAAAGTTGGCGTTGAGACCCACATTTTTTAACAAAAAGTTCAATTTTGGGCCAAATGGCATCAAATAACGGGCAATTCAAATCTGAAATAACAACTTCAGTTGTGCCTAATGGGTTCAATATGTTTGAACCAAAATTTCAGGGTATTTTTGTTATTACAAAAGTTTTGAAAGTTTTAAGCCGGTCGGTTCACTTAGTCGGCCTGTACAATAAAATGAAAAAAAAAACAGTTTTTTGCCTATTTTTTAATTTTGTAGGTTTTGTACGCACTTGAGCGACTCAAAACTAACGGAGATTTGTTGAAAATTTCATTACCAAGAGTTTGGTTTTATTTTTGTCTCGATCCAACTTGTAAAACCGGAATTATTCACATTTTAAGCTCAAAAAAACGTGTTTTGAAAATTTAAATTGTTTATAAACCAAAGAGCACAAGTTTTTCGACGTCCGAAACTCAGGACAGTACTCCTGGTGATACCCCAGAGGGGATAAAATCGTAATATTGTTGTATCTAAACTATGCCTATCACATCATTATGTTTACCTTCTTTTACTGCACTACTTAATTACGGCTAGATTTACTATATTAAACAAGGATAATATGATAACATCACAATTTTTGTAGCTTCGTTTTAACGGGGATACCTAAAACAAAATTCAAAAATAATTTTTTAAGATTTCCCGTAACTGTTAGTTTGGACTTATCAAAGCCCATATTTTTTGTAGTTCTGCCAAAGGCGAAGAACAAAATAATTATGAATATAAGTTTAATAATTTTTTCTTAATCTTAACGCCAGACGAAATTAAATTATAACAACCAGTTTTACAAAATGGTCTGTAAGTTAGATCAGATCTAACTGATGTAGAATTTAAAACTACTATCTGTCTAGTTGACTTTTCTCATTGTCAATCTAATTTTCCGAATTATAAATATTACCAAATAAATGCTTTTAAAAGAAATTTTTTATGAAAATCGAGAGTAAAAGCCAAACAGGAGGAGACTATTTCGGTTTTTAGACCCAATCGAATATTTTGGTTTAATCGTAATTATAATCGAATTTTCTGGCTTAATGGCGTTCTCGTCAATTTAAACCCCTAAATGCCATACTAAGTTTTGAAGTTTAAACTTGTTAGTGAATTTGATAGTAAGTACCAACGGTTCAAGATCTTCTTAGTCGGTAACTAAGGTAATCTCATTCTCAATTCAACGTTACCACTTAGGCGATCAGAATACTGCAACAACGTGTGCTGCAAAATCTAATTCATTAGCAAAACTGTGTATTTCTTGCCATGAGGTTGATTTTCAGAGAAAAAAAACAAAATATTCCCCATGTGCAGTCGAAAAAGCTTTATATTGTCTCCATACAGTATGTCATAAATACAAAAAGGCATCCCTCTTTTACGTGATGCTGCTAGCCAGCAGACATCGGTAGAATCTCAAATGCCGACAGGATGTAAAAAAAGGCAATTGATAGAGGGAGTCTGCTCGGACCATAAAAATCTGACGATGAAGGAATCTTCCCCAAAAGGAGGGCTGGATATGTGAAGATGTCCCTCCTTTATGTTTCCATACTTAAAAAAATTACCCGTGAATTAATGTCAGTTTCTTGTATGCTTTTTCAACTGATCCTATAGAAAAGAAATATTCTTTTGCTGATGGAAATACGTTCAAGTTCAATCAATATCCAAGAAGGCAATAAACACGTTAAAGAAGGTACCAATCTCGTGGTTTTTAGTAATATGGAAGGTTCTGAAAAAGTCAATGTATCTGAAAAGACCATGATTACCGATTACTACGAATGTGATTCTTGATTAACAAAAGATGAGATATCATATCCAGAATAAAATATCGTTGAGTAACGAAAACTCTTGGCGGCTGATAATAAGCTTTCTCCCTAGAAGGCCATTTTGTCCGTTAATATTTCTTTATCATGGTAAAGAATTTCGGTCTTAAACCCCGTCAGGTATTAAGTCACTAGAGGGTGCTAAGAATATCTTGAGTAAATAAATAGCCTTAACAATCCAGGAATCCCCGAAGTTCATGGCAGGGAAAGTCAGCAACATAGTTCCAATTCCAATATTCTTGGTATAGCTGAGGCAAGATGGCCAGGCTTTACTGCAAACGAGAAAATAAACAATCTGTAATGAATGTCGCTGCATACTCGGATACAATTATACTTTTCTCAATAAGTTCCAAACTAAACTTCGAGACATCAATATCGTAATGGGAGATTTTAACGCAAGGGTTGACAGTGGTGTTGTGCAGAGTATGAAAGGAACATTAGGTTTGGGTGATGACATGAAAGTGGTAAAATATTAAGTCAATTTTTTCGTGATAATAGACATCATTGGTCTCGTTCGACCACCTTCACGATTAACGAGTATGTAGTTTAGGATTTCATATTTGTTCCTACTAACTTTCTTCTTTAAAATAGTAATCTGCTGAAGGAAAGTAAAACGTTCATCTAAATCTTCTATAACAAGAAACTAAACAAAGGTCTGGAAGAAATTCTGTGTTGGGCTGACAGTAACCAAATACAGTGGAACGATATAAAAAACAGGCAGCTGTCTTTCTAAAAAAGTCTAACGTTGCAGCACCCGACAGGTTATATCGGAACACTCTATGGTCCCTCTTGCTTCAAAACATACATTCTGCATTCTTTAGCCTACGGATTGTAAAACGCCGGCTGAAACGTTTTGGGTCTATCTACCTAAAACACATTTTTTTTGCAAAATTCGAGTTTATTGATCAATATAGTCTCCTTTAAGAGCGATACAATCAGTCCAACGCTTTTTTAACATTTCTATACCTTTCTTGTAGAAGAATTTGTCTTTGCCTTCAAAATAGGCCTCAGTTTCGGCGATAACTTCTTTATTGGAGCCAAATCTCTTTTCCACGAGCATTTTTTTGAGGTCTGCGAATAGATAATAGTCGTTGGGGACTAAATCTAGAGAATAGGGTGGATGAGGAAGCAATTCGAAATTCAGTTCATGCAATTTTGCCATCGTAACCATTGACTTGTGACACGGTGCATTGTCTTGATGAAAGAGCACTTCTTTCTTGTTCCTTTGGGGCAGTTTATATGCAGTTTCGGTCTTCAAACGTACCAATAACTTTATATAATATTCGCTATTGATGGATTTTCCCTTCTCAGTATAGTCGATGAAAATTATTCCATGCCAAAACCTTCCCAGCCGATTGTTGTGTCTTTGGTCGCTTCGGACGGTTTTCACCGGCTGATGTCCACTCAGCTGACTGCCGATTTGATTACGGTATGTAGTGGTGGATCCATATTTCATCCATTATCAAATATCACATGGAAAAATCCTTTTTATTACGCTTAAACAGGTTCAAACAGCGCTCAGAATCATCAACATGTTGTTGTTTTTGGCCCACTGTGGGAAAATGCGGTACCCATTTCGAACAGAGTTTTCTCATGCCTAAATGTTTATGCAAAATATAACTAACACGTTCTTTTGATATCTTTAGGGTGTCAGCCATCTCACGCAATTTCACTTTACGGTCATCCAAAACAATTTTGTGGATTTTTTTATGTTTTCCGATGTAACCACCTCATTTGGGCATCCAGAGCGTTCAGCATCATTTGTATCTGTACGACAGCGTTTAAATTCAGCATACCAGTAAACGATGAGTGATTTTCCAGGGGCAGAGTCCCTGTAACACTTATCAAGCCATTGCTTTGCTTGAACGGTATTTTTCCCATCAAAAGACAGTATTTAATCAGCACATGAAATTCGATTTTTTCCATTGTTTTGAAAACATCAAAAGTAGCGTCACTTAAACCACTGTAACTTGTCAACTAATCGTCGAAATGTCATGAGATTGTGATACGTATCATTTGAAGGTTGGTGCTTTCTAAAAATTATATGATTTTTTTGGAAAGGGCGACATTTATGTATCAGACCAAAAACTTTTCAGCCTACGTAATAGGACCGCATCAGTTTAGAATCAACTACCTAAGATTATATTTTGGGCCAAGTAAAAGCTGCATCAACTCAATAAATTGCTATTTTTGCGTATGCGTAGCTTCTGCCGCAACTTAGGGATTTTCTTGCACTGTGTGTGTTGTCTGAAATGAAAAACAACTTTGAAAATAATTAAACTAATAAACACTGAAATGAACAAGTTTTGGAGTTATGCAGCGAAGGCTAGGAAAATCATTTTAATATAAATGAATTTAAAACTTGTTTACACCTTTCAAACATTTTTATATCTTTATGAGCCTGTTTAATGAGCTTGGTTATTGCTGTTGTAATTATTTCTACGAATTATCTTAAATTATTCACTTCTTATTTAAACTGTTTAGACGGCTTATCAAGCAAAATGTATATTTAATCTTTAAACAGATCATTGTCGGCACTGAACGCTTTCGGAGAATTTATCTTATTCTATTGGAGTAGTTTTTTATGGCCCGGCAAATAAATGCCATCTGATATAAATGGACAAATAAAATACAGACCATGGGGCATTCTTACATTAATAGCTAAAGCCACTGAATCAACATTACGTCTCGGAAAAGAATATTTATCAAGAAAAATATTTATTAAAACCGCATGTGAAAAAAGCGACCAAGTGTAACTCGGACTTGTGCAATTAGTTATCTGTACGGTAATTCCTTCTAAAATAAAAAATTTTGTTATGGATATATATGGACTTCACAAAACACACTTCAAATGGGTTTCGATCTTTGTTCTTATAAACCACTTGTACTAATTTCGATTTAATCTACACCTTATGGAGACTATTCCAGAATTTTTCCGAAATTCTCTGATTAGTACTAGTAGAGATAGGGTAGGACAGCGATTGTTGACGATTTTTTTTAAATATTATAAAGGAAAATGTGATTTTTTTTTCATGAAAAGTTAGTTTAACATCTGAAGAATGTGCTCAAGTTTTAAATCGAAATTCGAACTCTAAATGCACCTATCATGTCATGAAATAGACCGTTTGTGATCGGTACCGGGAGCAGATATAACATATGTATAAGCGCGCGCGTGAATGCTTTACCTGTAGGTTTAGTATGACAAAATAAATCACTGAAGAGAAGAAAAGCAATATTTTTTCGTTTGGACAGCTTCTCCAAGGTAAAGTAATTCATGGATTCACTTGAAATTTTATATAGATATTTATTAACCTATCGACCATTGAATGAATGTAAAAAAATTATAAAAAGTTAATTACAAACATTATTTTTTGACAATTGTTTATAAAAAAAGGTAATTTTTTTAAAATTTTCAATATTTTATTTCTTTTTTTGGTAAATTTAAATTCATGCAAAGCCTATAATCATACTAATATCTAATGAATTCTTTTTCCTTTTTTTGATGCACTGTAGCAACCTGGGCGTTGCACGGCGCAAATTCAAGGCGTCAACTTCGAGCAGCTGCTGCTTCGCCATTTTGAATTCTTTTAAAAAGTTGAGGCTCTATTTTTAAAGCCAAAAAGTTGCTCTTTTTATGTACTTTTTCTTTTTTGTATAAATGTTATAGTTTCTTAATAAATGATTCGCAAAAAAACGGTAGTTTACACAGGCCTTCCCCATTAAGTTACAATTTAACTTTCAAAACTACACGGCTCCGATTGGGCCATTAATTCCTATATTTGTGACGAATTTCAACTTTTTATGTCAAATAATTTCGGAGAAAATCAGGAGTGACAGATAGACAAACAGACTGTCAGACGGACACCGAAGTGATGTCCTACGGAACACTAAAAGCACCCTATGATAAACGGCAAACTCTTTTTACATAATCTTGCTGATTCATACTGACCAAGAAGAATACCCTGCCATAAGGAAAAGCCCATGAAAATATCAACTTATCACCTGATGGTAATCATTTTGGGATTTGGAGTACAATGTTCTATTGAAACAAATAATTGTCTACATCCTCAGATATTTTAGTAGGACAGTAGTAGCAAAGCAATGTTTTAATAAATATCTGGAAACATCCCGATTGCGTCGCTATTTATACAGATCGCTCTAAACAACTTAGTCAAGTTAGTGCAACAGTTAACAGTTCTTAAGAAGCCTTAAGTCTAAAAAAGTATCTAAGTATTTACTTTCTGCAAAAATTGCGCCTATCATTATCATCATCCTCAGCCGTTCGTCCATCGTCGGATGTAAACTTCCCCCAGGCTTCTCCAATGTTGTCTGTCTTCAGCTTGTCTGATCCAATCAGTGCCTACCAACTGTTTAATATCATCTGTCCAACGAGTATTCGGACAGGTTTTCTGTGTCTTCGCGGACTCTATACCATAACCTTTTGGTCGACTTGCAGGCCCGTTCGATTACGTCTGCATCTTGGGATTTTTTTCTTATCTCTCGCGATCTCTCAGTTTTAACGTCAACATTCTCCTTCCCATGCTCTTTGTGTAATTTGCAACCTATCTTTTATCGTTGGCCATATATTTGGTTCTGGCAATGTTGATCTTTATAGCAATTTGTTTCTCGCTTTCGCCTATACATGTTTACAATTAACAGAAACGTTATTTCACAAAACTGTCATTAAGAGAGAGCAGAAAAGACCTTTATATTAACCAAAGCTTGGCGAGGTTAACAACACCAGTCAAAACCGACAATTAATTCTGCCAAATTTTGATTGCTATAAATATCTTTCTTGGCCCTTCTTAATTTCAACCGGCTATATATATATGATGCCGTCTTGTTCAAATCAGAAAGTATATTGATAGGTAAGGATTCACAATCTGTTCTTAGAAATTTACAGTTTAATGTTAGTACATAAGAATAAATTTCCCAATATCTTCATAGCTAATATAACAAATTTATTAGATTCTCTGTACCAGAGTAAGTAAGATTTTAATAATTTGTACCTCCGGCTGACGTATACCTAGCTTTGAAGGCATACTTGCCCTCCAGCGGGGGCTGTTTAAGGCCACCCACTGCTAGAGGAATTGAAGGATGAGAGAACAGTTAAAAACTGGTAAAAAATGCACTTGGTCCCATTTTAATACTTCATAATAATAATTAGTAGTCCCAAAATTCATTACGATTGTAACTTGAAAAATGAATGTTGTGATTACGGAAATGTTACTCATATTTTATGCATGTACAGATAAAGTGCTAAACTAATAAATATAAACATTACACAGGTCTGCAACAAAAATGCTGTCTGGATGTTTTCAACTGATTTCTATGTATTTAGGTGTTCTGAAAACTAAAAAAATACTCAAAAAATTCCAGAACGTCAGGTTAAAATTTTATTATAAAAAAGCGTTTTTTTGGGCTAACTTGAAGTCATAAATAAATAGGTACAATTTTATTGTGATAACTGTTTTTAAATGTATACAGGCCATAACTATCATTAGTTTCTAAATAAAGAAGGCCCTGTGTGAGCTAAATTAACAAACATAAACGTTGTAACCAGAACGTGCGCGCTTCGATAGTGTAGAAAGTGGCGCGGTACAATTACGTGTTAACTCGTCATTGTTTTATAGATCTTGGTTCAATATAGTGCAATGTCATCTGTGCGGAAGTGTGTGAATTCGTTTGACAGTTTCTGTTATATTTGTGGCGAATATATGGTAATAAAGCAACAACTTAATATTACGGACTTTGTAAAAAAAGTATACTTCACGTATTTTGGCTTAAAACTTGGAGATCAGGATAAAGTTTGGGCACCTCATAAAGTCTACAAACGATGTGTTGAAGACCTTCGAAATTGGTTTAAGGGCAAGAAAAAAGCTTTCCGATATGCGATTCCTATGGTATGACGCGAGCAAAAGAACCATAGTGATGATTGTTACTTTTGTTCGTGTAATGTGAAAGGGTATAATTCAAAATGGAAGCAGTCCATTTCATACCCCAGTCTGCAATCAGCTATTCGTCCCATCCCTCATGGGAGCGAAATAACAGTGCCCAAGGCCCCTGCTACCTTGGAAGAGATTCCAAGTTCTGATGAAGATGGTGCTGTACCTGAACCCGATGACAAGTCAAGTTTTCAATTTGAAGATGACAGCAGTCCGAAATTGTTTTCCCAGGGCGAGCTAAATGATTTGGTAAGAGACTTGAATCTTCCCAAAAACGCTGCTGAGTTGCTTGGATCAAGGCTCAAAAGCAGGAACTTTCTTTTGCCGGGAGTGTCTTCCTCCTGGTTTAGATATCGTGAGAAGCAGTTCACTTCCTACTTTGCCCAAGAGGACGAGTTGGTTTATTGTACCAATATTGAAGGTTTGATGGATACATTTAAGATCTCATACGACCCAGCATAGTGGCGTATTTTCATAGATTCTTCAAAAAGAAGCCTTAAAGCAGTTCTGCTTCACAATGGCGGTTTCTATGCTTTCATTCCTCTCGGTCATTCCGTACACCTCAAGGAAACCTACAAGAACTTGGAATTGGTTCTTTGTAAATTAAAATATAAAGACCACGGTTGGCAAGTGTGCGGTGATTTAAAAATCTTGGGCATGTTGCTCGGACAACAATCTGGGTTTACCAAATTCCCTTGCTTTTTGTATCTATGGGATAGTAGAGACCGAGCAAATCACTGGACCAAAAAGTGTTGGGCTCCGAGGGAGCTTAAAGTTGACGAAAAGAACGTCCTGCATGAAACTTTGGTGCCTCCTCATAAAGTTCTTCTACCACCGCTTCACATAAAGCTGGGATTGATGAAGCAATTTGTAAAGTCACTTCCAAGAGATGGAAATTGCTTCAAATACTTAATATCAAAGTTTCCAGGCCTCTCGGAGGCAAAGTTGAAGGAAGGTGTTTTCGTTGGACCAGATATTAGACGGCTTATGGCTGGTCCACAATTCATCACAACCATGACGGATCCTCAAAGAGAAGGGTGGATTGCCTTTAAAGAGGTCATAGAGAAATTTTTAGGCAATAACAAAGACCCTAACTACAAACAAATCGTCAAAAGAATGTTAAAAGCATTTCAAGCTTTAGGTTGCCTAATGAGTTTAAAAGTACATTTTCTTCATTCCCACCTCGACTACTTTCCAGAAAATTTAGGAGATCTGAGTGAAGAGCAAGGTGAACGATTTCACCAAGATATTAAGGAGATGGAAAAAAGATACCAGGGAAGATGGAGCGTCTCAATGATGGCAGACTACTGTTGGACGCTTCAGAGAGACCTTCCAGATGCTTCCTACAAGCGAAAATGTACCAAAAGAAGTCTCACTGGGAAAAAGAAATGTGTTTAGTGCTTACTAATGAATGTATTTTAGATAAAAAAATAAGTTTTGTTACGCAATTATAAATTTAAAAAAAAATTTTTAGTCTTTTATCTTTTATTTTAAGATGATAACTTGTTTAACATAGATACCTACATTGTCAGAAAACGTGACGTTCTATCACAAAATGAAAGTCATTTTCGGATTCAGTACACCCAAAAACATAAGAATTACGCAAAAAAAAACCAAAACAGCTCTCAATTTTTTTTTTTTGCAGACTTGTGTTATTCAAGTATATGCACCGTCAGCGGACAGGCCGGTGGTTGAGGCTGAAGAGTTTCATGAACAGATTCAGGAGGTCTTGGGATCTCTTAAGCCTGGTGAAATCAACATAGTAATCAACGACTCCAACGCAAAAATTGGACGGGAAGCAGTGTCTGGACTAGGGAGACTGATGACCGCGGTGATATGCTTCTACCCTTTATAAATTACATCCCAGACATCTGTATACGTGGGAATCACCAGGAGATGGATATCGAAATCAGATAGACTATTTTCTAATAATTCAAAGATTTCAAAACAGTATCACTTTAGTCATAGCATATCCGAGAACAGATATTGGCTCGAACCACAATCCTATTGTGGCTAATTTTCGTTTCCGCTGTAAAATCCTGAAAGAAAAATTTAAGAAATATAAACCCGATGTTAGAAGTCTAATGCAAGCCGATATCCAAAAAATATGAAAAATGCACTACAAAAATTATTTCTTGAAAATAACTCTTCTGACGAAGAAGATCCAAACATTATTTGGAAAAAATTAAGATCAAATATTGAAATAGCTACGGAAACTGTGCTAGACCCTGTAGAACAAAAAGGACCTAAACCATGGATGACGGAAGAGATCTTGGTTATGATGGAATGACACCGACTTCTTAAACACCGAGCAGAGAAATATAGTGATTTGAATGGCACCATCAAACAAAAAATATTTGAAGCTAAAGAGATCTGGATAATAAATGGATGCGAAGAAGCGGAAAAGCTGCACAAACTTCATGACAGCTTCAGTTTCCATACACAACTTAAACAAATGACTGGATTAGGCCATAAAACAACACTAATGGCCGTCAAAGATGAGAATGGAAGGCTTATCTTAGATCACAATGAACTTCAGAATATGTGGAGGAGCTAAGCAGAAACCCTTTTCAGAGATGAACGCGAAGGGCGCGATGTGACCAACGCTATTAGTGGTCCGGAAATTTTAGAATCGAAAGTGAAAAGGGCGTTAGAGCAGATAAAAAATGAAAAAAGCCCAGGCCCTGATAAAGTATACGCGGAAGTTCTTAAACTAGCTAATACCAAACACCTCACTTACTTATTTAATAGGATATACAACACTGGGCAAATTCCCTGCGAATGGCTGAAATCAACGTTCGTAGTTATTCCCACTCTAGTTAGTGTGAAGATTTCAGACTCATAAGTTTGATGAGTCATGCTCTTAAAGCATTCTTGCGCATAATTCACACCAAAATATCCAAAATGCGAAGAAAAAAGTGGAGAGACCCAGTTTGATCTCGTCAAAGGTTTGGGGATCAGAGAAGCATTATTCTCGATGACGCTTCTAATACAAAAGTGCTACAACCAACGTCGAGACGTGTTCATCTGCTTTATAGACTACCAACGTGCATTTGATAATGTTAAACATGGCATCTTGATGAAGAGACTTGCGGAAATCGGAGTAGATGATAAAGACACACGAATAATAAATCATGTATACGTAAACCAAGAGACAGAAACATTTAGCGTCCTAAAAGGGGTCCGACAGGAGTGCATTCTATCTCCAATACTATTTAATATATATGTTGAGATAATATTTCAGTTAGCACTAGAGGACGAAACTAGGGGCACAAAACTCAATGAAAAGCCCAATAATATAATAAGATATGCAGATGACACTGCAATCGTGTCTAATAATCTGGAAGATCTGCAATATATCCTTGACAGGATAAACTGGTATGGAAAACAGTATGGTCTAAGAATAAACATAAGGAAAACAAAGATGATGATAGTCAGCAGACAACATGCTAACGACTCACTTACGATAAATGACGATTTAATCGAACGAGTTTCCAAATTTGAATATCTTCGTTCCGTCTTGAACGAGAAATGGAACTAGGACGAGGAGATCAGAACACGAATAGATATTGCAAAAATAACCTTTTACAAGATCAAAAATGTACTATGCCAACAACGTATGCTATTTGATCTGGGTCTCTGGGTCATTAAATGTTACGTTTGGCCTGTTTTGTTGTATGGTGCCGAAACTTGGTTAATGAAGATAAGGTCACTGAACTGCATTGAGGCTTTTGAGATGTGGACTCCTCGAAGCTGGCTGCGTATGCTCTGGACTGACCGTCTTTCTAATAAGCGAGTATTGCAAAGTGCAAGAGCCGAAAGGGAATTACTGAACCTCGTTAAAAGAAGAAAGGTCTCGTATCTGAGTCACATACTCAGAGGACTCTGATATTACACCCTTAAATTAATTCTTCAGGGAAAAATTGAGGTTAGGTGTGGTCCTGGAAGAAAACGGCACTCTTGGCTGGTGTGGAATACCGGATGTGGCCACAATCTTCCGGCAGGCACAGAAAAATGAGCTCTTAATATTATAGAGGAGAATGGGACATGACCCCAAGGCACTGTGTGCACATGGGACTGAAAGAAGAAGACAGATTAACTAAAAAATACTCGAATACTCTAACAAATTATCGAAATTTAATATATTCTTACTAATAGAGATTTCGGAAGTTCTACGAGGCGACAATGTAGAGATTTTATTCAGATAACTATAATTATCTTAAAAACATTAATTTAAATAATGCGTTTACAGTTTTTGATTAGAAATTTCTCTAACTCACTTATTTGAAGAGTTACACAACAAAAAACGCTACAAGTTCCGTACGGAACTTGTAGCGTTTTTAAAAAATCATCTTAATTTTATAAACAATATTTATTTTTATGATGTTATTGTGTCAACAAAGTTTTCTAACTTTGCCGAAGTTGGCAGTATCATGATGATACCCTACAAGTCCCAAAAAACAGTTGTCATTACTTTTCCCGCCGATAAAATTGTTTGCGTTTTTTTGGGTTTACTTTCACTTTCGCTAATTCACTATTTAGACTGCCGCTTTGTCTTCGGAGTGTAGTGGTGGATCCACGTTTCGTCTACAGGCACAAAATGACGCCAGAAGTCCTTCGGATTATGCTGCAACTTTCCAAACACGATTTGAAATGTCCTTCCTAGTACGTTTTTGGTCTGCAGTCAAGAAATGCGACACCTAATGCGCATTCAGTTTTTTAATTTTTAGAACTTCATGCACCATATTATGTACCCGTTCATATAAGATGCCTATCAAGTTAACAGTCTTACGAAGCTTAATACGATGATCTATCAATTTTATTGACCATTTCTTCAGAAGAAACCCCAATCGAGCGTTCTGAACGTGCATGATTTGCGGTACTCGTACGGCCACGTTTCGTTCATTTATTGAGTAATAAATTGTCTTAAGTACTGGAGCAGAGTCTTCATGAACTTCTTTCAGTTCAGTTTCTATCTGAGCTGCAGTCCACTTTTTTAAATAAAAATGATTTTTACTGCGTGATATCTAACATGTAGGCTAAAAACTTTTTGGTCTGACATTTAGATGTCGCCCTTTTCACAAAATTCATATGATTTTTAGGAAGTACCAACCTTCAAACGATCCTTGTCAAAATTTCATGACATTTCGACAATTAGCTTACAAGTTACAGTGGTTTTAGTAATGCTACTTTTGATATTTTCAAAACTATGGAAAAAATCGAATTTCGTGTGTTGATTAAACACTGTTTTTTTTTTGGGAAAAAATACCGCTCAAGAAGAGCAATGGCTTGATAAGTGTTTTGGGACTTTGTCCCTGGAAAAGCACTCATAATTTACTGGTATGCTGCTGCATAAAGTGAAATTGCGTGAGATAGCTGGCAGCCTAAAGATATCAAAAGAACGTGTTGGTCATATTTTGCACGAACACTTGGGCATGAGAAAGCTCTCGTCGAAATGGGTTCCGCTTTTGCTCACATTGGACCAAAAACAACAACGTGTTGATGATTCTGAGCGCTGTTTTGACCTGTTTAAGAGCAATAAAAAGGATTTTTTCATGCGATTTGTGACAATGGATAAAACATGGATCCACCACTACACACCGAAATCAAATCGGCAGTCATCTGAGTGGACAGCAGCCGGTGAAAGCCGCTCGAAGCGACCAAAGACAGTCGCTTGGGAGGTTTTGGCCTCCATATTTTCCAATAGTGAATATTATATAAATTTATTGGTGCGTTTGAAGGCAGAAGTCGCAAAGAAACGGCACCAAATGAACAAGAAAAAGTGTTCTTTCATCAAGACAATGCACCGTGTCACAAGTCAATGGTTACGATGGCAAAATCGCATGAATTGAAGTTCGAATTGCTTCCTGATCCACCGTATTCTCCAGATTTGGCTCCCAGCGACTATTATCTATTCGCAAACCTCAAAAAAATGTTCGCGGGAAAGATATGTGACTCCAGTGAAGAAGTTATCGCCGAAACTGAGGCCTATTTTGAAGGCAAAGACAAATCCTTCTACAAGAAAGGTATAGAAATGTTAGAAAAGCGTTGGACTAATTGTATCGCTCTTGAAGGAGACTATATTGATGAATAAAGTCGATTTTGCAAAAAAAAATATGTTTCAAGTAGCTAGACCAAAAACTTTTCAGATTACGTGTTATTTCAACGAAACGTATAACATCGATTACTTACGATAGCTGCAAATAACCAACTACGCGTTGCATCTGTTTGAAACTTGGAACACAACCGTTAAAAGAATCACGCTCACTAACAGTCATGCCCCTTAACAAAACTTCCAGCCATTTTATAAAAATTTACCAGATTTATTAGTCCACCCTTGTAGCGGCGAAAATCATTACACTCCTTGCGTCCGTAGTCAGATCAAAACTTCTATAACTGGACCACCATGCTTTTAAATTAAATATCTTCGTTTGTTATAGTAATAATAAATCAAATGCTGATAATATAACCAAGTCAGTAAATGTATAAACAATTTATTCATATCAAGCTGTCAAATAGTAGGAGTTAAAGTAATTTAACATCGATCTTGTAACAGTAAACTCATGTCCAATAAATAACTCAGATGGATGGCGATACTTGGGCGGTACAAAGTAAAATTTTACAATGTTATGTTGTTGAGATATATTTGGCGCTAAGTGGGTGTGTGCGGATTAATAATCGTAAAAATTGTAACAGGTTAACAAGTAGCAGCGTATGATTTGTTTGTCTGGATTGTAATAATGGGTGTGCTACTTGTAAGCTTATTGTGCGTAAAATGCAACCTTTTCAATAACACAATTTAAGTTGTCAATTACGTTATCATTCAAACTCTTTAATAGAGAGATGGATTAATAGATATAATTTATTTCAGGAGAGATTTGCCAATGAATTTACAAATCAAAACATGATATATTATAAAATAAATGAAATACTGCAAACATCAAAAATACATCATCTATCAGCCGTCCTCATCCACTGCTGGATATAGGCCTCCTCTAAGAATTTTCACTGTTCTCTGTCTTCAGCGGCGTTAACCAAATTTCCTGCCACTCTTTTGATATCATCGCTCGATCTTGTTAGTGATTCACCTATGTTGCTTTTGTCTTGTCTGAGTCTTCTGTCTATTAGTCGTCTACACCATCGGTTATCATCCCTTCGGGCTATATGGTCTGTCCCTCTCCATTTAGATTGCCTAATTTTGTTCGTTGTCTGATAGTTATGTTTGTTATTCTATTCTTCCTTGTGATATCCAGCATAGCTCTCTCCGTTGTCCGTTGTGATACTCTCAGTTTGTTTGCTGAGTGTTTTGTTAATGTGAGTGTCTCGGCGCTGTTTGCGATTACCGGCAGAACGCATTGTCCCTAAACTTTCTTTTTTAAGCACATTAGCAAATTACCTTGCAGCATATCTCTCAGCTTCCCAAAAAACCGTCCATCTCTAACCCACACGAAGGAGTATCTCATGGGTTGTAATTTTAGACGTGTTCCATCCATCTCGCTTTCGTCAAATTTCATATTACTGTTCGCAACTAGATTAGTCATAAACTTGGTTTTCTGAAAGATAATATTTAGACCAATATTTGCTGATGTTACTTGCTATTCGGTAAGCATTTGTTGGGCATCACCTAGATTGTCGGTTATAATGACACTATTATCAGCAAAGCGCAGTTGATTTAGGTACTCGCCTTCGATGTTTATGCCTTTTCCATCCCAATTAAGTTCCTTCAAAAATACACAAAACGACTAAAATAATCTAAATGAAATTCAAACATAATTTTTGCATCAAGGTATTTCTAAATTGTGTTAGACTCAGCTTCATTTACGAGTTCAAGTAGCGTTCAGCTACTTAAAATGATTGAAGTGTTCTAAACCAAAACATCATTGCCAACGAACTCGGATTTTCTAAGGTTTCCGCTAGGTGGGTCCCCAGATTGCTTTCAGTTGAACAAAAACAAATTCGACTCACGATTTTTCGCTACTGTTTGGAAATGTTTGGGGCTGATCCGCAAGATTTTTTTAGCAGGTTTGTGACAATAGACGAAACCTGGGTTCACCACTATACTCCAGAGTCAAAACAATAATCCAAGCAGTAAAAAAAATCTGGTGAACCAACCCCAAAGAAAGCGAAGGCAATTCTGTCGACTGGAAAAGTGATGGCGTCAGTTTTTTGGGATGCTAAAGGTATTATTATGGTGGACTACCTTCTGAAAGGCGAAACAATAAACTCGACTTACTATTGCACCTTTTTGCGTCGTTTATGTCAAGAAAGTTTTGTTCCATCAAGACAACGCTCGCGGTTACAAGTCTGTTGAGTCTATGGCTCAAATTCGTGATTGTGGTTTCGAATTGTTGCCCTGCCCGGCTTATACTCCCGATTTGGCACCTTCGGACTTTCATCTGTTTCCAAACCTAAAAAAACACCTCGGTGGCCAGAAATGTTCATCAAATGAAGAAGTCGAAGCTGCAGTTAACCGGTATTTTAAAGACTTTGAGGAATCTTTTTTTCAAACAGGTGTAGAAGATTTGGAAAGCAGATGGAAGAAGTGCATACAGCTAGGCGGAAATTATGTCAAAAAATTAAAATATTTTTGTATGTATTTTATTTTGTTTTCTTGACTAGGCCGCGAACTTTTCAATCCATCCTCGTACCTACTTACACTAGTCGAAGGCTGGCCAAATTATTACTAAACGGCGTAACAGACTCAAATCAAATCATCTAAATAAACTGATTTTTCTCAACTGTAATCAGTTTTGGTTGATTCTAAGATATGAAAAATAGTGTAAAAGTTTTCGTTGCTATAAAGTTTATTTTTGTTGTAATATTCATTTTCTTATTGCCATTCTTTTTAAGTATTGAGAAGGATATAAGCACTTTTATAATTTTCTGTACTATATTTGTGTATTATATTAATAAATTATTTTCCTTTTTTAATTTAAAACTGTTGCTAAAGCCCGAGAATAAATATTTTTAAAATTCCTGATTTATTTTCTATGTATTTATTATTGTGTCCAATTAATTTATTAATTAAAAAAATATTCATACTCAATTTAACATTCAAAAACGACCAAATGTGTATATATATATATATATATATATATATATATATATATATATATATATACATATATATATATATATATATATATATATATATATATATATATATATATATATATATATATATATATACCTGTTTAATAAAATATTGTATGCACGACGTGCAAATTTTGCTTGCATTCCTAATTGTGTGCGATCCGTTTGTATTTATCATCCAGTTTCGTTTGTGCTATATGTAGGTATAATTTGTAATTGTATACGCGCACCCCTTCAATCATTATTATTGATACTGAATGTACCGAAACCGAACGCCACCGATGAAAACGAGATATATCCCGTGGAGATGACTAGGTATCTACCGCTACCAGTATGGCATTGGTAGTTTTAGTTTGGTTGGCCGCAGACTCCGTTACCAGCCATCAATGTGTAGATACCTGATACCGGGTTCATTTATTGTTGACTACCCAGTAGTTAGGATCCGGACGAGTAACGGGTACCTTGTATCCGGCAGTTACAATATTGACATCTCTAGCACATAGCACACCTGCTGCAGAGAAATCTTCAAAGCTCTACGGGAGCAACGCGTGTGCTGATTTTCCACAGAGAAGAATTCTTGAAAAGGGTTGTATCAGGAGTGAGAAGCTGAACCATATACGGATGAGAAATATTAGAGCGACGTGTATTCCTAGCATACACCGCTCTGGAAGGAATTAAGTGAGCTACATCCATCGAACACCTTCTGTGAGAGTACTTGTAAAATAGACTCAAGTCGATAACCGTTCCCAATAAATCTTAAAGGGAAAGTCTTTAATAGTTGCACTTGCTGCTTGGGCATTTGTAGCGTTAAATTATGCTTGGTTATTGTCAGCTTAACATAGAATTTCTTAGAGGCCTTTGTTAAGTTTTACGACTTCCTGCTGTCTGCGGATATTTGCATGAATAGCCAATGTTCGAGCATTCAAAGTATTGTTATCTTATGCTGGGGTTTGCAGCAGATAGCTAATGTAAATGAGAGTGCCACTCATAAAGAATGCTCCCTGAGAAAACGCGAAAGCCATAAACAAAACCTTTTAGACATGCCATAGGAGCATAACTTAGCCAACAATCTGTGATACCAAAGCCTTACATATATCAAGTGCAACTGCTGAAGAGTCTTCAGTATGTTCAGTTACGCTATTTTTAACATGTGTGCTATAAGTTTTCACGAAAAATAACCTTTTCTTACAGTAAGGTTTTTGATTTTTTGCCTTAGATTTACTTGGTTTTCCATAGTTAATTCAAATGTTAGATAGGAATAAATTAATCAGAAACATTTTATCGAAACGTGAAAATTGCAGTCATCACAACAAATGAATGAGTTTCTCTGTTACTTTTTAATTAGTGAAACAATGACGGTAACACGAGTCAAATTAAGGCTTGCGTTCATGAAATTGGAATGAAATCCTTTTCGGTTTTTGTTGTATTTGCCCATTTAATTAATATAGATATTTTATTATGTGATGGGCGTATCGAATGCTTGAAATGCAGAACTAATTTAGTACAGAGATAATAATTACGTTGTGGTTTCCTGATGGTGGTTTTAATGATAAAAATAAAAATCTATAATTAATACTGAACGTATTTTAGCTTTGGCTGGTGAAAATGATAAATTAATACAAAAAAAACTGTCAAAAAAGAGAGGGTAAGATGCCTTGAACTTTACATGGTTGCCAAATACCATATTTCATTATCTAGTATTCTATGAAATATTAATGATTTTTAATAAAAACCGGCCAAGTGCAAGCCGAACTTGCACAGTTAGTGTTTCGTACCGTGATTGATGAAGTATTCTATGAAATTTAGTCAAACATTTATCTTCAATATAAAAATTACCAAGAGTATATAAAAAGCAAGACATCTTTGTAGTAAAAGTTTAACTACGTTGGAAATGTGGAATCTTTGGCACAATGACTCTACTCAATAAGTTCATCATCGCTCCTGATGAAGCCAAAGTGGTTAGCGAAACGCGCGTCGAGTGCAAAAATAAAGTGTTTGGTGTAGTGGTGATATATACTGGATAGTGTAAACATTTAAAACAAATATTTACTACTTAAAAATTTGTTTAATTATAAACAAATATAAGTAAATTATTTTGTCTCAGTACCTATCCGTTGGTCACTAGTCATCATGGAAATTTAGTTTATCTATGATTGGCCAAACGCTAAAAAGTAGTAATGTACTGAAAAGTATATGAGTATACTACTGATTGTACCGAAGACGTATTGATGTTTCATATCCTTTAGTCCCGGTTGAATTCACAATTTTCCACGAAAAAAATCTTCACGATATCGTCAAATAGTTTTTTTTATTCCAGATAAATTATCAAACGTAATGCACTCTTGATAATTTTCACTCAATCTACATTTATGACATTTTTTGGGTTAGAGAGGAAAGATTTGGCTTGCAGCAACCAAACGCATCATCAGTTATCCAATTGAAATTTTGTGCAAGAATTATAAAATATGCGCTTCAAATTTTTCTTAGAAAATCTTTAAAAATGATTTGAAAAATCGTTTATTCGACCATGCGTATCCAGACGTTAATATAAGATAAGATAAAGAATATTCCGTGTGTCAAAGGCTAATAACACAGGTAAATATTCTTACAAGAGTCGGATTATATTGTAGTTACAATGAGGCCCAATCAGGCCCAGAAACATTTAATTTGTATTAGGACATAAAATTCCTAGCTGAATTCAAATATGTATTTAAAAATTTGATTTTCAGTTTCAGTTTTTACTTTTTGGCCTTATAGAGTCCCAACAAAGCGTTAGTCCCAAAATCGGATATGCCTATTCAATTTTTTGGAGAAAATGCTAAAACTTTTGTCTGCAACATTTCTTCTAAAATTGCCATCCTGTCAAGTTTTTAGCTTGTATCCATGTCTTTTCTGACAAAGTGCGCCATTCTTCTTGTTTTTTTTTTATTACTCAAATCAAAAAGTCTCAAACATTTTTGTGATATCTATGATTTTGAATGATAAAACTTTGCACAGTAACATTATTTCTATTTAAAATCTCCTGACGGTCCCCTTTTCATCATGGCGGACTGCCACGTGACCTCTTAAAAACCGAGACCTGATATTCTTATTCGGTTACCTCTGAGTTTAGTTGTTGTATCGGGTTTACTGTAGTACCGACATTGAATGAAATAGCACTAGGTGCCTAGACCTTTATTATATTTCAAGTCAAGGTCAAATTTTTGGTGTACCAATATCCAGTCTGTTAATGATTGATTGGTAATCAAATTTAATTTTGTTAGTAAATCTTATTCTATAAAAATTATCATTGAATTAACAAACAGATTTAAAACAGCTTGTATTAAAAAAAGGCCCTATTTCAAAATTGGGTGTAAGGTACACTTAATTTAAAATGCTAGAAGCCAATCAGATCGTAAGTAAAATATAGTATTTGTAACATCTCTTTAATGATTTCTGCTTATTTTTGTTGTTGTTGGTGTAGCCAAGAGGGAGCCAGAGAGGTATATGCCCTCTTCGCCCAATGATTTTAAAAAAATACCCCGTCCTTATAGGTAGGGTATTTGTTTAATGTTTTGGGAAACGAGGTACGTGTTAGAGTAGGAGATAATTTTTTCTGAAAAGTCCTCCAATTGTTATCTAATTTTTTTTAAGCTGTTGGGGAGGAATTAAGCTTTTTCCATCGAAAGAGAGAATTTTCATTTAGGAGTTCTTCCACAGGTTATTGATTCTTTTTACTGTAAAAGTGTCCCCTCCAGTATGAATGTAGCAATGACGCAGGATTACAAGCGCTTTGCTTTTGTTCTTTTCTATTTTTTCTCTAAAAAAAAACATTTGCCCAGCCCCTAGAATTTGGTTACGCCAGTGCTTTATTCCTATTTTTTTTTGGTCTGATACAATTTTCATTTTCATTTTTTAATATATTTTACTAAAACTGAAATGAAGGTGTAAATTACTTCTTAACCACGTTAGTAAATTTTGGTACAACTGTTTTTTCCATCAATAAACACGAGTCCTTCATCAATATATTTAATCATCTCAGTTATATAAAAACCGGTCAAGCGCAAGTCGGACTTGCGAAATTAGTGTTCCGTACGGTGCTGCTTTTTCCCTAGGCTAGTTAATTAGGTCCCTGATATATATATATATATATATATATATATATATATATATATATATATATACATATATATATATATATATATATATATATATATATATATATATATATATATATATATATATATATATATATATATACATATATATATATATATATATATATATATATATATATATATATATATATATATATATATTAAGATCCAATATGTATTTTCACTTTTTTCTTAGTCAATAATGTATAATAGTTACAGCTTCTTAGCCACCTAATAGCCAATAAATGAATCTAACTTAATCTAGAATCTAGTAGTAAAAGTTTAAAACAAATATTTACCTAAAATAACATCGTTTTGCCTGGGTACTCGGTACCTATCCATTAGTCATCATGGAAATTTCTTTAATCTGTGATTGGCCAAATTAAGTAATGTATTGAAAAGTATATTAATATATTACTTCACCAAATATGTATTAATATTTCGTAGCTCTTCGTCCCTTTTGAATTAACGTTTTTAGCGAAAAAAAACCCTTGATCACATTGTCAAGTCATCAATACCTTTCGAGATAGAGGAGAGGCGATTTTTTTTTTAAACTAATATGAAGAAAAGTGCAAGCATATAGTCATATTTTCACAAGCTTTCGTCCCATCCCACTTTCAAAAAAATGCTTTCCTCACTTCCCTCTACAAGACAACTCAAGTCAAAATTTAATTAAACTACACGGCTCTAATTAGGACATCAATTCCTATATTTGTACTACTCAGTATATATCACCACTACACCAAACACTTTATTTTTGCACTCGACGCGCGTTTCGCTAACCATGTTAGCTTCATCAGGAGCTCCTCGAGTGCAAAAATAAAGTATTTGGTGTAGTGGTGATATATACTGAGTAGTATCATTGTGCCAAAGATTCCACATTCCCAACTTAGTCCTATATTTGGGCCAAATCTCAACTTTCAATGTCAAATCATTTCGGATAAAACCGAATGTCACACCCAGACGAACACTAAAAATTTAAAGTTACATTACCGCTAATCTAAATTTTTAACTCGCTAATATTCATTTGGAAAGCAATTGATTTTATAAGAAAATATTATGAACAAAGTCAAGATAAAGCCCAAAAAATATACAGTTGGACAGTCTATGTAAATCTCAAATATCATAAAATTTATTGATGAACCCTGTAGAAACAAATGAAATAAAATTGGGAATATATGGAAAAAGCTTTCCATTCCATGAAAATTACCAAATTGCACACTACCTTTATGAAAGGTATAAATTAAAGAAGAAGGAAACACCGTGATATATTCGGCGAGATCTTTTTGTAGTTCCGCTAGCCTGTGAAGTGGAGGAATAAAAGATGAGGTAGACCAATAAGATTTGATGCTGCAGAGACCTTGTTGCTACATAGCCGGTACCTTTGTCTTGTTTCTTTACTACTGAAACTATAAGAGAGGTTTGAATATAAGGTTGAAGGAGTTTAAACCAAAAAATAAATCAAACAGTGAAACAAATCGTTTTAACCTACATGAGCGCTGTATCTGCGTCGAAAAGATTTACTTGGGATATCATCTAGACTGACGAAAGAAGAGTTGTTGAAAGACGACGGCAGCCTAATCTTAAACTAACAAAATTAGACGTTATCCTTGCCCTCCTATCGTTGCCGCACCTAGAAAAGCTCAGATAAGAAGCCAAAAGTGTCGCTGGTATCTCGAAGCGGCACACTGTGTAAATAGTTTCATCTATGGAATTGACGATTCTCTTTTTGTTCTATTGCCTCACGTATCCCTTTCATCCTATTGGAAAATAAGAATTACATATTTTAGATTTAATTAATTTTGAAATACATTAGAAATAATAATGGTGAACTAATATTATGGATTTCACTAACTTTGTAGGTGATATGGGCCGTTTTACCATTGCACTGTTATTTGACAGAGCTTCTGTTGATTTAGCTATTTTTAGCCTTTACATAGCAGGAGTATTCTCTATTTTAGGAGCAATTTCCTCAGTAATTAATATACGCCCAACAAGTATATCATTAGACTGCACATCTTTATTTGTTTAAATTGAAAACTCGTTATTATTTTATTAAGATATCATAAGTTGAGTAATATAAATTAATAAATAAAATGTACTGGTTAATGACGGCGTTCAGATAGAAACATTCCCACACAAAAAGAAATATATTCGTTTTAAGTAGGGTGGATAATAATTTTTTTAACAATTTGCCTGTCAAAGTTGATTTATTTGTAGGGAAATCTACTACATGGTAATACGGTAATGATAAAGCTCGTTCGTTTAAACAATTTTGTGTCTAAATATTGATAGGAATATAATTACAGGGAATTCTATTAAACCATACGTGATTATTTTGAAAGCAAATCATCCAACAAAATCAATTATTTAAATAGGTGCACTCATTATTTTCCGTCAGATCATTTGCCTCACTTATCGATTGTGATTTTATTAAATGACATTCAGTGGCGTTTCAAAAAAAAAGAAGGAGAAATTACACATAAGGCTCTTAGGAGGAAAAGAAAATATTTTTTATTTCATACTAGACCAAGAGGGCGACCAGAAATTTTGACTAACCGTCTGCCTAGTTGTTTATTCTATCGGGCTGAGTCGAATAAAAGCCTTTAACGTGGATTTTGCGAACCCCGTGTCCTGGATTGCCCAAAATGCTACATCCAAAAATGCCCTGGAATTTCCAAAATGCTACATCAAAAATTCGAACTCGAAGAACAACCGTTTTTGGCTGGAAAAGGCGGGTCCAGCTTCGGTAATGGCAGCGTCTGCTATTTGCAGGTTTCCTCCTATTTTATCAAGGACAAACTAAATTTATTGATTTTATATGGTTAAATGACAGTCCATTTTTGGATCGACGATTTTTGGGCCTTAAAGCTGGGTGCGGTCTCGGCGGCGTCTACCTTTTGGGGCGCTCCAGTTTTTTAGTGTCAACAACTGTTATGGTTGATGAGTTGATTGAGTGGTCCGTTACTTTGTGACAGTACATTTTAACAATAAAACTACTTAATTACTTTGTTAACTGTCACTAAATATATTTGTAAAGATTTTACAATTGCGTTATCGCGATTTCGTAGTGCAACTACATTGTCAAACGCTTATCTAAGACTAAAACAGATTTTTGGTATTTTATGTTTATATGATGAACAGATGTGGGCCTATTATATGTTAAAAAAGTTTGAACAAAAGAGAATTTGCTACGTCTAATTGACTATTCAGTAAATTTATATTATAGTCCTTTGAATGTCTGTAAATTTCTATAGATTCTAAGAAGTTGAGTTTTGACCCTTTAGGTGCCATATGGAGTATTTGTAAACAATCGATATTGGGAAAAGTATGGCCTGTTTCTAAGAAGTGTTTAGCAAAGTGTGATTTTTCATTTTTTAGCGTATAAGAGGCCTTGTGTTCTGCGAATCTTGTCTTGAAATTCCGTCCCGTTTGGCCTACGTAACAGCTATTGCACTCTTGACAATTAAGTTTATAAACTCCTGATTTATTGTATTTATTAGTTTATCTTATTATCTTTGACATTAAAAAATATATTGGATAATTTTTGAGCGGGTTTTAAAGCTATTCTTGTTTTTTCGGTCGTGAGAACTTGGGATATTTTATCCGAGATGGGACCAAAATATGTCAGAGGTATGAATGTTTTCTGTTGTCGGTATTCTTTTACGGGGTAGATTAAGCTGAAAGTGATTTGTTTTCGTTTACGGTTTATTAAGGTATTAATTATTTTAGGTTGGAAGCCGTTATTGAGTGCTATATTTTTGATTGTGTCCAATAAGTTAAGTTAAATTACACAATTCAATCCAAAATACAACACAAAAAACTCTATAGACCTTACAAATAAACTTAAAAATATCTCCATCCCAAATAACGCCCTTCTAGTTTCATTGATGTAACAAATATGTTCTCCAATATCCCAAATAAAGATTGTTTAGAAATTATAAAAAACTATGTTACAAAAAAAAAACAACGTCAATATAATAATACAACAAGATATATTGAAACCGATCGAATTTTGTATATCCGGAAATTATTTTCAGTTTAATAATCAATTTTTCAAACAAAGAGATGGACTTGCCATGGGGTCTCCACTTAGTCCTTTGCTAGCCGAAATCTTTATGTCAGAATTGGAAAACAGTTTTCTAAAAACTCAACACGCGAAAAATATTCTCTTTTGGTTTAGATATGTGGACGATATCTTAGTATGTTTCCTTGGAAATGATACTCAACTAAATTCCACTTTAAATCAGCTAAATAATTTACACCCCAACATAAAATTCACACTTGAAAAGGAAACCGATAATAAAATAAATTTCTTAGATATTACAATTTTGAAAAGAGAAAGAGACTAGAATTCGATATCTTCCGCAAACAAACCTTTTCAGATGTCACCATCCCAGCTGACTCAATACACCCTAACTCCCATAAACTGGCAGCCTATAGATCTATGATCCATAGAGCCTTCAATATTCCTATTAGTAAAAATAATTTAAAAAAAAGAACTGGACACAATCAAAAATATAGCACTCAATAACGGCTTCCAACCTAAAATAATTAATACCTTAATAAACCGTAAACAAAAACAAATCACTTTCAGCTTAATCTACCCCGTAAAAGAATACCGACAAAAGAAAACATTCATACCTCTGACATATTTTGGTCCCATCTCGGATAAAATATCCCAAGTTCTCACGACCGAAAAACCAAGAATAGCTTTAAAAACCCGCTCAAAAATTATCCAATATATTTTTTAATGCCAAAGATAAAACTAATAAATAAAATAAATCAGGAGTTTATAAACTTAAATGTCAAGAGTGCAATAGCTGTTACGTAGGCCAAACGGGACGGAATTTCAAGACAAGATTCGCAGAACACAATGCCTCTTATAGGCTAAAAAATGAAAAATCACACTTTGCTAAACACTTCTTAGAAACAGGCCATACTTTTCCCAATATCGATTGTTTACAAATACTCCATATGGCACCTAAAGGGTCAAAACTGAACTTCTTAGAATCTATAGAAATTTACAGACATTCAAAGGACCATAATATAAATTTACTGAATAGTCAATTAGACGTAGCAAATTCTCTTTTGTTCAAACTTTTTTAACATATAATAGACCCACATCTGTTCATCATATAAACATAAAATACCAAAAATCTGTTTTAGTCTTAGTTAAGCGTTTGACAATGTAGTTGTACTACGAAATCGCGATAACGCAATTGTAAAATCTTTACAAATATATTTAGTGACAGTTAACAAAGTATTTAAGTAGTTTTATTGTTAAAATGTTATGGTACTTGGTGGTAAGTGGTTAAACGTCAGTCCATTTTTGGATGTAGCGTTTTGGGCCTTAGCTGGGTATTCCAGGGCACGGAGGGTATGGAGGCTGCAAAATGATCGTTAAAGGCTTTTTTTCGACTCGCCCGATAGAATGAACAACTAGGCAGACGGTTAATCGACAGGTCGCCCTCTTGGTCTATCAGTATTGTTCCGGGTTATATAACTATTAATATCTTCAGGCTTATATCATAGTAATCATACCTTAATTAATATAATTTCTCAGGGTTTATTTGCTAGTATCCCGACATAATATCTCTCTAACCTCATAGATAAACTTCGTTTCTTGTTATTCAGCGTAAAAAAATCAGACAAACAAACGAGGAATTCATTTTTTATGCGTACATCTGGATTTCAGTCTGCTTGCCTGTCTGTCAGTCAGTAATTTCGAATCTCTCCTAACGGGTGGTCTGATTTTTATACTTTTTTTATCTTCACAAAGGACAATTGGTTAGGATGTGTAATCCTGCAACCGCATTACTGGCATGGTATTTAGCCATCTATATATTACTATATCGGTGCGATGTCAGAAACATGGAAAGACGCTTGAGCGTTTATTTCGATAGCAGAATTTCGCATAGTTTGTGAAAATAGTCGATTTGGAGTTTGATCTTCTTATGGCAAAGAAAAGAGTATTGGGTGGTGAAGTATAAAGTAAAATTCCACTGTCTCTTAAGAAAATAGTTTAGAATATCGGCTTAGAACGAGCGGAAGTACCTAAAGTCAGTGCTCGTTTCGTTTCCGCTTTCCGTTTCTACATGTGTGGTTGGATGGTTGCGTTATGGCCGTTCTAGCAAGCTCTCAGGACGCAATTGGCAGAATATATATAGACCAAGAGGGCGACCCGAAATATAGACCTGTCGACTAACCGTCTGCCTAGTTGTTCATTCTATCGAGAGAGTCGAATAAAAACCTAAAAACGGTCGTTTTTGGCTGGAAAAAGCGGGTCCAGCTTCAACCTCCGGTATTGACGGCGCCTGCGCCTTGCAGGTTCCTTCTTATTTTATCAAGAACAAACTAAATTTATGGCTTTTATATGGTTAATGGTGACAGTCCATCTTGAACCGAGGTTTTTTGGACCTCGTTTTTTTCGGTGCATTTTCACCTTCGCCAACCCACTCCATTGTGAATTAATTTTATCCACCAGTGCTTCAGAAGAAACCTCAATGGGGCTTCGTTTATCCAGTGGTCTTAAGTGCTGGTGTAGAATCCCCATGAACTTCTCTCAGTTCAGATTCTAACTGAGCCGCAGTCCATTTATTAAATAAAAATGTTTAATCACTTAATGATACTCGACTTTATTCATTTATACGAAACGTTTAACACCGATCACTTACGATAGCTGCCAAGAAACAACTGCGAGTTGTATCTGTTTGAAACTTTGAACACAACCGTTATAAGAATCACTTGCCATGCCGCTTAACAAAATTTCCCACCATTTTGTAGAAATTTATCAGTTTTATCAATCTACCCTGGTAAAGGCTCTAAGCTGCCATTAGTTATAAGTCAGAAAGGTGTAATTTCCGGTTCAACAGGAACAGTTTACGGTAAGGGCGATTCCGAATAGAATACTTTTTGGGCTGAAACTTATTTCAGAAAATTCAGCAAGTAAAAAATATAATAAGACAATTATGGACAGGAAGACCTTGTACAAATGACGATGATGCCAAAAATAACCATAGAGGATGTTTTTGTTGAACGTGACAAGTGTATTTTTTTTTATATTAAAGGGAAATAAAATTTTGAAAAGGCAAATACTGAAATACGATTCAAATATTTTATTGTGTTCTATACTTACATAAAGGTTATTCCAAAAAATCAATGAAATACCCCATTATATTGTACTTTAGGAAAGCACAAGTGCATAACATGCCAAAAACATCAAAGAAGGGACTCATCCTTGAGAATAATGGAAATAATGGAGCGTTCAATTTAGAGGTGCATTGGCGTAAAAAGCAGATCTTGAAGATGCTATGGCTGATAATTGGCAAAGTACGAGTATTAGGATAAAAAAAACTTTCAAAAAACAGTGGCGCACAGTGGGTTAGGAATCTGATTTTTCGTTCAAAATTGTCAATTATTAACGAAATCAGAAGTATTTTTTTTAAAACACTCGTAAGCTAATTCCGCACAGACGTAAGGAAGCCGATTTGCAAAATATAACCTCCAAATTTTTTAAAATTGCATGAAACACGCAACCGGGAGGTAAAATTTCGAAGTTCACGTGATTTCAAGTTAACGCGTTCAAAACTGGCTCATCGGGGGTTTCTGGGGAAACTGAATCTATTTTTGGGGTCATTTTGATCATATGCACTCTTTTAACGGGTGAAAATGGGGGTTGGAGGGAGAGAAATTACAATATTCTCTTGAATTAAGAGTTTTGCGTTCAAAACTGGTTCCTTGGGGGTTTCTGGGGTCGCTGAATCTATTTTCCAGCTCCATTTTCACCCCTCAAAGGGTGCATATGATCGATGACTCCAAAAATAGATTCAGCGACCTCTAAAACGTCCGAGGAGCCAGTTTTGAACGCGAAACTCTAATTCAGGAGAATATCGTAATTTCTCCCCCTCTAACTCCCATTTTCACAACTCAAAAAGGTGCATATAATCAAAATAGATTCAGCGACCCCAGAAACCCCCTATGAAGCAGTTTTGGACGCATAAACTTGAAATCACGTGAACTTCGAAACTTCACCTCGCGGTTCCGTGCTGCTTCTTGCAATTTAAAAAAATTTTGAGGTTATATTTTGCAAATCGGTTTCCTTACGTTTGTCTGGAATTCGCTTATGAGTATTTAAAAAAAGTGATTTGATTTCGTTAATTATTGAGGGATCTAGATAATGTTGAACGAAAATTCAAATTTCTGGCCCACAGTGTGGCGTATTAAATTGATTCCTTTCTTGACCTTTATAGGCGAACTTTGATATTTATTTGTAAAAAACTATTATAAACTAAATCTTCCTTGTAAGCTAATTCACTTTCTAGACAGTTTTACCATCAGCCGGATAATTATCCGATTCCAGATCGGAAAAAAAAAATGATGGCTGTTTCGGTGCGCTGAGTTCATCAAGAATTTTATGACCTGATTATCGCGCTTGAAATAAGAATCAAAGAGGTAGTGTAGAGAATGGGGTAGTCTGAAGAGGTCAAGTCTAGAGTATGCCGCATGAGTATTTCCCAGTCCAAATATGGGATGGTTTCCAGAGCCTGTTTGGCTGCGTGGGACAGTATAACCGTCTTTCTTCCACTGTCAATGAACGGTCTTTTTTCTTCAAGAGCATCACTCACACTGGTCCTGTTGATAGAGCTTAGAATTGGAAATATGACCATATCGATGCATTTCATAGTATATCAGGAAATTCTGATCCAACTAAATGAATAGTAACACCTGGATGCCTTACCTCGTGATTTTTGTCTATTAGAATTATTTTACAATATTCTCTATTCATCACAAGTAATAATTATGAACAAGAAGTCCCTTTTCTTAAATAGGAGAGCGAGAAAAGAGTGGTATCTCAGCGACTGCTCTTGATTGTCAGGAGGGATGCACCGGGACTCCTTGGAAATTCTTCTGTCCTCTGTAGACGATCGGAAATTACTGGGTCAATCCGATTCTGTTTGTAAGTTCTAATTGAGTTTGGTAATTATTTTCGCTTTGAAGGCTAAAATTTCCTTTTAAAAACTGCTAAAGCGAACTTTTACACTATTTCTGATAGTTCACAAAATACAAGTTTTTCTGTCAGGTATGTCATCAAAATGAATGAAGTGCCATTAAAATTTTAATATTTTTCTTTTTTGGTTTTACATATTATTTATATTCGTAGATTTCCTTGAATTGGTGCAAACATGGCAGAATCCATAATCGCTATATATGGGTCCAAGTCTCTAAGACTATGTTTTCGATTAAAACAACTGAGGAATAAGAAAATCCTTGAAATAGTACTCATCATGATCAAGGGACTGATAAACAGGTGGCTGTTGATTTTCATTTCAGTTAAATCAATTATATCTCGAGAAGAAAAAGTCAGGAGCACCACCGTGGTTGAACAAGAAATATATTTTTGATTTGATGGGTTAGACGAAGAGACGTGAACTTGTAAGAAAGACAAGTAAGTAAAATTGCGAAAATTTCATTGAATAATGGTTTTAACGGAAAAACTATTAGATTGGATATGACTGTTGAACTTTCAGTGAATAATTGTAACACAAAGCCTACCAAACGTAGAGTGTCGGGCATTATACTACAGTTGTAGTTCCAGTGCCATAAGTATTAATGTATTACCAGACGTTATTTATAACTTTATTTTAATATCTACTCTTCGTCAAGAATTAAACCTCTTTCAAGCACGGCAATTATTTTAAATATAGCGTTTCTTCTTATTTTTAATCTCAAAAAAACTATTTTGTAAAACAGTTTTTAGTGTTCCGTGTGAAACATTTTCGGTGTCTGTCTTTCACACTCGATTTTCTCCGAAACTATTTGACGTAGGAAATTGAAATTAGGAACAAATATCAAAATTGATGGCCAAATCAAAGCTGTGCAATTTTGAAAGTTAAATTTTGACTTAAAGGGTTAGGGGATGAAATCGCAAAAAAAAATTGCAAAGTCATCGAGTGGTGTGTCAAATGAAAAGGTTAAGAAAACACGAGTTCAAAAATATATATGATGTAAATACTCGCGCAAATGTTTCTTTCCATTATTAGTAAAATTGACAAAAATCGTTGTCCCCCCACCATATTTTTAAGAATGGTGGTCAAAAAATTTTAAAAAATTTTGGAATATTCTCCGTAAGGTGTAGATTGAGTGAAAATTATCACGAGTGCAGTGCCTTTGATAATTTATCTGGTATAAAAAAAAACTATTCGACCTGATAATATAGAGAAGATTGTTCTCATGGAAAGTTGTGAATCAATACGTTTTCTGTGTAATCAGTAATATACTCATATACTTTTCAGTCCATTTTTGCTTTAAGCATTTGGCCAATCACAGATAAAATAAATTTCGATGATGACTGGTGACCAACGGACAGGTACCGAGACAAACTAAATTTATTTATTAATGTTTAGGTAGTAAATATTTGTTTTACACTTTTACTAAAAAGATGTCTCGTCTTTTTTTTATATATTCTTGGTAATTCTTATATTTATGATGATAATGTGATTGAATTTCATAGAGTACGTCAGCTATCATGGTACGAAACAATAATTACCCAAGTCCGACTTGCACTTGACCGGTTTTTCATTTTTGTTTGAGTGAAAAATTCAAATTTCGTCTACTTTGGTGAAAAGAACAGATATTTTATACAGCAAATAGAGATTTGTTTATGTTTAGGAGAAATGTCATGATTCTTTCATCGAAATCCATAAAATTTAGTTGTTTTCTGATACGTCACTGCTTTTTAAGAGGAACAACAACGGTTAGATCGGTTACAATATTAATACGGGGGAAATGCCCTATTAGATCCACATTAATGAAAAAGGACAGTTTTATCCTGGGGGAACGTATCTTTTTTAATTTTCCGCCTAGGTAGTTTTGTGTATTCTGCAATCTTAGATAGCTGGTAGAAAAAAGTTTCAGATTAATATTTTATAGAGAAAAGACTTTTTTCAGTTCTCTTTTAAAGCTCTAATCTTTAATCTAAAATATTAAAGTCTTGGCCTGTCGGTTATTTTCGGCAACATAAAAAAGTTTTATTTATTTTTTTAGTTTCTGTGAACTTGTGACCTACGAAGTTTGAAAAAGAAAAATGTTCGAAAATTGCGTTGCCTTTTTACTTTGGCGTACAGGGTGACTTAAAATGGTACAGCGTATCCCTTAAAAGGTTTAATTTTAAAACATTGTATTTGCAGTAAAAAAAATTAAAGATAAAAAAAAAAACGTATTTATTTTTTTTATGGGTCTAGCACACGTGCTGTAGGGAAGAAGTCCCTAAAGCGCTTCAGGAGCGACACGTGTGCGGAAAAAGCGATTCACGTTGGTCTTGAATCGCTGTAAATTGTAGTCGGTGGGAAACACAGTCCTGGGCAAATTATTCCAAAGGGATGATGTTCTCCATATAAAAGACTGCTTGAAAAGCGTTGTACGAGGAGTAACAAGCTGAAGCGCATACGGATGTGAAGTATTAGCGCGGCGTGTACTATCTAACATGCACCGCTCTGGGAGGAATTAAGCGGGCCACATCCTTCGAACACTTTCCTTGAAAATACTTGTAGAATAGGCTCAAGTCGCCAACCGTTCTTCGATGTTCCAGCCAATCAAGGCCGCGGGTCAGTTTCGGGTCTCCAATCAGACGAACAGCTCTTCTCTGAATAGAATCCAACAAATGCAGTGTGTGTTTGAGAGCGGAGCCCCAAACATTGGAGCAGTATTCGATAGTTGGTCGAATTTGAGCTTTGTAAAGAATTAACAATTGCTTTCTGGTTCGAAGTAATATTCCCAACTTTCGAGAAGCTCTCCTTGCTATGCCCACAACATGTTCATGCCAGGATATATTTGCTTCCCAATTAACGCCTAATAAATTGAGTGACGATGTAAGAGGAATGGAGCGCTCCGACATAACTATGTCGGGTTCAGCAACGTTAACTTTTTTAGAAAAAACTGCCGCCTAGGTTTTTGTAGCGTTAAATTCCACTTGGTTACTGTCATCCCAAGATAGATTTTCTTCCAGGTCTTTGTTGAATGACTTTCTGCTGTCTGCGGATATTTGTCTGAGTAGCCGATGTCTGAGCATTCATAGTGAATGAAGAGATAAGCGTACTACTCTCATCTGCAAACCTGTAGATTGGATTCTCGGTCTTTTCCAGCAGATCGTTAAGGTAAATGAGAAAGAGAGTAGGAGACAGTATGGAGCCTTGAGGTACACAGGCGTTGATAATGAAGGTTTTAGAAAGAAATCCGTCGACTGCCACTCGTAAAGAACGCTCTCTGAGGAAACATGAGAGCCACAAACAGAACTTCTCAGACATACCATAAGAGCGTAGCTTAGCCAACAGCCCATCGTGCCAAACACGGTCGAATGCTTTGGATATGTCAAGAGCAACCGCTCGAGATTCTCCAAAGTGTTCAATTGCGTTGTTCCAAACGTGTGTTACATAAGTCAGAAGATCTCCTGTTGATCTATTTTTACGAAAGCCATATTGGTGAAAGCTAATAATGTTGAATCTTTCAAGATATTTTAGAACATGCTAATTGATAACCTTTTCCATGACTTTCGATATTATTGAAAGTAGTGTAATTGGTCGGTAGTTATTTGGCAAGGTCTTCTTGCCTTTTTTAGGTATCGGCTAAACTGTGGCACATTTCCAGCAGGAAGGAAATATTCCCTTTCTGTCGGATAGGTTGAAAAGTCCGTCAGCGCCAGAAGCTTTTTTGGTGTCTAGCTTCATTAAAATACGTTTTATGATACGCTGTCTGAAGACAATATTGGGCATCCTTGACTGCAATATGGGAATAGTAGGTGGTGTTTTTCCTTGGACATCGACATTAGAATGTGAAGCAAAGAGTTCAGCCAACAAGTTCGCTTTCTCGACAGGTGTCGTTGCAATAGAATTATCTGGTCGTGTGAATGGTGGTATGGTGGATTTGGTGAAATTTTGACTAACTGCCTTAGCGACTACCAAAACGACCTGGAATTGCTGGGACAAGCGAGAAGTTTGTTTCTAATTCGTTGATTATGTGCTTCCTTGGTTTCGTCGATAATTTCTTTGCATCTGTTCCTGGCACGAACAAAGGTGTTACGGTTTCTGGTGTTAGGATTTTCACGCCATTGTCGGTAGGCAAGAGGTTTAGACGCAACAGCTTCTTTGCTTTTTCGGTCAAATCAAGGCTTTCCGTTGGAAGGGAATATCTTCGCAGTCAGATGGGTTGTTGGATCGAAAACAAACGTCTAACCCAGAGAAAGTTCGAAAATATTCCATAAGATCTTCCCATTTAGCAGATTTGTAGTGCCAAATCTTGCGCGGTTTAGGTGCCTCTCTGCTACTGATTGGTAGGATACTCGAAGTCGAAAGTAGTTTATGATGAGAAGGACCTAACGGCGGATTTACGCTGACCGTGTAAATTTGCTGTGTAACACTAGAACTATCGAAATTGTCAACACTTTCCATAATTTTGGAATCAAAAATATCTGGCACTAAATTCAAAAACCGGTATTGTTTCCATAGATACCATCATAAATAACTTTTTTAAAAATTAAATTTTAGCTCTTTTCCAATTAATTAACTATTTATTAGAACATTTATAATAAGACATAACGGTTGTAGTAAAAATATAATTTGCAACTCGTGCGAAATCTCCGTAGTCAAAAGAATTTATACAAGCTTAAGAAATTCATGAATCCTTAAACGCGCCAAATCTGTAAATAGGACACTAAAGTGTTTTAATGAAAAGTGATATATAAAGTACATAAGTCTGGACCCTTGGACACCCTGTATCAGAAAACAAAACAGAAAAACACATCTGAAATTTTCTTTGTAACGGAGCAATAAAAACAACACTTAATCCTATTGAATTCCCCCTCAACTGATTTCGGTATTTATTTAAAACTGCACAACGGGAAAATTCAAATTAAACTCTTTGTTATGTTGAGTTTTCTGCATTATAACAGCGACCGAATTGATCAGAAGGTAAAATGGGCACTGGAAAAAGAAAAAAACAAAAATAATTGAACTACACGGTTCAATGAATTTAGTCAGGAATTTTGTACTAAAGGGGTGTCGGGTATTACAGAATGAATGTTTTTTTTTGTTAAGAATCTTTGAAGAGGGTATTAATAGTTCAGGTTAGTCCATGTAATGCCAAATATTTGTCTGTGCCAAAACTGAGTAAATTTTTGTATGTTTTGTTTAATAAAATAAAATTAGTAAAGTGATCTATTCTGTACTTAACTCGCAAACATGAAGTTGGCAAAATAAATACTGAAATGAAAGAATACGATGATCCAAGTATTATAGCTCAATATTTTAAATAATAGGTACTTTACTTCTAAAACCTGAATTTTAATTTGTAAAATAATTTACAGATTCCGTAACTACGCTAAAGCTCTTAAAATAGCCATGTAGTACGATACAATGGAAGCAATCCCTCTAATCTAAACTAACCCCCCCTTCTACTCCTTTTACCTCTTTTATGCTTGACTATATATAAATATGGTTCAAATTTGTTAATAATTTTAACCCAGAAATAAGAAAAATTCTCATGATGCTACTAAAACTATACAAAATATCTTGACTCCCATGTTTTTCGCCCCCTTTGTCTGAAGTAATATCAGGAAAAATTAATGGGATCCTTTTTTACTTCAAATGTTGCACGTTAACAAATTTTGAAGTCGATATCTCGAAATTCGTTCGAGAGTTATTGTGCTACGAGACAAACGGGCCGAGGGGCAGAAGTAGAGACATACTAGACCTACGGAAATAGAAAATATTACGTAGGCTGAAAAGTTTTTGGTCTGACACATAAATGTCGCTCTTTTCAAAAAAATCCATATGATTTTTAGGAAGTACCAACCTTCAAACGATACATGTCAAAATTTCATGACATTTCGACGATTAGTTCACAAGTTACAGTGGTTTTAGTGATGCTACTTTTGATATTTTCAAAACAATGGAAAAAAAAATAGAATTTCATGTGTTAACTAAACACTGTTTTTTGACGGGAAAAAATACCATTCAAGCAAAGTAATGGCTTGATAAGTGTTACGGGAACTCTGCCCCTGGAAAATCACTCCTTATTTACTAGCATGCTGAATTTAAACGCGGTCGTACAGATACAAATGATGCTGAACGCTCTGGACGCCCAAATGAGGTGGTTACTACGAAAAAAATCAAAAAAATCCAGAAAATTGTTTTGGATGACCCTAAACTGAAATTGCGTGAGTTAGCTGATACCCTAAAGGTATCAAAAGAACATATTGCTCATATTTTACATGAACATTTGAGCATGAGAAAGTTCTGTTCGAAATGGGTACCGCGTTTGTTCACAGTGTACCAAAAACATGATGATAATTGATGATTCTGAGCGATGTTTGGACCTGTTTAATCGCAATAAAAAGAATTTTTTCATGCGATATGTGACAATGGATGAACCATGGATCGACCGCTATACAATGAAATCAAATCGGCGGTCAGCTGAGTGGACAGCAGCCGATGAAAGTCGCCCGAAACGACGAAAGACACAAGAGTAGGCATTTTTAACAATTACAATCGTTTTGATTTCAGCCCTTTTAAACAGATAAAAGTTCTGATTTTGACAACTAAAATCCATATGCTGCTATTTCGTTTTAAATTGATCTCTTCATGTGCATCATATACAAAATTATGCCTTTTCTAAGAAAAAAAATACCAAATATTTTAAATTTTCCAGAACAAATTTCAAAATTTAAGATTATTTAAATAATACTTATATGTATTAAAACTTGGACTCAAATTTTGGGCGCATAGTTCCATTTTAATATTAAATACCTAGGCTAAGTTAATAAGGTCCCTGATATCTTAAGAACCAGTATGTCTTTTCACCTTTTTTCTTAGTCAATAACGTATAATATTTAGAGCATCTTAGCTTTTTTTAAAAAAAAAATTCAAAATGGTGGAGCAGGAGCTGCTCAAAGTTGACTCTTTGAATTTGCGCCATGCAACGCCCAGGTCGCTATAGTGTTTTAAATTTTTTTTTAAATCATTAGAGTATGATTGAATTGAATGAATTTAAATTTATCAAAAAAAAAAAATCAAAAATTGATAATTTGGGACCATTTTGAAAAAATTAATCCTTTTTTTATAAATAATTGTCAAAATATAATATTTATAATTAACTTTTTGTAATTTTTGTACATTCATTCAATGGTCAATAGGTTAATGAATATCTGTATAAAATTTCAAATGAATCCGTTTTGAGCTATATTGCACGGCGTGCGAAATTTTACGCTTTGGGAAAAAAACGCGGTTAAAGTTTTGGTAAAGCCTCCATCGCTTTCAATTTCTTAGCCGTTATGCGGCCCGCAGCTCAATGGTGTAGTATCTTGCTTACTGTGCAGAAGGTCGAGGGCTCAATCCCGCAGGTCGGTATACTTATTTATTAAATTATTTAAGTATATTTAGCCTGGCGACGTACATAGTTAGTAGTTATTCGCAGAAATGCAATAACGTCCGAGGCAGCACTACAGCGTTATCTAAAAGATGTTGTGGAATACAGAAATGTATGTTCCAACACTTGGTCAACGTTGACGGGTATTACGACATCCTCGCCGATATCCTTAGGATATGAAAAAGGGTAAAATCCCTACTCGGGCGGGGGAACGATAAAAAAAAGCTACCTAATAGCTAATAATTCAATCTAGCTCAATCTAAAATCTAGTAATAAAAGTGTAAAACAAATATTTATTACCTAAATATTGGTTTGATTATAAACAAATACTCGCCATTCGGTTACAGGAATGTACTTCCAAGTATATTACAAAAACCTCCACCATACGTCAAGGAACATAGTTTTTATAGTTTTTTTTTTTTATACCAGATAAATTATCAAAAGTAATACACTCATGATTTCGAATTATTTTCTTGACATTTCTCACTGCTACCTTTCGATGCGTGAAAACAGCAATAAATGTGTAAAAGTAGAAGAAAAATAAAACTGGTTTGCCCCAAAGAAATATAATTATAATAGTGCAATCCCAATAAAGAAAAAACCGGTCAAGGGCAAGTTGAACTTGCGCAATTAGTGTTCCGTACGTTGATTGCTTTTAAAATAAAAAAATTTGTTACGGAGGTTTAAAATGATCAGTGACTTCACAAAACACACCCCAAATGAGTTTTCAACAAAATTTGTTTCCAATCTTTACTGAAATCTGATGACCTAGATTTTTTTTTATATGTACTAGATTAATTATTAAAGGCACTCATGAAAATTTTCGTTCAATCTACACCCCGTGGTGAATATTCCAGAATTTTTTCAAAATATTTTGATAAGTACTTTTCGAGATAAGGAGGGGTCAGCGATTTTTTCGCGATTTTTTAAAAATAATACAAAGAAAAATGAGCGCAAGTATTATATTATATATATATTTTTTACTCGTGTCTTCACAAGCTTTCATTTGACACCACACTCGATGACCTAGTCAAATTTTTTTTTTTCACTTCCGATTTCACCCCCCAAAACTTAACCCCTTAAGTCAAAATTTAGCTCTCAAATCTACATGGCTCTGATGAGGCCATCAATTCCTATATTGTTACCAAATTTCAATTTTCTACGTCAAATAGTTTCGGAGAAAATCGGGTGTGAGAGACAGACAGACACTGAAGTCATTTTATAAGTGTTCCGTACGGAACACTAAAAAACTAAATCCAACGAAAGTATTAAGCGGAAATAAGTAACTTATAATAAGCATCAGAGAATTTGAAAGTACTGAAACAAAAAAACTAAATAAACTCCTGGACAAAATTAATGCGACAATCTGAAAATTAATTTATCTTTTTCTTATGTCAGTTTTAAAGTTTATCGAGTATTTGAATAGTAGGCTATGCATATTTTGTTTCGTTGTTCATGACAGAAATTAAAACAATTCGTTTAGATTTACAGTTTTAAAGAATTTTTTAGAAGATAAACAATTTTCTGTAATAATGCGATAGATTTTCTTTAAAAGTAAGCTTATAAATTGTTCCCTTTTTCAAAGTAATACGTTTTTGTGGTAGATTGTTTTATTTTTCACTCCGAAGAATTAGAAAAATGAATCCAACAAGGAATTTAACTGAACACGAGGTAGTGCGAGCCTCAGTTTTATTGGACGAGGGATATTGTCAGAGTTATGTTGCCAATTTGTTAGGCAAACATTGTTCCACAATAAGTCGTATGGTAAGACGCTTGAATGAAGTAGGAACTTATTCTGGAAGGCTAGGTCAAGGGCGAAAACGATGCACTAGCGACCTAGATGAACGTTTTATAAGACAATATGCTTTAAGCAACAGGACTGTCACTAGTTCTATAATAAGAAACGAACTCGAAGCTGTTCGCAATGTCACAATTTCTTCTAAAATAGTTAGAAGACGATTAAATGAAGCTGGATTAAACAGTAGGAGACCAGCCACTGCGCCCTTGCTTACTAGAGAGAACAGTGTTGCCAGGTTACGTTTTGTCCGAAATTACGAAAACTGGTCTGTGGATGATTGGAAACAAGGAAACAAGTTTTCTTCACAGATGAAACTAGGGTTAATTTAAAACATTCAGATGGTCGTGAGCGAGTATGGCGAAGACAAGGAGAGAGGTTTGCTCCTTGCAATATTTCTGCAAGGATTCCATTATGGTGGTGGCTCTGTTATGTTTTGGGGTGGCATCTGCTTTGATGCTCGCACAGAGTTAGTTCCTGTCCGTACGAGATCCATGAATGCTGACTACTATCTTGAGAATATTGTAATAGAACATGTGATGACTTTCGGTCATTTTGTGGGGCCCAATTTCCTGTTTATGCAAGACAACGCTCGACCTCACGTGGCTAGGGAGGTACTCGATTATCTTAATCAAGTTGATATACCGATTATGCAATGGCCACCAAAAAGCCCAGATCTGAATCCGATAGAACATGTATGGGATCACCTTAAGAAAAATGTGAAACGTCATATACCTGTACCTAGAAACCTGAGGGAACTTGAAAATGCAGTTATCACAGAATGGGAGCAAATTCCTCAAGATTTTATCCAAAATTTAATTAGAAGCATGCCTAGGCGCATAAACGCTGTCATCCGAAGTAGAGGAGGCAACACACGCTACTAGTGTCCTAGTTACACCATTAATTTTGCTACTAGTGTCCCAGTTTATTTTTTTCATTATTACATAATTTCAACGATTTTGTTATTAGATCTTAAGAATTTTAATTCGAATCTTATAGAGAAATTTGGTAGCTAATTCACTTTTAAAGTATCCGAATAAGTTTTTTCTAACTTTTAGTGTAACCAATGTTCATAAAAAATTATTACCATTTATTCATTATAGAGATTTATATGATTTAATATATTGTTGCGTTAATTTTGTCCAGGAGTGTATTTTAGAATATAAATAAATGAAAATAGAAAATCTTCCAAAAATTTTTTTAGCCCCCCAATTGCCGAATATTAATCGAAAAACCCCAGCAACTGTATGAATCTTACCCCAATTTTCACAGAAGACAATCTAATATCTTTATTCACTTAGTCTGCCATTTACTAAATAAACATAAAACATAAAGCTAGTACTATCGAAACCACAAAAGGGATAATAAATTGCACCTAAATCGACGTTACGTTCGTTTGGTTTGAAACGTAAATCTACATTGATAAGGGTAGCTAATCTACAACTGAAGTGAACAATATGCCTTTCGAGGAGCCCTTGAAACATCCTTATGAGATCTTAAGTTGGGTTAATTAACTGTTTATACATATACATTTTCACGGTTGGGACTATACTATTTAGCATCGGAGCGCCCTCATGAAGTAATAGTAATAGAATCTTATTACAACAGGCTAAGGTATCAGGATTTTAAGATGTTGATTAATAACATACAATTATCCATTCATATAGTGTGAATTCTAATTTGGGGCATTTTTGGCCAGATTATAATAATTACTTTTAATTATTTAGCAATTTTAGTTAATATCGCCAATATATTAGAAACGATAATTAAATAAACGTATAAGTTCCAAGTTTTGTCATAAATTACTCATATATCAAATAGATATATAGATGGTTCTGTTTTTCACACAAAGTAAATTCTAGATACTCTCAGTGATTGTCTTCCCAATCTTCCGTCAGTTGTTTCCCATTATCCTCCATGCCTCTGCACACTAATTCTCTTAATGGCCCTTTTACATGGTCATATTAGTTCTTAGTTCCGTCTCAGTTTCAGTTTTCCTTTTCTTTTAGTTCGGAAGGAGGTTTGTTTTTGCACCGTCCGTTCAGTTCTCAGTCCGAGTTACACTTTCAAAGTGTTATGTGTGTTTCGCGTTCAAACTAGGTGTTGTCATACTGTCCCAAAGTGTACATGTGTAAAATAGCTCATGTATGAAGACTGTCTCACTGCAGTAGCCTTAGCTGTGGCGTTGAAGAAACGGTGGAAAGAAAGAAGCCAATGGAGTAAAGTGGTACCTTGGAATTCACTGTCGCATGTAAATTTAATGAAAGAACTTCACTTAGAACCATATGATTGACTGAACTATTTACGGATGAATGAGGATGTGTATCTTGTGTTATTACGCCATGTGACACCTATTATACAAAAATAGAATACCAACATAAGAGAGGCTATTACTCCCCATAGTATTGACACTTCTTAGAATCGGCTGTTGGTCGCTGACGAACGAAAGAAGTCATAATACCACAGTGGTGGTTTGTATACTTCTCAATTTCCTACTCCATTTCTTTCACTATACTTTTTTAGGTTCTTTGTTCTAAGTTGAGCATAGGCTATTAATTTTGGATTTTACCATCGCCTTTTGGCCGTATTCTTGATATTAATCCAATAAGAGAGTGTAGGCAGTCTCCCTAACGTTTACACTGTGTAAACTCGTGTCCCTTTTTGGACATGGCGACAATTGCAATTCATATGTACACTGAGTCAGAATTTCATAAGAACTGAGATGAGCGAACGGACCGAGGCATGACGCATTTGCTTACACATAGGAATTCTAAGAACTGAAATGAGTCAGGTGTCAGTTTCGGTTTCAGTTCTGCTTTCAGTTTTTCCTTTTTACACATAGGAAAAACGGACAGTTCGACTGAAACTGAACTGAGAACTAATATGACCGTGTCAAAGGGCCTTAAGCCTTCATTTACTAGAAACCCACTTTCGGTTGCATCTTTTCGATACTGACCCGCCATACAAGTTTTTAGACGCAACATGTAACAAATATTGGCTTCCTCTATACCTCATCTCATAAGCCTTCCGAAGTCCATTCCTGAACATAGGCTTCCCTCATTGATCGCCATCTCTCTCGGCATTGGGCAATTCTATACCACATTAACCCCGCTGACCTCTTGATATCGTCTCTCCATCGGGTGAGTGATCGTCCCCTGGATCTTCTTCCGAGATATGGCCTCCATTTTAAAATAGCGTGAGGCCATCTTCTCTCTTGATCACGAGCTATATGTCCCGCGTAATTTCATTTCAGTTCCGCCACGGCCTCTGCTACATCTCTGCCTTTTGTCACCCCTCGGATCCAGTCATTTCTCTTTCGGTCCCTTACAGATATTCCCAGCATCTGCCTCTCCATTGCTATATATATATATATATATATATATATATATATATATATATATATATATATGTATATAATATATATATATATATATATATATATATATATATATATATATATATATATATATATATATATATGTGTATATATATATATATATATATATATATATATATATATATATATATATATCGCTCTTTTTTTCTTTTCAATTTCATTGGAGCAAAAAGTTTGCGAACTAAGTATTGTAAGGTAAGTCCATGTTGAGATTCTATTAAATTAAGAAACACAAATAAATCTTTTTTGTGTTATTTTAGGTAGGAAAATTTGATTTACAAAATCAGAAAATATTAGATTTTTTTACTTTCTGCTATATTCGAGTGAAAACACTGCTACTGTTCCTAATGAACGATTAACCTCGATTTCACGTCATTCTCAACAATTAGGCATTTCTTATGGTAGTATGCGGAGAATTTTGAATAAAGATTTACATTTGCATGCATACAAAATTCAGTTGACGTAAGTGTTAAAAGAAAAAGATCATTTGCAATGGATATTAGATGCGTGACCAAAATTAAATGGTATAAGCTTTTCTCGAAAATTCATTTTTTAGCCACGCGACGCAGCAAATTTCACATTTGATGATCACGCCAATACACAAAATTGTAGAATTTAGGCTGATGAAAACAAAAGAATAATTTAAGAAAAATCATGATACACACAAAAAATTTAAAGGTTGTTATACATTTTGGTCTGGAGAAATAGTTACTTCTTATCTTTTCAAAAATAACGCTGGCAATGATGTTAAAATCAAGGTTGTACGTTACCCAAGGATGTAAATGAATTTTCCAGTCATGTTACCCTGTACGTTCTAAAAACAGTTTCCATCACTTTTCCCGCTGATAAAACTGTTTTGGCTTTTTTGGTGCGCTTACCTTCGCCAACCCACTGTTTTGACCAGCAGTTTGTCTTTGGAGTGTAATGATGGATTCGCATTTTGTTAACAGTGACAAAACGATCCCAAAAGTACTTCGGATTATGCTGCAATTTTTTTCATTTTTAGAATTATGCAGGATATATTATGAACTTGTTTATACGAGATGCTTGCAATTTCAACAATCTCACGAAGCTTAAGGCAATGTCCATAACGATATCAAGAATTTTATCGACTGTTTTTTCAAGACGAAACAACAATCGGACTTCCTGAATGTACAACATCTGTAGTGCTCATACGACCACGTTTAAATTCATTTATCCAATAATAAGTGGTCTTCAGTTCAGGTGTATAGTCCCCATGAACTTCCTTCAATTCGGTTTATATATGAGCCGCAGTCCATTTTTTCAAATGAAAATGTATTATCACTGCAAGATATTCGGCTTTATCTATATTTGAGTGTATGTGCCTGTAACACCGATCACTTACGATAGCTACAACAACTGCGCGTTGCATCTGTTTGGAACTTTGAACACAACTTTTACAACAATCACGCATACTATCGTGTCGCTTAACAAAATTTTCCGCCATTTCGTAGAAATTTACAAAACTTATCAAATCCGCACTCTTATATAGATATGTATATATATATATATATATATATATATATATATATATATATATATATATATATATATATATGTATATACGGGGATGGACTGAAAAGTTCGCGGCCTTACCAAAAAATAATTATAATATTTTTATTATAGTACCCTCAATAAGTTCTTACTTTCTTTGGTTGTCACAGTGTAAAACTTTGTGGTTTGTAGGTTAGAACGAGTTTAGTAAACAACGTGCGGTCATCAAGTATCTGTTTCAAAAAAGATTAACATCAAAGGAGATCCACGATGATATGAAAACAATACTAGGGGAATCTGCCCCGTCATATACCACTCTGAAAAAATAGGATGCAGAATTTAAACGTGGACGAGAGAGCATCGAAGATGACCCTCGCTCCGGCCGGCCTACAACGTCTACAACTGAAGAAAATATCGACAAAGTGTGTGATCTCATACTGAAAGACCGTAAATTAACTATCAGGGAGATTGCAGACACTATAGGCATCTCGTATGAATGAACATAAAACATCATTGCCAACGAACTTGGATTTTCTAAGGTTTCCGCTAGGTGGGTCCCCAGATTGCTTTCAGTTGAACAAAAACGAATTCGACTCACGATTACTCGCGACTGTTTAGAGAAGTTTGAAGCTGATCCGCAAGATTTTCTTAACACGTTTGTGACAATGGACGAAACTTGAGTTCACCACTATACTCCAGAGTCAAAACAACAATCCAAGCAGTGGAAAAAATTAGGTGAACCGACCCCAAAGAAAGCGACGGCAATTCTGTCGGCTGGAAAAGTGATGGCGTCAGCTTTTTGGGATGCTAAAGGTATTATTATGGTGGACTACCTTCCGAACGGCGAAACAATAAACTGGACTTACTATTGCTCCCTTTTGCGTCGTTTATGTCAAGAAATTAAAGAGAAACGCCCAGGATTACTGAGAAAGAAACTTTTGCTACATCAGGATAACGCTCGCGTTCACATCTGTTGAGTCTATGGCTCAAATTCGTGATTGTGGTTTCGAATTGCTGCCCCACCTGGCTTATTCTCCTGATTTGGCACCTTCGGACTTTCATCGGTTTCCGAACATAAAAAAACACCTCGGTGGCCAGAAATTTTCATCGAATGAAGAAGTCGAAGCTGCAGTTAAACAGTATTTTGAAGACTTTGAGGAATCTTTTTTTCAAACAGGTGTGGAAGCTTTGGAAAGCAGGTGGAAGAAGTGCATAGAGCTAGGTGGAGATTACGTCGAACAATAAAAATATTTTTGTACGTATTTTATTTTGTTTTCTTGACTAGTCCGCGAACTTTTCAATCCATCCTCATATATATAATGTTTTCGTAACGAATATTTATCATGGACAGTATTATACAACAATGCCATACTAATTCTAAGAGGGAAAACTATATAATTAATCAGATATAGTCAAAATAATAAAGGTAGAGAGGCTTAGATAGACTGGCTATGTTAAGAGACAGTAGGATCAACGAATAATTAAGTTAGTATGGAACGAGGTTTTAGACAGCAAAAGGTCCCAGGGAAAAAATGCGATGGAAGGATAACAGAAAACCAGATTTAAGAACTTCAAATATTTTCCACGCCGACGACCTTATGATAGATTGAATACGATGGAGGCAAATTGTGAAGTTAGCCAAGACCCATCCTATTATAGAGAGGGAGAGAGGAAGAAGGTGAGAGAGAGAAAGGGAGATAGAGAGACTATTATAATTTTGATCTCAGGAAAATATTGTACAGGTTGTTTAATTCTCGTTTAGTGCAAGTTTATTTTTGTGCTATTTGTCTAATTTTATCCATATTTGTAGTTAGTTAACTCAAGGTAGTTGCTACTTTATTTTTATTTATTATAAGGTTGCCCGCAAATAACAGAATATCAGTATTTGAATTATCTTTATTCTAAATCTTTTAGGTAAATCAAAAATACAATTTGACCCAAGACAGAACTTTGCGGAACATCATTTAAAATAGTTTTTACTTAAAACTTTTAATATTATGGAAACAGTGGCGTAACCAGGTTCAAAGGGTGGGGGGCATAAGCACCAAAAAGGGAGTTTCTTTAAGGAAAAAAGAGAATACTGTGGAGCTGCTTACAGAGCGGGTCGCCAATCAACAAACCAGAGTCAACATACGACACCTGGAGGAACACCATTAAAAAAAAATCCTCCTACATTGGAACTCTAAAAGCTTAGACTCCTCCCAAGACCGTACACTAAAAATAAAACAATCTCTAGGATTTCTCTCTATTTTATCCAATTTCTCCTTTTAAGAAAACAAAAAAGAAAAGTTTTTTCTCAAACTGAAAATAGGAAAGAATATAAATCAAAGAGAAATTTTATTTACATTCAAAACAAAAAAACTCAAAACAAAAACGATATCTAATATTAGAGGACATCAAAACTGCTCGAAAGACGGGAAGTAAACGACTGGAAAATAAGAGAAAGAAGTTTGAAGTTTTTCCTGGAAAACTGGATGTCATTTTCCGGTGTATCACGTCTTTCGGTGGAAAAAGATATTCGCGTTAGTGACGGAAAATTTGGTCCTCGTAAAAATTCGGAAACGAAAATTAAGGAGAGAAATGACCTCGTTTTAGGGTCTTTGATTTTTATTTGATGAGTCTTTAACGTCGTTCGGTTTAGTTAAGAATGAATTTTCCGAAGAAAAGGGGACAAATAATTATGAGCGCGGTATTGAAATAAAATAAATAACTTAAACTCGACAAAAAAAAGTCTCGTGTGTTAAAAAAAACATATTTTGGTTTGTTTAGTGGCAATTTACTAGCAAGTATGCTCGGCAACAAGTAGTGTGGAAAAGTTCTTTTTTGCAAATTTTTGTTAAGTCCACCTAAACTATAACTTTTTTTTGTAACTTTTCGATTACGAGGGTGTTTTATAAGGTATCCACCTAGTCATGAAAATAACGTATACCATACAGAAAATTGTTCAGTTGCCAAATTGCTGTGGCTGTTTTAAGTACCTTGACGAGATTTCGAATTAGTTAGTTGCATTTTGATTGTTTTACTATTTTTTATTCTTTTGAAAAATGAGCGAAAGTAAGTTGGGGCATCGAGAAGTAATAATGCTTCTCACTAAAGAGGTAAATGGACTAACAATTATTCACGAAATAATTTACAATCACAGCTAATCTTGTTTTAATCTAAACCGTTTTGAAGGGGCCGAGACTCAATTGAGGATGACCCCAAATCAAAAAGGCCGGTTGACGACAGAACTGAAGAAAGCGTCAGACTTGTACAGGATTTTTTGCTGTCAGATTAACAAACGAAGGTCCCAGTGCTTGCTAAAGAAGCTTAAGTAACTGAAACTACACTTTTCAAGATTGCGTATGAAGATTTGGGGATAAAAAAGTTTCTGTCGGGTCGATTCTCAAACTTCTTATACCTGAGCAGAAACTGGCGCGAAAAGAAATTTCTTAAGACCATTTGGCAGCATTAAAGAACGATTAGAATCATTTTTCACGAATTGTCACAGGCAATGAAAGCTGGATATTCTACTGTGGTCCTTCCACGAAATAGCAGTCCATGCAATTAGTTCATTAGGGCTCTCTATCTTAACATAAGGCGAAAACTCATTGGTCTTCTGGAAAATTGATGGCGAAGGTTTATAAGATTGCGAAGGAATTTTGCTTAGAGTATATATAGAAAAATAGTCCACAACTAATGGAGATGTTGAATAAGAACAATCCCCAACTTTCGAATTCACAGAGAACCAAAACATTGCTGTTACACGAAACAATAGGATCCATAAGGCTAGTACATTCCAAGCCATTACGGAAAGCTGTGGAGTTACAACATCCACTCTGTAATCTTGATTTAGCGTCCAGCGACTTCCTCTTGTTTAAATATTTGAAGAAAGACACCAGAGGGTCAAAAATTTTCCTCAAGTGATGAGTTGGAAGGTATCATAGCAGAATTTTTTGAGGTGCATATCAGATTTTTTTGAATAGAATTAAACTCGAGAAACGCTAGACTAGAGGTCCACCTCAAATCTAGCGAGGATCAGTTATTGCTGTAGTGTTCATGTCATTCAGTTATAAGTTATAGTAGAGTCTACTAATACAGTAGTTTCTGTTAGCGGGCTTGAAAGCATATTGGGAAGCATGTTATGCTATCTAATTACCTGCGGATTTTTTAGTAAGCAAATGACTATGAAATAGGCAGGGCAAAGTTTTTTTAGAAAAATTGCCAGTCAAAACAGTTTTTTTGAGGCTATCGATTAACCTTTGTTAAGTAATTTGACTACTAAATATGTAAATAGTACAAAACTTTTTATTTTATTGTTATTGAGACTGTCAATGTTTAGTTTTCTGTTCCTAGCCTCTCTCATTTTATCAGAAAGTTTGCAGAGAGTTGTAGAACTCTCAGTTCTCTATTTCCACAAATATATCGAAAATAGGTTACTTCACACGTGAATATTTTTATAATATTAAATTTTTTTTAAACTGGACGCAACTTCGGAACAGTTTTTAATTTTACAAGTTAAGTATATTATCAAAGAATTTACAAACGCATAATGATTAGAAAACAGTCCTAGCATAAAACAAAGATTATCCCGATTTTAAATTTTATATTTTACTAACCCCCAAGCAGGTTTTTAACTTCCTTAAACTTATACAGTTCTTCTGATAAAACAAATAGGAAAACTTTGCTGGCCCTTTTTAAAAAGAAACTTAAGTTTCTCTTTTTTTCCTTTCAATTCCATTGGAGCGAAAAGTTTGCGAACTAAATTTTGTAAGGTAAGTCTATGTTGAGATTCTATTAAGTTAAGAAACATAAATAATTCTTTTTTGTGTTATTTTAGGTAGGAAAATTTGATTTACAAAATAGAAAAATATTAGAATTTTTTGCTTTCTGCTGTATATTCTAATAAAATTAATAAATATATTGCATAAATATTGACCTTTTAATAAATGACCTGTGTCGTAGTATCCACTACATACTAATTCTGAACAAGCAAAATTTATAGACCGTCACCCCTTTTACCTTACCGATAATGTCCACAAGGTTTCTTCTTCATAGCAAATACTGTAAATATACCAATTTTTTTTCGTTCAATTACTATTGCGGCACTGTAACAAGAGATAGAGAAAGCAACGAAAACTGATTTTTTTTTTCCGTGATTAGAGGACCTCATGCGGTGTGTTATTTTTTTTCCTGAGTATATCCAATAGTAGTAGGAAGTAAAAAGAGTTAAAAAGGTTATACACAAAATTATAGTAAAATAATAATTACGAAAAAAAAGTTGAGCAGAAGACGGGTTCAAGAGAACGTGTAACATGATGTATACAAAATATCTCCTTCACTATCTCATTATACCCTATATATCCTTGACGATATACAATTTAAAATATTGAAAAAAATAACCCGATTTTCAGATTTTTTGACCCCAAGAATCCTAAAAAGGACATTCGATAAAATATATACGAAGTATCCCCGCTAACTCCCTCTCCTACCACTTTGCCCTAAACATATTCTTACATGCTTGACCATAAATAATTGAACATAATGAAAAAATCACAATTTTCAGATTTCTCGATTTCAAGTCTCAAAATAACATATAATACAAATATACGAAGTAACTTCTTTACCACTCTCTTTTACCCTTTAACCCCTTACGTATTTAAATATAAATTATTATACTTAAAAATTGTTGATTATCACAGCCAAAAACTTATCAAAATTATCGACTTCCACCACTTTTACCCTCTTCCCCTAAAGTGATATCATCCAAAACTATAGGTTCTATTCATATCTCGAGTATTATATGAGTACCAAATTTTAAATCGATATCTTATTTGGTTCGAGAGTTAGAGTGTTAACCGACAGACAGACTTACAGACCTGCATATGTTGCTCGTAATCTAGGGACTCTGAAACGCGAAGTAATGCAAAAAACTTATAGCGTGATTTTTTTACCATACAGAGAGAGAAGTAAAAATAAAATTCCCTTAGTTTCACGAATATTGGTAAAGAGATTGAAATCCATTGATTTTGTGTTTATTTTTTGTGACAATATTTTGACTAATATCATTATATTTCACGGGTTTCATCTTTCGTTTGGAAGAAAAATTGTTTGAGTAATTTTCAACTAAGGCATCTTATGCTGCGCATTTTAATTAATGAAAAAGTAAGTAAAATTATTTCAAAAACTTGTTGTGATGACACTATATAAAACGTGAAGCTTTCATGACATAATAATCATTTTGTCTTAAATATTCAATTAAAGTTTATCTAAAATGTATCAATTAGTTCCCATTTTACTGAAAAGAACCTGACAAAAAGACAAACGAACAAGATTGATAAATTTTGTATCGAATGTACATTTATAGTTCATAGTGTCTAAAAGCAATTTATTTTAACTTTAAAAACAGATCAAGTGCAAGTTAGAGTTGCGCAATTAGTGTTCCGTACCGTGATTGCCTTTGAAATAACATAAAATCTTTACCTAGGCTAAGTTAACTAGGTCTCTGACATGTATAGATCTAAAAATCCAATATGTGTTTTCACGTTTTTTCTTAGTGATAGCATCTTAGCTACCTAAGAGCCAGTAAATCAATCTAGCTCAATCTAGAACCTTTTAATAAGAGTGTAAAAAAATATTCACTACCTAAATATTTAACTATAAACAAATAAAATTATTTTGTCTTTAAATGAGCGACTCGCGGTAATGTACAGAAATTAATCCATCTCCACCATTTTGTAGGGAAACATAGTTTTCTATATTTTTTATACCAGATAAAATATCAAACGTAATGCACTTGTGATAATTTTCGCTCAATCTACACTTTTTGAAGACCATTCTAGAATTTTTTCAGAATTTTTTGATCAGTACTTCGAGATAATGAGGGTGGACAGTGGTGTTTTTGCCATTTTTAAAAAATAATTCAAAGGAAACTGTGCACAAGTATTACATCATATATATTTTTGAACTCATGTTTTAATAAGCTTTTATTTAACACCTCACGCGAAGACCTGGTAAAATTTTTTTTTTCATTTTTGATTTCACCCTCAAAAACTAACCCCCACTTTTAAAACTACACGACTCTGATTGGGCCATTAGTTCTTATATTTGTGCCAAATTTCAACTTTCTATGTCAAATAGTTTCAGATACAATTGGGCGTGACAGACCGACAGACACCGAAGTGATCTCATAAGTGTTCCGAACGAAATACTAAAAACTCAAAATACAGGATATGTTCGTAGCCTTTAAAATTGTGTTTAAATCGACCAAAAGTGCGGTCGACACGATTACTTTTATCAGCCTATTTTTACTGGTTAATGGCAATCATTAAACAAAGTATCTTCTTCTTTGGGTACCGTGACTGTTCAACGATAGTTGGTTATCGTGTTGCCTACTATGTTGATGATAATCGTTTTATTGACAGCCGCTCCGAAAAGATGAACCGTAGACGACGTATTCACAAAGTATACATTTTTTTATTCAAATCGCTTTTTCTTTTATGGTAACACGGGTACATTTTATTTGGAATGCTGTTCTTATGATTCTTAAAAAATTAAGAAGTAAAAGAAGTAGCCTAATGACTTCCAGTAATAGCTTTTTATTCTCACTTTTATTGTTATTGCTTTCTACGACGAGTGCAAATGTCTAAGAGGTTTATTCGGAACTATTCTCTCTCGAAAACGTTTTAAACTTACTTTTCAGACAACCATATTAGGTTTTAAAACGAGGAATAGGAATTGTGTTATTATAAATATACTTAGTTATTCTTGCATATATTTTCAATTTGATAAGCTTAGTGCAAATAGACTTCGATGGCAATTCTAACTCAATATTTAGTGATCCATTTTTATTAACACAGCAACAAAACTGTTTCGATATTTTAACGTGTTAATTTCTCTGTTTAGCTCTTTTTCCTGTAGAAGGTAAGTTTTCAGGAGGAACCATAAAGGATCTTTCTAATTTTGCGAACGTTAATTTTGATAGCCACGACTAAAATATGGCTGGATTTATTTTAAATTAGCAGATACGTCAACAATGACACCGAAAGCATTTTAATGTAATTTTTCGGTGGTATTATTAACGCGTAACTGCCAAATTAATAACTAGAATATGTGTAATATTTTTATTACGGTTGCTAATTGGAATTTAAAATGTATTAATAATCTAAAAAGTGGTTTTAGCTGAAGTATAAAAAAAACAAATAGGATAAAGCAGCAAGTTGTTAATTTGGTGTTTATAGTAAGAAACATTACATTGTTAAAAATTTAAATGCATTACTAAAATGATCAAAACGTAAGATTTGTGTTAATTTACAAACGTTTAAGTGTGTTCACTATCAAAATAGGTAAGCGAGAAACATTTTTCTATTTAAAAACAATAGCTAATCGAACTTTGCATCAAATATGATTAATGATAATGTGTAAATTTTAATATTCTATAAAAAGATTATGGACACGACTTCATTTTGTTTTTAAATAGATTATAGGTGCCTAGTTTTTGACAAATTAAATGATTTAAATAAGGTTGCAATAAATCAAAATGAAAAACAATTGCCGAAATGTCAAAAAACTGCCAAAAATTCAAAACCATAGTAGACCGTTGAAATTTGACAAACAGATTTAGAATCACAAAATAAACCATTTTGTCTAATAACTTTTTTTAAAATTTGACCAAATTATACGTTTTTGTCAAAAAATTTTTACGAAAATGTCATTTTTGACAGGTGACGTTATGCGTAAAAATGGCTTACTATACTTTATTTCTGATACTATTTGAAGTACAAACGGATGCAATAACGAGATCTGGGCTAAAGTGATTATTTAAAAAAAATCCCATATGATGTGGACTTAAAATGTCACACTGTATATATATATATATATATATATATATATATATATATATATATATATATATATATATATATGTAAGAAAGTGTAGAGATTTCGGGAAAGCGGTCTTGAATAAAATACTTATTTGTTGTTAAAGAAAAACTCTATATTTCGCTGATATTTTTTCAGCTTCATCTGGAGTTAAAAACATATATATATATATATATATATATATATATATATATATATATATATATATATATATATATATACAAAGTAACAACTGGGATCGCTCTTTTTGGTTGAGAGTGCAAATAAAAGTTAGTAATGCATTTTTTAAACTGAATTTTATTCTTATTATTCTCAAGCTTTCGGCTTCTTCTGGAGATCTGTAATAGAGAGAATCACTAATAGCAAAAGTTAATGATGTAAAATATATTAAGTTCGTTCTTGTCATAAAAAACCAATTATCTACTTACAGAATGTATCAGTGATTTCTCTCCATAACCAGCGCTAACAACGTAAAAGTTTAACATGATAGCAAAAGTAAGTCGCAAACATGCATCAAACACATAATTATAATTTTAAATTAACTAGAAGAATATTTTATTTTAAAAATTATTATAGAGACTTATACGTGACATACCTACATTGCTATTTGACAGAAGACAGTTATATTTTTAAGGTTGTGGATAAATCAAAAGCCTATCTGAACTGTACGAAATTAGTAATTAATACATGACAGATGAAAGTACTAAAATGGCAAATATTTGGTACCATAACCCATATCAGTTTACAAAACATCTCCTTTCTTTAGGAATTATACTTGCAAGGAAATAGTTTATAAAAATTAAAATAAAGCCGTCAACCTCCACCAATCATTAAATTAATCAAAGGGAAAAGTTTAAGATTCATTTTTTGGAAGCATCATTCACTCTGATATCCTTTGTAAAATTCTGTGACAATAGATAAGTATATATACCATAGAACTTAAACCTTGAATATCCTTTTTATACTTCAAACTATTTTCGCAGTAATGTATGTAACACATTTCGAGGAAACTGCATTTAAATAAATTGTTTTCAGTAGCCATGATGAAACTATCATTATAATTAACTTTATGATCATATTTGTTTACGATACATGCATACTGATGCTCGTAGCATTAGGTTTTTTTGTACAATCACTTTTGTGTAATGCTACTCTTTTTGAAAGTTTTTGAGAGGTCTGTCCCACATACACAGATCCACACCCACACTTGATGCCACACCATGTTCGACCTTTGAAAGTTGTCAGTTCTATCCTTTTTAGTAAAATAAAACATATTAATTTTTTTAGTATTATAGTTAGCGATCTTCACATTAGTACCCTTAAAAAGAGATGTAATGGACTGTGTTAGACCATGAATATAGTATAATTTTCCAAAATTTATTTCATTATTATGGTTTTGATTGTCATTTGTATGAGTTCTAATTTGTACATCACTTTGGAAAATCTTTTTTAAAAGAGCTATTGGATATACATTAATATGGTTTCAAGTATTTTCCTACTTTTTTCTTTAGAGTTAGGATAGCAAATTTTTATCAATTCTATTAAATAACGCCCAATTTCTGTCTAACAGAGTGATAGGAGTGAAATGGTATGTATCTACCTGAGGCAGATTTTTTTCTATACCAATTTAATTGTATCTTCTTATTATCCACTCTGACCACCCTGGTATCAAAAAAAGGAACCGACCGATCAACCTCCTCCTCTACCTTGAACTGTAATTCCTTATTAAAACTATTTCGTGTGGGAGTGCAATGAGTAAATCATCCACATGTGGGTATAAAATAGGAAATTGGAAATCTACTTTGTCAATAACATAATACAGTGATTTATTTATCATATCTGTAATTATAGGTGAGCAAAAGCCTCCTATTGGGACACCCATTTTTTGTTTATAGAATTCCCCATTAAAGGAGAAGTAAGGGGACTTTATCGCCTGCTGGCTCTGGGGGTATAAAAATAATATTCTTTTAGAATATTTTCTAAGCCTAAAAAACTCTGGGTTTGGCTCTCATCAATTTGTTGGATTTATAATCCACTACCGTTAAAACCATAGATTATATTTTTCACTAAAAACTATGAATGAGAACTGGGTTCAAAATTTTTTTAAAAATTTCCATAAATTTCTTTTAGTTTTTAACAAAAAAAATGTGCTTTATAGTCTTACACTTAGTAGACCATAAGTACCACAAATTGATGAAAGCCAAATTCTGAATTTTTCTTTTGCTTGTATTCTAAAGAAAACATGATTGTTATGCCCTTAGGGCATGCGAGAGGTAAAATGAACAAAAGTTTAGGGAGAAAGTAACGATTTTGTGTTTCATCGTTTAAAATTTAAAAAGATGCCGAAAATTAATTTAGTCGATTGTCGTAATACATATTTATATATATACATATATATATATATATATATATATATATATATATATATATATATATATATATATATATACATATATATATATATATATATATATATATATATATATATATATATGTATATATATACATATAGATATATGTATATATATATATATATATATATATATATATATATATATATATATATATATATATATATATATATATACATATATACATATATATATATATATATATATATATATATATATATATATATATATATATATATATATATATATATATATATATATATATACACATATATACACATATATATATATATATATATATATATATATATATATATATATATATATATATATATATATATATATATATATAAAAGATTCAGAAAATGTCGTTTCACGTCAGGCAAACTTCTGTTATTTCGAATTGATGTTGCCAAATTTTCCGAAAATTACGCAGAACATAAATTCTAAACTTCGCCACGTAAGGGTGGACCAAACTCTGAACATTATAACTTACTTGCAACTGTCAATGTAGCATTCCTACTTCGAACTTTTCCTAAAGCATTGCTTGCTTCACACCAATACACTCCAGCATCAGATTCTTTTCGACTTTGGACGACTCTTAGAAAAAACAAATTTCCAGCAGGAAGGACAACTCGGTGAGATCGTGCATCTTGTATGGTAGTACGTAAAATAGCACCATCTTTGTACCTAGAATAGCAAATAACATAAATTAATAAAGGGCATTTTCATTTTAATTGATCTGACTTAATGACATTAGTTTAATTATATTATTATAGATTCTGAGAGATAGAAATTGGGAGGGATGAACCAGGCGCAAATTTGACAAATTATTGCTGCTCATGCTGTTGTAAATGGTTACTTCTATTGGTAAGTTAATATAATGACTGTCTAAAATTTAGCATCCACATAGACTTAAAATAAGTCAACTTGTTACGGTTTTGCGTGTAAATGGTATTTGGTTCGATTTCAGGCCAGTCTAAGTATTTCCTACTGTTGGAGAGATACAACCACTGTTAGCGCTTGGCAATTAAACATGTAAGCCCCGCTGTGACCAAATATATTTTATCTCAAGGAAGGGACAAGCCATATCATTTACAAAATCGTTTCATGTCAACTCATTCATCAATTTAAAATAATTTTAATGAGTGTCGTAAAGACAAGTAGAAAAGAGTAGACGAAATAGCAACACGGCTTGATGTAAAAAGTGATTATATACTACGTTCATGCCGCAAAGAAAACTATGCACTTCACTATGTTATACTTTTAAGGATATTGTGAATGCCATTGAAATTGATCATTTTAAATTTTCGAAGTGGACAACGTTATACATTTGGCCGATTCGGCATGCTATTGGAAAGGGACTTGAACTAGGTAAACTGATAACGTAAATGTTATGTGGCTGTCTACCCCTAGGTATTTGCAGAACTGTATTTATATGAATTGATAGGTATTTTTAGACAGGTTCGTTACCTTTTTATCTATAACATATTTTAGCACTTACCATGTTATGGATGGTTCTGGTTCCCCCTGCGCCTGACAATTAAGTGTTGCTGGTTCATGTCTGGCTACAGTTGTATCTACAGGGTGTTCTGTTATTTTTGGTGGCTGCTGAGTCGTATGGTGGTAACCTGAAAAAATAAAAATAATGTAAACTTTGTCTTCCCACAATGGTAGTTATTGTAAAAGTGTGTGTTAAAAGTTATACTCTTATATATCATATTAGAGAGTAAATGGAACATATAATGACTACAAATTGTGTTTATCTTAAACTCATTTTAGTTTCTGTAAAATGTTTATTTTTTTAGTTCAATAGCCATAACTATCACAACTATAAAACCAGTATTAATATTAATACTAATATTCGAAGTTAGTGCATAAGGGTGGAATTTTTGAACATTTGTAAAATTAACTTGTAGGCCAAGAGTAATGCTATAATTCGCATTTCAAAAACTATTTACTTCGAGCTGTTCTACCAAAAAGGCATTGCTTAATGGAACATTTTTAAAAAGATTTTTCTTTATTGAACATCTTCATTTTTTTATTTTATTTTTCTCGAAATCTAGAAAGGGAATGTGTTGTACGAGTATGTTTCTGCAGTAATTTTGTGTAAGGAATTAAGAATGACGACCATATTGTCATCATCTGCGTATAACTAGTCCCAGTAATACCTGATATACCAAATGGCTTTTGAAATGCTTTTTAAATTTTTATTAGATTATTTTCTGCTTTATTTGGGGAGAAAACTAAAAGTAAATACGATGAAAATACAATATATCAACACTCACTTCTTGCACCCTCTTTCCTTGAAACGATATTGCTTAAAAACTATAGGTTTCTTTTTTTTATGGGTCTAGCACACGTGCTACAGGGAAGTCCCCAAAGCGCTTCAGGAGCGGCACGTGTGCGGGAAAAGCGATTCACGTTGTTCATGAATCGCTGTGTCATGTCTACTTCAAATATTATAATATCACTTCGTTCGAGTATTATAATGCCAACAGACCGACAGCCTGGTAGACGGATAGACACACTAGTGGAAATAGGAATACATACTTTTTGCGATCTAAGACCACAAGAATATAATAAAGCAAAAATTGCAGGAAGTAATTCGTTCCCTTTAACAAGGGACCTCAAACCAATAATTTACCGACTGTGCCAGAGGTGAGTAAACTTAACTGTTCATATTTCTAGAACGCTTTCTATAATCAACTTAATATTTTTTGGATACATACTACCTGGGTGGTACCGGGGAAATGAAATACCCGGGGCGGACCAAAACTAGCAAACTTCGTGCAGCATCTGATCCAGAGTGGGCGGCTGCAACATGGGCAATCTTTTGTCCAAGAGTCCATGGGGCTCTAAAGGCGGAAGAATTATTTTGTAAAAATAAAATTGTCAACGGCATAAGGATGTGGAAGGCAACGGGAAACCACTGCATTAAAGGCTCAAAATGAGCATCCCTAGTACAATCAATATGGTAAAAATGGAGTCAGAAAGATTAAACACTACTGATCTTGGTGCTCGGAACACTAGATCCGGCAGGGGAGGAGTACTACAATCAGGGCTAAGAAATCTTATGAGTCATGTTTTAAAAATATTCTTGTATGTCATCCATGAACGCATATATGCATTACTTGAGAACTCTATTAGTGAGATACAGTTCGATTTCAGAAGTGGCTTAGGAATAAGAGAAGCGCTCTTCAGCGTTAAGGTTCTTATTCAAAGTGCACGCGATATGAACTGGGATGTCTTCCTATGTTTTCTTGACTTCGAAAAAGCTTTCGATGCATGGGAAGTTGATGGAAGTCTTGCTGTCCGTAGGTATGAGACGAGAGAATATTTGTATCATTTCCAACTTGTAGTGGCAACAGACAGGTGAAATCAGAGTTGTAGCCAAGCGATCTGAAGAGATCAGTATACAGAAAGGGGTTAGACAAGGGTGTGTTCTGTCCCCGTTGCTCTTTAACGTGTACTCCGAACAGCTTTTCACTGAAGCCTAGAGTGGTGGCGAGGATGGTGTGGTTGTTAATGGGCATATCGTTAACAACTTGAGCTATGCATACGATACCACTGTATTAGCCGACACTGCAGATGGACTTCATAGGCTGATAACTCGAATACAAGATCAATGTGAAGAGTATGGTATGAGTTTGAATGTGTTTAAGACCAGGGTTATGATAGTAAGTAGAAACCTCTAACTGAGTGCCAACTTTAACATCACCGGTAAACCAATACAACGGATAAATCAGTTTACGTACTTGGGCTCAAATCTTAATGAGGAATGGGACCATGCAAAAGAAATATTATTAAAAAAGGTCCTATGTAGTATGCATCTCAACATAAAGATCAGAATGCGGGTTTTAAGGTACTATGTATTCTCTGTTCTACTGTATGGCCTTGAAGCGTGGACATTATCTGAAACAACAACAAAGAAGCTCCAAGCGTTTGAAATGTGGTGTTACACGTATCGCTGTATGCTGCGAGTTTCTTGGATACATTACGTTACCAACGATACAATGCTACAATAGATGAACAAGGCAATGGAGATCGTACATATGGTGAAAAAACGTAAACTGTCATATTTTGACCACGTTATGAGGAACGAAAAGTATCATCTCCTCCAACTGATTCTGCAGGGAAAAGTTAAGGGGAAAATACCTCTTGGAAGACATCGAATCTCTTGGCTGCACAACCTTAGAAAATGGACAGGGAAAAGTAGTTTGGAATTGTTTAGATCAGCTATAAATAAAGTAATTTGAACCAGAATGATCGCTAACGTCTAAAGAAGATACAGCACCAGAAGAAGAAGACATACTACCTAATATTGCTGTTAAAATAGGGAATAACGAAAAAACAAGAACACTGAAATAGAAGTATATTATAATATATGCGTACGCACCCTTCTAACCATCTACCCTATTCCTTTTACCTTATATATCTTTTACTATAAATTATTAATAAAAAAAGAGTTGACGAATTACATTGGCTATTAAGTAGAATTTAACGCTGCAGTACCCTTTTCAAGAATTCTTTTATATGGTGTACCTCATCTCTTTGGAAGGACCTGCCCATGACTATGTTTCCTATCGAGAACAATTGGCAGCGATTAAAGACGAACATGAATCGCTTTTTTCGTTCCTGTAGCACTTTGAGGACTTCTCTTCAGCACGTGTGCCATGTCCATAAAAAAAAATAAAAGGACTTCAACTTGGTTGAATGTTCTTTTTCAAATTAGTTTACCTACTTTAGCTGCTAGACTATTCGATATACTATATTTATATATATATATATATATATATATATATATATATATATATATATATATATATATATATATATATATATATATATATATATATATATATATATATATATATATATATATATATATATATATATATATATATATATATATATATATATATATATATATATATATATATATATATATATATATATATATATATATATATATATATATTATCGAATAGTCTAGCAGCAGAAGTAGGTAAACTAATGTGGAAAAGAACATTCAACCAATTTGAAGTCCTTTTAGTTTTTTTTTGGACATAGCACACGTGCGGAAGAGAAGTTCTCGAAGGGCTACAGGAGCGAGGCTTTCACGGAAAAAGCGATTCACGTTCGTCTTTAATCGCTGCCAATTGTACTCAATCGGAAACATACTCATGGGCAGGTCCCTCGAAAGAGATGAGGTACACCATATAAAAGAATTCTTGAAAAGGATACTGCAGCGTTAAATTCTACTTAATGATTTACATTTCAAGAATTTTTTCTAGGTCTTTGTTTAGTTGAATGACTTCCTGCTATGTTGCGTGAGTAGCTGATGTTCGAGAGCTTAAAATAAATGACATAGCAAACCTACTATCATCAGCAAAGTTGCATTCCAGATCTTTTCCAGCAGATCATTAATGAAGAGGTGAAAAAAAGTAAGTAAGAATCCTATATTAGTGCCAAATTTAACTTACTATGTCAAATAGTTTCGGAAAAAATCGGGTGTGACAGACACCGAAGTGATCTTATAAGTGTTCCGTACAAAACACTAAAAATCAACATTTTCTGGTAATTAATCTATGTTTACTGACATTTTATAGCAGAAGCTTATTTTTTTCAGATAAACGATTATCTTATTTTCCGTTGCTAGTGAGAAATATTCATTAATTTAATGCCAGACGTGCGTTTTGTTTGCTAATAATCTTATGTAGTATTTACTGATTATTAATATAACGCATTATTATAATTAAAAATTATTGCGCTGTCAACTCCAGTTATTATCATTCAATTATTAAAAATATAAACATCGTTTACTATCTAGGGTTTAATTTGCCGCTATTACAGTTAAACGATACTATCACGGAAAACCTACTGAAACAAAGTCACATAATGGGCTGTAACTTATAACTAGGTATTTTAATTTACATAAAAATGGTTTCCCCCAGTTACTCTAATTAAATTTTTATTTTATTATACAATATAATACGACACAAGAAAATTCCTTGGTCTTTAGAGACAGTTTCATACAGTTAAAATATTTCTATAGAGGTCATTTCCATGCTGCTCCTGTTCCAGAAAGGAAAATTCAGGAGACAAAAGGACATTAATCCAGCAGGATTAGCATCGACTGACCCTTGCAAGAGCAGGACTGTACAGCAGGAGAAATTATCCTTAACGTGCCATTTGTTTTACCGTTTGGCCGTTTTGTATGCAAAACGGAACGGTTAGCTTTAGTCCATTTGGCCGTTGATAAGGGTATTGTATTAAATGGGTCCGTTTAGGTAACAGTAAATGGGCTTTTTTTGTTTTATAAAAGGTAATCGGCCTTTCATTTTGTTGCATTTTTATTTGTCGAAAGGGTTAGAAAGTATCTAAATGTTAATCGAGGACAAAGTCAATACTTTTTCAGGAAATGTTTTTCTTCAATTTAGACCAGGGACGTCTTACACGGATGCCATTTTGATTATCGAAAAATCGAAAGATTAAAATAGGTCAGCGTTCCAAAGTTTCATCACCTCTTGAATCGCTGTAAATTGTACTCGGTGGGAAACACAGCCCTGGGTAAACTACTCCAAAGAGATGATGTTCTCCATATAAAAGACGGCTTAAAAAGCGTCGTATGCGGAGTAACAAGCTGAACCTCATACGGAAGCGAAGTATTAGCGCGACGGGTATTTCTGCACCGCTCTGGGAGGAATTAAGCGGGCTACATCCTTCGAACACTTTCCATGAAAATACTTGAAGAACAGACTCAAGTCGCCAACCGTTCTTCGATGTTCCGGGTCTCCAATCAGACGAACAGCCCTTCTCTGAACAGAATCCAACAAATGCAGTGTGTGTTTATGAGCGGAGCCCCAAACATGGAAGCAGTATTCCATAGTTGGTAGAATTTGAGCTTTGTAAAGAATTAACAGTTGTTGTGGAGTGTAAAGCTTTCTGGTTTGAAATAATATTCCCAACTTTTTTCAAGAATAAGGTCTTACTTAAGAGCCTGTACTTGACACGACAGAAACGAAAAGATGTAGAAAATGGTGAGAAAACCCCTGGTAGATAGGGGGAGAAGTGACAACATTTAAAATACATTGCGGCGTTCATGTTCATTTATTTCCCACTCGATTTTCCAAATAAAATAAAAGCCACAATTTTCAATCAATATGCACTCCAGTACTAACATATGGTACTGAAACATGGGATTTAAATAAAAGTATAATATATAAACTCCAGGTAACCCAAAGAGCAATAAAGAGCAGAATGCTAAATATTAACTTCCAAGATCGCATTCCTAATATAAATATATGAAGAAGATCAAAAATGATAGATGAAAAAAACAACGAATATGTACATTAAGGTGGAATCGGGCGGGGATATCGCAAAAATGAATGATAACAGATGGACACGTCGTATGGTTGAATGGAGGCCTAAAGAACATTAAAGAAGCAAAGCACAGACAAGATGGATGGACGACATAAAAAGACTAGCAGGACACGATTGAATGCAAAAAGCAAACAACATAGTTTAGTGAATACAACTTAGGGACGCTTACATCTGACTATGGATGGAATAAGCTAATGATGATGACTTTTTTGGTCGCGCTAAATCTAAAATTATATACGTTTCGCAGGTTATTTCTTACAGTAAGTTCCAGATATCCTTTTTCACTGCTTCGATTCCTAGATTCGAAATTCCAATAAACGAGATCGTCCTCGTTTTTTTTTTTGCAGCAGGCGAAACGGAGTAGTCTCTAAGTTTATCTACCTTGGGACAAGAAGCCACCGCTTTACCATTTTGCGACAAAGGGTTTTACTTTACTTTTTTAATGCAAATTTTGAAGAAGCAATTTTATCTGCCACCACGACTTTTGATTTTTTGCCTGTCTGTTACAATGACTGAGAGCACTTTATATATGTAAATATTTGGAAGACGGCTTAATGCAGGAGTGCTGTTTGATATTCTGAAAATTGTTCCGCTGAAACCATCAAAAAGAAATAAATAAGGCCAGTAACTATTGTATATTTTTATATCCATTATATTTACAAAGTAATACATATTTTTTTATCTTGAATATGTATGAATTAAGAAAATATGTATGAATTAAAAAAAAACAAGTAAATCGGAAAAGTAGTTCGCGAGTAATAGGCGTACTAAGGGACAGACAGGCAGACAGGGAGACGTTGCATTTTATATATATATTCTTTGCTACATGCTATTGTTCCATATTTAATTGTTTAGGCAGCGTACTGCAAGAGAAGGCGCTAGCGGCAAACTATTTTCCGATTTAATTCACCATTATCGTCACTGCTTATTCCTCGTTACCTAACGTAATAAAAATATATCCTATAACCAGAGAATATATGTATGTTTAAAAAAAGCACGTAAATCGGGTAAGTAGTTCTCGAGTGATAAGCGCACTAACGGACAGGTAGATAGACAGACGTTGCATTTTATATATATTATAGAAGATTATAGTTAACCTGGCCAGAGAATAAATGTATGAATTAAAAAAAACGCGTAAATCGGATATGTGGTTCTCGAGTGATAAGCGCAGTAAGGGACAAACAGACAGACAGAGAGACGTTGCATTTTATATATATTATAGATAAGATTATGCCACAACATGTACAATAGATAATATAAATAACTAAGTTTTCAACAGAAAGATACAATAGAAGAACATATAACCAGAATGGCAAAGAAAGATTGGTTAGAATCGCAACAGATAAGTCAACAAAGGAAAAAGAAACATGGGTAAACCACGAAAGCCTTGGTGTTATAATCTTTCCAATGTTAAGGCGAAGGCCTTAAAAACAAAAAATTGTACATTCAAAGGAAGAAGTGGAAGAAAAGTTAACACTAAATTAGTTTACAATACTGCTATGTGTTGTTAAAGGCAAACTTTAGAAATTGAAAAACAAAAATAAGCTGCTCATACTCTAGGACTAGGCTAGGCTATCTGTAAAATGTAACTGAAATTAGCTAGCGGTTTTGAGATAACAGGTTGGGAATTTCAGTATTACAAGTCTCGGATAATCGAGAATAGTCATAGTTTTAATGATTTAGTTTATTGAATATAGCAAGAGTTACTGGCAAAATTACGACGAATCTTTTGAGACCTTAATAAAATTTACTAAATAATTCTCTAGAAGGGAATATAGAAACACATATAAATAGGTACGTAATTAAGAAAACACTGTAAAACTTATACACTTATGTAAGTATTGAATGAATTGGTCAAAAAACGTTCATAAAATTAACAACAAAAGATTTTCAGGTTATTTCAAAAACGATGTTATGGAAACGATGTGGGAGAAAAGTAATCTGACCCTTTTTTCAAAATCTAGTTTATTTTTTGTACAATGGAAACGTGTTAAAACTAGTTTAGTTGGACATCTGCATAACGACCAAAATTTTGCATATGTTGCTCGTAGAAGGGCTGCAAGACTTCCGCTGAAATCTTAGTTCGTTGGTTATGCTATTTCGAACATTATCCAAAGTAGGTTCTTGAGTCGAGAAAAATAAATCACAGGAACTCAGATTTAGCGAGTAGAATTCTCAGGAATATTGTTTTGTTAAAAATTCATTGGTGAAGGCAACGTTATGATATATAGCGTTGTTACGTTACAACATTCAAGCGTGTGTAATGCTTGGTCGCACATGTGCTACCTCGTTTCAGGAGCTTTAAAAGACTTTCGGGGAAAAATTGACAGTTTGTCTTGGTGATTTATAATCGTCAAAAATGATCCGCGATTTGTGTAGTCTGATTTTCTTGAGACGAGGAGAACTTGCAGTGAACCACTTTCGATTTTAATATTTTTTCTCTGGATCGTATTTGGTGTTCATACAACTAAAAAATCTCTTAGGGAGTTGCAGAAGATCAACACATATCGCTTCGATTTCCCTTTAGCTCAGTCGATGTCGTTTGCAGTTGAAAATCTTTCCGCACGAAGTTCACCTTCTCTTTCTTCTTGGCCATCGGTAGAGGAAATGCCTGCCAGAGGCCCTTTGTAACTTACTATAAATCACAATAGTGGATTTAGCGAACTAAACATAAAATTTGATAGAACAACGTTGATCAATATTTTGCTGGTCTGTTCTCGTAATGAAAACACAAATATAACTTCATTTCGGAAGGTCTCAACAAACACACAACACAGCAACTATTTTAGGTTAAAACTTACCGGGTCTACACGAGGAGTTAACTTAACTGCTGTATGAAGTACGAGTGCAACAATACCTTATTTTTTTTTGGTCACAACACATAAATATCACACCATTGTCTCCACCAAATAACTTCTCCAAACCAAATCCAAACAAATAAAATGTACTTTTTCATTAAAAACGTAACACCATCTCTCTGGCTTTTTCTAAATTCCAAAAAACCAAATGACATCAGTATGTGCAAGTCTTCAGTTCTTTTTTCTAACTCCCAGCTTTTTAATATGATTACCGTTGTTAACTTGACGAGTGTAAGGGATTAAACGTAAGCCTATCATAACGATTCTAAGGCTCTTAGATAGACTCTCGTTAAATTGTCTGTTATTTCTTTGAGAAGTTTCTGAAGGAGACTTTATTATTATTAATCTTTGTACAAATAAGAGGTTTAGTTTTTTTAGGTAATATTAATAGAAGGAGATTTTCTTCGTAGTATATTTGGGCACTCAGCTAGAACAGTAATTTGAAGAGGGTCCAATCTTCTTTGAAATTTTTCTGTATATATATATATATATATATATATATATATATATATATATATATATATATACATATATATATATATATATATATAGATATATATATATATATATATATATATATATATATATATATATATATATATATATATATATATATATATATATATATGTCGTCAAGATTTACCGATGTTAATCCTGCATAGTTCAGTTCATTTATTACTTTCCGGATGGAATTTTGTTGACGTTTTGCCAATATTATACTTGGCACTTTTAATGCTCACCAATAAGCCGCTGAACTGTGGCGAGTCAACATTGAAAATGACAAGTGAAACCTTGGCGAAGCGCCTGCAAAATTCCACCTGTAATGTAACAAACGAACGGATATATTCCCGCCTTAACACTTCTATATAAATAAATAAATAAATAAATAAATATATATATATATATATAGTATGTATATATATATATATATATATATATATATATATATATATATATATATATATATATATATATATATATATATCTTGGATTATCCAAGATGTCGATGTCCTTAGTTCCTTCACAACTGGTAGTGATCACACACTAGTAAGATGCAAAATCCTTATAAATGGATTGGCCAACTGGATTATTTTCAGAAAATAAATCGTTTTATTATGCAATAATGTGATATCAACAAGTTCCATTAAGGACTTAGTAGGCTGTGATAAAACAGACGAACCGAAAGTCATGGTTGCTGCGTGTTACCAAACCATTATTATTGTTTACTTTACGTCAAAAATAATTTTTCGTTAACAAAAATGTATTCAACGGATGAAAAAGTAGACCTGTTATTAATTTATGGAGAGTGCAGAAAGAATAGCGAGTTGTACATGGGAATAATAAATCCAATTGGCGTTAGATAGTTCTGTTAGATATATGTTGGCAAAAATCTGTAATGTATAACTAAGTTAAATAAAAGATATGTGTTTCTATCTTAATTTCGGTGATATTGATCATTATTTAAACAGACAATTCTGTAACTGAATGTAAAGCAAAAATTTTGTAGGAGTCACTTAGACTCGCGAAAATGGCACAATAAATGGATAGTCTTAAATTCTTCCCAAAGTGCGATAAAACGAACAGTTGCTAGTCTATCCGCAATGGCCGCCTAAGTCTAAGAGTTTAAATTAGTTTTTGCCGATCACCTGTCAAACAAAAGTCAACTTGTGATACAACGTTGGAAAGAGAATTTCAAAGTGAATTGAAAAAATTGATACAAAAATATACAGGGTTCCATTAAAAATAAGAAAGTTGCAGTTAGTTCCGGTCAAACCGGATGTAGTTAAAATATTTCTTAAGTAATGAAAAAGCCCAATAATGTCACATTCTGGTATCTAAAAATGCAAATATGTAACTTTCAAAATAAAAAATTACAGGGTGTTACATATTGGGTATGTCATCCACTTATATATATATATATATATATATATATATATATATATATATATATATATATATATATATATATATATATATATATAAATATATATATATATATATATATATATATATATATATATATATATATATATATATATATATATATATATTAAAATCGGAAATAATAAAAATTTATGGCCTCCTCCAAAGCGATTTCTTTCAAAAACTATAGGTTTTTTTTTACAATAATACTTCGGAACTACATGAGTACTAAATGTTAAATAATCTTATTTCGTTCGAGAGTTCTCGTGTCAACAGAGAGACAGACTGACAGGAAATTGGAAACTATGTTTTTCCTAATTTAAGGATCCTATAAAATGCAAAAATCTCTGAGAAAGATTTTTTCACTCCTATAATATTCTCTTATGTTAGTAATGAAAGTTAAATACGACTTGTTTAGAAGAAATCCATTTTAGGATCAAAAAAATAAATTCCTTTATATATTTTTTTATTATTCTTACTTTAAAAAATACTATTACTTTTAAAAAACTGCGTTAGAAATAAATATTTTTGCTAATACGATATAAACATGTATATCAGATACAAATATATAATTAATATTGAAATTTTGATTTATTAATAAGAGGTTTCCCATGACCCTTAATATTAACTATACCCCCAACCTTAGCGATATTTCTTCTACGGCTCCACCTTTATGACAATAATCCGGGCACTTAATCTGGATCCGGGGCATTACATGTTGAGCCCTATGGCGTCTCTATTGCAAATCCATAGATAATGGACGGAGGGTCTTTCGGATCTTTCGAGGCACCCGGTATGAATGCAAAGGACGAAGCCAAACGGTGTCAGAGCCCTCGAAAATGGCCTTAATAACGTCCTTGCGTTGATCCTAGGAAAATGGAGAAAGTTTAAGACGAAGAAAAGTTGGTGAGATATGAATCTTGGGTGAATATTTTTACGATTTGTTGTATGCTTATATAAAACTATGATTGCCTCCAAGTGAAATATAAACAGTGTTTTAGGATCCTTTTTAAATTTTGCAAAAACATATTTCGGATTTTTTTTATTGAATTTAAGAATGGAGAGAAAAAATAGTCCTTTGAGCCGGGGTACCTTGAGTCAGAGATCGAGAAATGAGGGGCAAATAGCTATTTTCTTACCTTATATAAGAATTTTTTTGTCATTCTTCGGTTGACATTCGACTTTAACTAGTCCTGTTGTTTTCGATGTTAAAATATTTGTAATAAAAAGAAAAATTAATAAAAACGAAACACTTATTTAGATTTGTTTGTATATCAACCAAGAGTAGTTAGGAAATCATTTTTTAAAATGAGTATCAAGTAAATGTAAACAGTTACGTTCCCGGCACTCTTCTAAGCGAGCGGTGTAATTCTTGCTCTGCACGTTGTTTTCGTGATCCTTGCCGGATAATTTCTTTAAATTTTTTCAGGGTGCGAGGATTGTTGCCGTAATCTATAGTTTTGAATTATACACATCAGACAAAATCCATCGACATCAAACCAGAGCTACTTGGGGTCCGAGATATGTCACCTCTTTTGGCAAATCAATTGATAAGGGAAACGTCCTCGAATGATCGACAAAGATGTGTTTGAAGTAAATATTGTAATCCAATCTTGAAAAAAAAGCTCTCGATTTCCTCAAATTAACAGTGTGCGACCTTTATCATCCTAAAAGAAGTACAATCTAATTGTTCTACAGGCTAATATTGCGGTTCAAGTTATAACGTTATGAGAATGTTGATGTTTTTGATTTGGCGGACTACAAAAACCGCAATTATGTTTATTACCGTTAAGGTGCAAATATATACTTAAGAATAGGATGATGGCAAAGACATATTTTTGATGAATGAAGTTGGATTTTGGGTAGTATCAGTTTAATCCTTGCACCTACCATATATGATGAATATGCGGATATATATCTTTTGAAGGAATACGTTGTCACAAACTCTTGGGCATCTTTATGACAGTTGATCGTTTGTGCATTAAGAGTTCGGGATTCTCGCGACTGACACTCGAATTCCACATCGTGATCGCTTCTTGATATTCTTGGTCTCCCTGTCTGTGTTTTACTTAAAGTCGGACCAGCTTGTTAAGTCCCCTGCAGCCATTTTTTAGTGTTTCGTACAGAATACTTATGAGATCACTCGCTTTTCTCTAGAACTATTTGACATAGAAAGCTGAAATTTGGCACAAATATAGGAATTGATGGCCAAATCCGAGTCGTGTAGTTTTGGAAGTTAAATTTTAACTTAAGGGGTTAGTTTTAGCGGGTAAAATGGGAAGTGAAAAAATAAATATATATAACGTAATACTTGCGCACACTTTTCTTTGTATTATTTTTTTAAAAAAGCCCTGTCCACCCACCATATCTTGAAAAAAATTCTGGTCTATTTTCCATAAGGTAGCGATTGAACGAAAATTATCACGAAATTATGATTACTTTTGATACTTTACCTAGTATATAAAAAACAAAAATTTCAAAGTCATCAGTTTTCAATAAAGATCGGAAACAAACTTTGTTGAAAACTCATTTGGGGTGTGTTTTGTGAAGTCATTGATTATTTTATACCTTCGTAATAAAAATGTTTATTTTAAAAGCAGTTACCTTACGGAACACTAATTGCGCAAGTCCAGCTTGCACTTGGCCAGTTTTTAACTAGTTGAACCGCCAAAGTTTTGATTATACTGTCCAATAATATTGAATTTTAAATTTTCAACTCAGAATTTTCATATTTTTAAAATTCGCACACATGACGTTCCGGTGAATAGGGCAATAGGAACTGAATTTTCAGGAACTGGCGTAACACCCAATGAGACAATTAAATGTAAACTTATTGGGATAGCCTGTACAATGATTTAAAGTTGTCAGTTGACGAAATATTGAAAAAATTGGTTGTTCCGTATTCTGGTAACCAAAACCATTATTACCAGGATCAGTTCCTGGTATCATCGTACTGACTGGACTCGTTCAAAGGGCAGCCGTAGCGAGAAATCTTATCCTAATATACTTGTATTGTAAAATCGTGTGTATATATAAAAGAAAATAAATTTTAATTGTGATATTTAATAATTTGTTTAAAGTGCTACACAGATTAACAATTTTTTATTGGCAATAAACACTGATTCTTAGAAATTTTTTAGATAATGGTCATTGGTACTAAACAATCAAAATGGCTGATCTCTTAGACTTTCATTTGTTTAGTATTATTTAACAAAAATTAAATGGTATTATTATCGTAAGGATTCCATCAAAGCCGAAATTTGGAGGATTACGTCAGAATCTAAAGAAAAATAACCGAAATCAGAATAAAATGATCAAGCAATTACCATCTTTTGTAGTTTTGACCGATTGGTCTTGTTGCCACTTATTACAATGACGACATTATTATAAAATGCATTAATATGTAAGTTTTAACTACGTCTTAAGTTGATTACCAGGGATCTAATTTAAAATTTATGCCTTAATACAATTACAACACTAGTTTCTTTATTAACCAACGAGCGAGCCGCCCTGCGCTCGCTTGTGGCAGTTTCCTTTCCCACCGCGTCAGCTCCCTTTTATCACAACCTTATAAAATGTCGCCTATGTTCACATAAAAAGATCAGGCTTTTTGAAATCGAATTGGTAGTTTCAGAGATTACCTCAAAAAAACAAACGAACATACAAATTTTATTTCTTTATTATATTAATATAGATACATGAATATTTTTAAGGGTTTAATATGGGCCTCTTAGTATATAATATTTACCATTTCAGTAAGAATAAGTTTTATCCTTCTCTGCGAAGTTTTGAATCTGTTTTTTTTATGAAATTCAAAATCTGGTAATGCAGATTGTTAGTTGGAGAATATAGCTTAAAATGAAACTACTCGAAAATCAGAAAAATGCGTACGTAAGTAAAAAAAAAGTAGAAGCATTTGATTATGAGATCCAACATTATTGGCCTAAATTACACAGAAAGTTAAACATGCAACATTGTTGTAATGCAATCGTTAATCACCGGCTTTTCGTTCGGACTCGTGTGAACATTATTTACGAATGAGATTAGAGAGTTCGAAATTGGGTTTGTTTTTGAATTTCGTGTTTTGAAAAGAACAGTACTTTATCGAGAATAAAGAGTGTGGTTTACCAAGGTAAAACAGGACGACCCTTTATCGAAAAGAAAAAATAAGGAAGTAAGAGAAAAATGCGTAAAGTAGTGCAACAAATTTCTTACATGTATCCCTATCAACTGAATTTATTTACCAAAGATTATTTAAATAGAAAAAGTACTGAAAAAATACGCGGTAAATTGTGAAAAATGACACCTAAAACAAATGGATTAAAATTATTCTTATTGGTTAAATCTTTTTAGTTAAAGGTGTTCATTGGTTAACTCTTGATCAACCAAAATAATTGCTGCAGTCAGTCATTCTTTCTCATTTTATTTCGATGTAGATATAAGTTCACTTTAGGATATTGAGTTGAAATTTAATACATATACTTTTTCTAGGATCAGTTACAGTTTTCACACAAACATTTACGTTGATTTGAGAGAAAAGACTATATTTATTTAAGAATTGTTTTGTAAATTAGCAGATTATTCATATGTTGCTGTATTATATGAAAATTTTTATTATGTAGTATTTGCAACTAAGAAACATAAATTTCCAAAGTTTGATATTAGATGGCGAGGGAGGTAATTGTAAAATCAAGCAGGTCTGATGTAAAGGCTTAAGAAATGATACATAGTTACGATATTGTTAAACGATTTAAAATAGGAATTAGAATATAAACAATGACCAATACAGAAATGTTCAACATTTAAGGTTGAAATAATTGAAAAAAATACCGGAATAAAACCGATTAAGTTACAGTCATTTATAAAGCAAAACTTTTAATTCAGTTTCACCGTATACCAGCATTTCGTTATTTATTCAGGATACAAATTACTATTTACCAAACATCGTTATAGAATCATAAATATTTGGATTCATTAAATTTGCGGTTCAGGTTTGGCCTTTATGCATATGTCTTTGTGATTTGCGGTTCATATATACCTTGGTTAGCCACATTAGTTTTTTTAACTATTTTTTATTTATTTTGGTGTAAAATATGCGTTATGGTATAGTTGATACTAAATTGTACGCGATTGATTATTTTACTGTTCTTTACGCTATTTTGACATATTTTAAAAATATGTAACAAAATGTACATATTCTTAAGTCAATATGTTTTATGTTCTTAAATCAAGACGAGTAAAAAATTTATTATAAATATGACACAAATAAGTTAAATAATACAGAGTTTTTCAATAAGTAAGTTCAAATTTGTTTGGCTTATTACTTGAACGCAACAGTAGGTGCAAAGTAGAGACACAAAGCGCAATCTCAGCCCTTACAAATTTAGTTGCTTTGAAGTGTTCCAGCAGAGCGGAGCGTGCCTTTTATATGCAAGAGTTTTACAAAAACAATAATTCTATGCACCTCTGATAGTGGAAATAAAAAGTTTTCTGATTTTCACTTGAAAATATATTTTTACAAACGACCACTAGATGGCGCTATTGAGATGTCACATTACCATTGTTGTAAAATTTGATATTTATTACTGTTAAAACAATGGCAGCTCAGAAATTTGCTGAGTAGTTTGTTTACAGTGAGCGTTTAAAAAACCAGTTTTATGAATAAATGGAAACTGCACGTGAAGGTTCTCGTTGGATGATTTTTTACTATTTTAGTAAAGGTTTAACTCAAAAACAATGCCTCGAATCATTTCGTTCAACTTTTGATAATAAATCGCCATCAGAATTGCAGAATCTCGTCATGGTCGTCCTTCTGTCAGCGATGAATTTCATGAAAGTCGACCAAAATCGGTGCTATGCGCAAGATGATTGAAGAGAATCAGCCTGTGACTTACAGTGAGATAGGGGTATCCTTAGGCATATCGAAGACTACAGATTTTGCATCAACATTTAGCTGTGAAAAAAATCTATTTCCGATGGATTCCGGATGGATAATTTGCCCGAAACTCAAAAACAGGCTCGTGTCAAGTGGTGTAGGAAAATGCTCAAAAAATTCGACCGAGGACATGCAAAATTCGTATACAACATCGTAACAGGAGACGAAACTTGCATATATTAGTACGAGCCGGAAACTAACCAACAATCATCTTTGGGTGTTTCAAGATGAACCAAATCCAAGAAAAGTGGTTCATTCGCGACGCACTTCCAAGAAAATGATCGCTGGTTGCTTTGGTCATACTGGTTAATTATTGCTTTAGAGGATCGAAGAACAGTTAATGATGAATGGTACACAACAATTTGTTTGCCAAAAATCATCGATGACATCAGGGAAAAACAACCGAAAGAGTCGCATCATTCTTCATTATAACAATACAGCACGTTAGAGACGGAGATAAACATCGAATTAAAGTCTCATTGTCCGTATTCAACTGATTTATCGTCTAACGAATTCGTTTTGTTCCCGAATATCAGAAAAGATGAGGAGACAGCGATTGTCTCAAGATGCTGTTGAATCCTCTCAAAACCATCTTTTTGAGGTACCAATTTTATAGTGGAAAAAATGTTTCGAGTATTGCTTCAAACGCATGCAAAAGTGTATAAATAAAGGTGAATATTTTGAGAAACAATAAAACGATTTGCAACAAAAAATTTTTCTTTTATTGTTTTTGTAAAAACTTAAGAGACAGCCCTCGTATTGACGAATCGGACATGACATGTTTCGTAGCACTACTAATTTATTAAAATCTGATTGTTAATTTGATGAAGTAGCAGTGCTACGAAACAAGTCATTTTCGATTGGTCAAAATAAAAATAAAAGAATATCTATTCACGTGAAAATTTGAAATTTTTTTATTTCCACTATCAGAGTTGTACAAGATGGATTTTCATCAAGTAAAGATCAAATCAATTACAAATAATTGTATAACTATTGTGTCGCAAAAATGTTGCATTTAACATCATTTTTACAATATAAATGAATCTCCGAGTGTTCAGCTGAATAAAAAGTGGGTGCGGAAGAGTGCAAAAGCCAGTGCGGGTTTAAGTAAACCTCGATCATGGTCACCAAGGCCATAAAGAAGCGATGCAAATGTGGAATGTAAAATATACTCAGGCGTTCGTTATAATGATTGTTTTGTAAAAAGTTTTCTCTACTCCCCTACAAGATAAAGCTGATGCATGATTAAAGCTAAATGATACTACTGGAAGATTCAGTCTCGTTATTCAAATTTCATCAATATTTAGTTTTTAAAAATTCGATGTTTTTTACGGATTTTTATCCTCTATACTTCGAAGAATTATTCACAAAAAAAAATTAAGAAATTTCTATTCCATCAGAAAGTAAATGTGACCTGGCGTCGGATTAGGACTGCTACCCGTTTTCAGACACAGTCTCTAATATTACTCAGTCAATTGTTAGTATTTTTAACTTTTTTTTAAAACTTTCTACACAAAGTCGAAGTTTTTTAATTTTCCTAATAGACAATTCTTTTGAAATAATTACAGATAAATTTTTTGGTCGAAAATTTCATACTAAAGTTTGAGTTTTTTATTTTTGAAAAAAAAAAACCTTCGACAATTTTTAACTACTACATTGTTTTACAAGATTAACTTTAATTCTAGCGGATAGGATTCTTTTTTGTTAAGTTATCCTGCAGAAAAGAGGGCGCCATCAGTGGTCCATTTAACCTGCTAAAAAAATAATGTTAAACATATTTTGTATTATTCACTTAATAACCTTTAAATATATTTTTTAAATATGCATACTTTTTGCAGAGCCCAGGGGTATGTAACCGCTTAACGGTTACATTAATAAGCAGGAATCCCTTTCTTGAAGTCCAACACATCTAAAATGAAGCGTTTATAATTTTCCAAAAAGCTAGCTTGGAATGCAATGTCGGCACCGAACTTTTTTGAAAAACTGTTAATTTAGGGCGATATGTGATGTTGATAGTTATAACCATAGGAACCTGGATTCAGCAAGATAAAGAAAAAACATACTTTTGCCAGTTACCCGAGAAATTTATCAGAATAAATATTATTATAAACATTTGCCATGTTTCAGCCATCGTTTCGATGATTTGGAAAAAGGCGAATGTCGTTCCGCTCCTAAAATTAAAACATCAAGAAGAATTACCGATTTTCGCCCGATTAATGTATTTCTTAAATTCTCATAAATCTAAATTAAAGTGGTTTGTGATCATTTAAAAAAATATTTTATGTTATGTCAGATGCTATCTGGACTGGTATGCGTCCGTTCTATAGTGCGTCTGCTGCTTTACTTAGGAATTAAGCTGATCTTTAGAAGAAACGCTATCAGGTCAAAAATAGCTTTTACTCTTTTAGATTACAATAACGCTGCATTAGATCATAATGTTCTCTATGCTAATTTAAAATTCTTTGATTTTGGGAACAGTTTATTAAAGTTTCTAAAAATTATTTTCATAAAAGGTCACAGCATGTTATTTTGGGGAACTTCCGTTTAACTGTCAACCAATAAGGGTGTTTGACAGGGCAGTATTTTCTTTTGTTATTTGTGTGTGCATACTTCTGACTTATTCTTAAATTTTATTAATTCGCATTAATGTAGACAATGTCATTCCGCTATTTTAAAAGATGCTCAGAACACAGATGAATGTTGTTGAATTCTCTAATAGATTGGTATTAAATGTGAATAAGACGCGAATGCTTATTTCTGGTACAAAAGATGTTTGATGAAAAATTTAAATTGTATAATAAAATTAATGGTCAGTGTTCACATATTGCTATTCCTGCTACGAGCCTCGAGATAAATATGGACTGTTATATGAGCTTTGATACACATGTTTGTTATTTGTTTCAAAAGGGTTTAAGTAAACATGTTTGTTATTTGTTTCCAAAGGGTTTAAGTAAACTTACATTTTACTTATATAAACACTTGTTACCAATGTACATTAAAATTAAATTAACATAAAAAAAAACATACTAATTATATCAGCGCTCTATTACGGCTTGGCTATTATGGTTTCCTGGTCGTATTGTTGGGGTTATATGAATGGTTTACGAAAGTTATAAAATAATTTGTTACCATATTCTTCTGGGGCTCAAAGGTTTTATCATGTAACACCCTTATATAATATGTCAAACTTGTTAAAACTTAATGAGAGATTTATATTACAGTTTTCACAATAGTTATTGTAATAGTAAAAATAAATTTATCAAAGTATAAGTACAACGCTCATCACAAAAATACTAGGAACTGTTATCTCTTACCAATACTGAGACATAAACCAGATATGTTTTGGAGACCTTTTTACTACAACTTATTGCTGCTACAAATCAAAGCAAAATAATCAATACACAGCTCTAAAACATTTTATTGTGGTAATCAACGGCTGAATGTCCAGTTTTCCTTGGCTACTAAATAAATTCACGTTTTCTCAAAATAATCGTTGTTTTGGCTCGTATGTTTATTAAGTTCAACAAGAAATAGTAGAGATTTTAGGAATGATATGCTAAACAATTATCAATAATTTACCTCTCGCTTAGAAGGGTGCCGAGAACATAACTGTACATCTTTAAATATCACTATTTTTAAGAAATAATTTTCCAAGGACTGTAATTTGATATACAATAAATGCATTTTTTATTTATTAATTTATTTTTGTACTACAAAAATTTTAAAATTACATTTTGGATCTCGTACGATGCTATCGAAACAAGTACGAGGCTGGTTTGAAAAGTCCGTGCAAAAATAAAAACTACTTATGTGTTTGGGGTAAACCTTTTTTTATTTTTCGACATAGTCTCCTTTTAGGCTTATACACTTCGTGTATCCCTTCCGAATAATAGGATTTGTCCAAGTCTGCAAAATACCCATTAGTGTCTGTAATCACCTCCTCGTTTGAATAAAATCTTTGTCCCGCCAGCCATTTCTTCAAATTGGGGAACAAATAGTAGTCCGAGGGAGCCAAGTCTGGAGAATAGGGGAGATGTGAAACGAGTTGGAATCCTATTTCCATTAATTTTGCGACCACAACTGCTGAGGTGTGTGCTGGTGCGTTGTCGTGATGGAAAAGGACTTTCTTGTGGGCCAATCGCGGGCGTTTTTCTTGCAGCTCCGTTTTCAAACGGTCCAATAACGATGAATAATATTCACCTGTAATAGTTTTACCCTTTTCCAGATAGTCGATGAGGATTATCCCTTGCGAATCCCAAAAGACAGTCGCCATAACCTTTCCGGCCGAAGGAACGGTCTTCGCCTTTTTTGGTGCAGATTACCCCTTGGTAACCCATTGTTTAGATTGTTGTTTGGTCTCAGGAGTATAGTAATGTATCCATGTTTCATCCACAGTGACGAAACGACGCTTAAAGTCCTCCGGATTCTTCTGGAACAGCTGCAAACCATCCTTGCAACACTTCACACGATTTCGTTTTTGGTCAAGCGTGAGCAATCGCGGCACCCATCTTGCGGATAGCTTTCTCATGTCTAAATGTTTATGCAAAATATTATGTACCCGTTCAGTCGAGATGCTCACAGCACTAGCAATCTCACGCACCTTAACTCTTCTGTCATCCATCACCATATCATGGATTTGATCAATGATTTCTGTAGTCGTAATCTCCACAGGCCGTCCAGAACGTTCAGCGTCACTTGTGCCCATATGGCCAGTCCGAAAATTTTGAAACCACTTATAAACTGTTCTAATCGAAGGTGCAGAGTCACCATAATGTTTATCAAGCTTCTCTTTAGTCTCCTGAGGCGTTTTGCCTTTCATAAAGTAATGTTTAATCACCACACGAAATTCTTTTTCGTCCATTTCTTGAAAATCACTCGACTTCCTTGATTCACACGAATGCCAAACACAAAGAAATAGACCAATATGGCTGAAACTTGGTGTGCGTTCATTCAAGAGATGTTACTAACTAAACATGACCTCGATAAGCGCCGGTGGTGCCATCTCTCGGACTTTGCACGGACTTTTCAAACCAGCCTCGTATCTTGTTTTTAAATTCAAATAATTTCTAAAATTGGTCAGGCTTTAACTCAGTAATATTTATCGAAAAAACTGGAGTATTTAAATGGTGTATCTTCTACTTGAGGAATGCTGCACCACTATTAAATGGAACTGAGTAAAATGATGGCTACAACAAATGAAACAATCTCATTGGTTAAATTTTGTTTTGCTATTTGTTGTAGCTGTCATTCTACTCAATTTGTTTTACTATTGGTAGAAAATTAAGCTACATTTGAATGAAATGTATGATTCCTGATATTAATAAGCCATGTTATTCAGCTGTGTTGGTTAGGAACATTCTCCCCTCCTCTTGGAGCTTATTTACGTCCTCCTGTTTAAGGGTCCACGCTTCGCTCCCGTAGAGTAGTAGTGGCCAGATGTAACACTTTAATGTTCGTAATCTTGTATGGATGGATAATTTCGGATGACACAAGAACTTTCATGTGTTGACGAGGTCAGCTCTGGCTATCTCAATGCTTCTCCTAATCTCTTTTGAATGATCTAACTGTAACTATGGACGTGTTGGATGATATCACTGTTGATAGCTACATGAACATTGTTCTGCGCATTTTCACCTCGGCCAAAAACAAGAGTTTTGGGGTTCATTTGATTCTGACATGACATTTATCAGCGTTTGCAAATCTTCTTCAGACTCTGGCAGAACCACGGTGTCATCTGCGTATCTTAGATTGTTAGCTACAGTTCTATTGATTTTGGCGCTTTTTGAGTATTCTTCTAACGATGAGTTAATTATATATTCAGCATACACTTTAAAAGGGAGTGGAGATAAAAAGCATCCTTGACGGACTCTTTTTATGTTGGTATAATTTGTATTGCCATTTTTGGTGCGAATGCATCACCTATGGTTCCAATATATGTTACTGATAATTATTATCCATCCAGCTCTTCTTCTTGCAAAATATGAATTAGTTTGTCATGTTTGATGCGGTCGAATGTCTTTCTGTAGTCAACGAAATGCGTGTACAGGTTTTTCTGCACTTCTAGGTATCTTTCAGCCATCAGGATCAACTGCTGGTGCCTGTTCCCCGTTTAAATCCGTACTGGGATCGACTGAGATATGCCTTATATTTACGGCGGATTCGATTGTAGATTATTCGCATGGGGATTTTTGAGACATGACTCATTAGGCATATCGCAAGGCGGTCTTCATATCTTCTCGCCTTATGGTTATTGGGAAGGATCTATATGTAGATGTCAGCCAATCTTGTGGGAGTGTTTCTGATTCATATTTTTGCCGAATAGTTAATTTGTAAATTGCTGCTTCGCTAAGGTGATTAAAGTGTTCGTCCGGAGCAATATCCATAACCCAATTTTAAGAAATAGTTCTTATTTTTTTGTGTCGATCATACATACTCTTATGGAGTAAATATAAGTTCTTCTTCCCAAATATGTTTCGAATATAATCAAGACTTTAAATGTGGAAACTCGAATCTGGATACGTCTTTTCTCACTATAACTATTTCCTAAGGTTCATAAAAACTTTAATTACGGACCACAGAAACATGCAATCTAACAACGAAAGGTTTTAAGCACGTTTTTATTTAAAACTAATAAAAATATTATTACTTGCCAGTGCTTTTCTTCCTCTGTTTTTAATTAACTTGTTCGCAGTAAATTCTACTGCTTGCAAAATATTCCAGAAGTGGGAATTTAAATGCTGGAGTCTTTTTTTACGGTCATTTGTTTTATTTAGTACCGCAGGAAATATTCAAGGTAAAAGTTGTAGTATACAAAGAGATATACGATTATGAAAAATATATTTTAAATTCCCTGAATGTCCGCGTACTATTAGCTGTGACGTAATAATAGGAGTACCCGTTTGAACTAAAACATAGGTACGAGGG